>CM019151.1:156575845-157069109 GCA_009733165.1 Naja naja
AATCAGAGTGCAGGGTTTCCCCGCATTTTTAAACCAATCATTTCCAACATTTTACAAGAACAGTTCAAACTAAACAATGACTCAAACCTACATACATAACACCCCTCCCCACTAGGTTCAGTCCATACTCAAACCCAACCTATCTAATGTTTTTTTAAATAGGTGGGGCTCTTAAGTGTACGTTGAGCCTATGTGTTCAGATGTTTTAAGATTCTCACCTTGTGAGAGGAAATGTGTCTGCTGACATTTCCTATTGGATTGTAGTAATGGTAGAACCTGTTTGAGTTACTACAACCTGGTCTCTCCTCCCAATCATCTCCAACCCAATGTCAGCACCTAAATCAGGTAGTGATGTGCAATCTTCATTTGTGAAAAATGGTTGTTGGTATTGTGACAGGTTTTGGGATGGTTCCTGTCGTGTTAGCTCGTTACACATGGGGTTGATTCTGCTTGCTGATTACACTCATAATCCTCCCCTTCCCCCTAGAAGAGGCAGTAGGTATGGGGACCAGAGAGGAGCAAAAGCGATGCTCCTGAGGCAATCTGGATCTTAACTGATCAATGTGCCTGCTCCAGAGGACACCGTCCTCCGTTTGTACCCTGTAAGACCTGGGGCCTGTGATTTGGGTTATCTCAGCAGAATCCATAATGGTTCACCCATGAGGTTCTTAGCATAAACAGAATCACCCACAGTGAAAGTGGAATTTTACTAGTGGAATCTAGTGGTGTGTTGGGTACGTAAGTGGGATGGAGGCGGTCAAGGGGAGACCTGAGTTTCCTACCCATCAACAATTCAGCTGGGGTTAAATAGTTGAGGGGTTGGGAGTGATATGCTGAACACTGAGAAGTTTTTCAACTCTCTCAGTGATATCCCTGGACCCAATTGCTGAAGTTTTTCCTTGGTAAATCGCACCATACATTCAGCCCGGCTGTTAGCCGAAGGATGCCCAGGGGCTGTCAGGGCATGTCTGATACCCTGTTGTGCTAGATATGATTCAAAAAGGTTGGATGTAAATTGAGGGCCATTGTCAGAAACAAGCACATCAGGTAACCCGTGAGTTACAAAAAGCTTTTTAAGCTGTTTGATGACAGCTTCAGTTGTGGTGGATGCCATAGGGATAACCTCCAGCCATTTGGAATATGCATCAACTATAATAAGGAAAGTGTGCCCTCTGGTAGGGCCAGCAAAATCAATGTGAATCCTGGACCATGGGCCCCTAGGACATTCCCATTCCTGTGTGGGGGCGAGAGGTGGGGCAGGCCTGACTACCTGACAGTTGGGACAAGATGCAACCCAGTTTTCAACCATTTTGTCAATACCTGGCCACCATAACATAACTCCTGGCCAATCCCTTCATTCTGACAATTCCGGATGACCCTCATGTACATTTCAAAAACCTCTTTTGTAGTTTTTCAGGAATAACCACCCTGTTACCCCACAAAATACATCCTCTTAATACGATAATTCAGTTTGCCTGGGTTTAAAAGGTTGGGCGAGTTGAGGTAGATCTTGAAGTGGCCAACCTTTCTTAATCCAGCCTATGACAGGAGCCTATAAAGTGTCTTTGGTAGTCTCTCTGGCAATTTGAGCAACATGTACTGGAAGCTTGGCAACAGTTTCGAGAAAAAAGGTGTGAGTCTCAGGAACAGGGTCCTCAATGTGTGAAGGAAGTGGGCAGCGACTCAAAGCATCTGCATGCCCAATGTCTTTACCAGGTCTGTGGATCAGTTTGTATGAATGAGCAGCAAGAAATTCAGTCCACCTCAGCATTCTTGGTGACAGGATCGTGCTTGGTTTGTCCCCTGCCACAATGCCTAACAGAGGTTTGTGATCTGTGACAATAGTAAATGTTCTCCCATATATTAAATGTTCTCCCACTGCTGGGAGGAGGAGCCACTTAGGTGGTTCCGCCCCAGGCGCCTGATGGACCCTGAAAGGTTCCAGGCAGAACTGGGGTTTTTCCTCTTCCTTGCTCACAACTCTGCCGAGGATCTGGCAGTGGCCTGGCAACGGGCTGCGTCAGAGGCCCTCGACAGGGTTGTCCCCATGCGTCCCCTTACATGTCGTGGATCCCGGCTTGCTCCCTGGTATACTGAGGAGCTCCGGGAGATGAAACGTCGTCGTAGGGGTTTAGAGAGCAGGTGGAGGTCTACCCGTTCTCAATCGATCGTGCCCAGCTAAGAGCCTACATTAGGACTTACCTGGTAGCTATGGAGAGGCGAGAAGGTCTTATCTCTCACTCTCATAGCGTCCGCAGATAACCGCCCAGCGCCCTGTTTGGGTTACCGTTCCCTCCTTCATTTTGAGGGAGGCCGGACCCATTAGGGCAGGGCTGAGGAGTTTGGTCAATATCTGCGGATAAGATCACTCGCATTCGGGCGGGTGTCCTCTGATTTGCAGTGGTCGGAGGAGGAATGAGTTGCAGGTAGTCTGGCCACTGTTATCTGGGATGAGTTGGATCCTGTCTCCGAGGATGAAGTGGACAGGATTATGCAGCACTGAGTTCCACCACATGTTTGTTGGACCGTGTCCTCCTGGCTGACTTATGCGCCAGGGAGGCCACCTGCGTTGGCTCCGGGCAGTTGTCAATGCTTCACTGAGGGAGGGTGTCTTTCCCTCTGCCTTGAAGGAGGCGGTGGTGAGACCCCTCCTGAAGAAGCCTGCCTTGGACCCGACCGTGTTAGACAACTTCGTCCGGTCTCCAACCTTCGCTTTTGGCTAAGGTTGTTGAGAGTGTGGTGGCTCAGCAGGTTCTGCTTTTCCTGGATGAAGCGGACTACCTGGATCCATACCAATCGGGCTTCCGACCGGTTACAGCACGAGACAGCATTGGTCGCACTGATGGATGATCTCTGGAGGGCCGGGACAGGGGTTTTCCTCTGTCCTGGTCCTATGGACCTCTCAGCGGCTTTCATACCATCGACCATGGTATCCTTGGTAGCCTCCGGGGGTTGGGAGTGGGGGCACTGTTCTTCAGTGGTTCTCCTCCTACCTCTCGGGCTGCAATCGGTGTTAGTGGGAGGGGTTCGTCGACCCGAGGGCTCTCTTATGGGGTCCCGCAGGGGTCAGTCCTTTCCTCTCTTATTTAATATCTACATGAAACCGCTGGGTGAGATCATCCATGGTTTTGGGGTGAAATTCCATCAGTACGCTGATGATACTCAGCTGTACCTTTCCACCCCAGGCCAGATCAGTGATGTCCTCTCCCTGATGTCCCGGTGTTTGGATGCGATACGGATCTGGATGAGTAGGAACATGCTCCGACTCAACCCGGCCAAGACTGAGTGGCTTTGTGTGTCGGCGTCTCGGCCCAGTCAGGATTGTCTATCCTTGGCCATAGGGGGGAGGTGTTACCCCCTGTGGATAGGGTGCGGAATCTGGGGGTCCTCCTGGATGTACAGCTCCGGTTGGAGGAGCAGGTGGGGGCCGTCGCCAGCGGGGCCTTTGCCCAGCTCCGTCTTGTTCAACAACTTCACCCTTTTCTGGACCGGGACGCCCTACGCACAGTTACTCATGCCCTTGTCACCTCGAGACTCGACTACTCTATCTAGGACTGCCCTTGCATACCATCCGGAGATTGCAACTGGTGCAGAATGCGCGCTGGTGGTGATGGGAGTTACCCGGTTCTCCCATGTTACCCCCCTCCTGCGTGGCCTGCATTGGTTGCCGATTGTGCTCTGGGTGAGATTCAAGGTTTTAGTTTTGACATTCAAAGTCCTACACGACATGGGTCCCCAATATCTGAGGGAGCGTCTTCTTCCAATAGCTAGTGCGGCCGCCTGTGCGGGCTCATAGGCAAGGACTCCTCGGGGTTCCATTGGCGGGTCAATGCCGGCTGGTACTTCCCCGACGATGAGCCTTCTCTGTTGCAGTCCCCGACCTCTGGAATCAACTGCCTCTGGAGCTCCGTCTGGCCCCTGATCTCCGCACCTTCCGCCGCGAATTAAAGACCTGGTTGTTTGACCAACCTGGGCTGTGACCCTTCCTGGGGGAGGGATGGGTTTTTAATGTATTTTATTGTTGTGTTTTATATTTGGGCTTGTTTGGTTTAATGTCTTTTTAAATATTTATTGTTCTGTGTTTTTAGTTGTGAGCCACCCCAAGTCTTCGGAGATGGGGCAGCATACAAGTTCAAATATAAATAAATATAAATAAAATAAATATAAATACTCATGGAATTTCTTGACAGCTGCAACAATTGCTAAGGTTTCCTTGTCCAGTTGGCTGTAATTTCTCTCTGCTTTAGTCAAGGTGCGAGAGTAAAATGCAGTAGGAAGCATGTGGCTCAACCCCCCCCCCCACTCCAAAAGGGGAGGCATCACAAGTCAGAACATCAGGAAAGTTCTCAGAGAACTGTATCAGCACAGCATCAGACGTGATTTGTCTCTTGATATTGTTAAATGCAGCTTGTTCCTTCCTCCCCCAGACCCAAACAGATTTTTTGTCCAGCAACCTATGTAGGGGTTCTGCAATGGTTGCCTTCTGAGGTAGAAACATATGATAGAAGTTAATGAGTCCCAAGAATGCTTGCAAATCTGTTTTGCATTTTGGCCTGGGGGCTTCTTTGATTGTCTGAACCTTTGCCTCTGTGGGGTGGATACCATGTTTATCAATCATGTAACCCAAGAATTCCACTTTATCTGTTCTAAGTGTGCATTTTTCTTCTTTGACTTTTAACCCCGCTTTTTTGAATCTAGTTAAGATTTCTCTGAGTCTCTCATGTAATTGAGCGTCATTTGCGGCAGAAATTAAAACATCATCAAAATAGGGCACCACCCCTGGCAACCCTTGTAACATTCTTTCCATAAGGCTTTGGAAAATGCCTGGTGCCACGCTTACTCCAAATTGCAATCTTTTGCATTTGAAAGCACCTCTATGGGTCACAATGCTTTGGGCTTCAGCAGTGGCATCATCAACTGTTAATTGTTGATATGCCTGTGCCAGGTCCAACTTGGCAAAAACTGTGCCCCTCAAGAGAGTGTAATAAATAATGCACTACTGGAACTGGATATGCGCTCTGTTGTAGCGCATGGTTCAATGTCCCCTTGTAGTCTCCGCAGATTCTCACAGACCCATCAGCCTTGACTGGTGTGACTATGGGTGTCTCCCATCTGGAGTGATCAGTGGGCTCTAAAACCCCTTGGGCTATTATTTTATCTAATTGTGCATCATTTTTTTCCTTTAAGGCAAATGGGACCCTTCTGGGTTTTAAACGGATTGGTTGTACCTTGGGATCTAGGTTAAATGTGATGGGGGTCCCCAAGTACTTGCCTAATCCATCACTGAAGACCTCTGGAAACTCAGACTTCAAGGCCTCTTCCCACTCAGTGTTGCTCACGTGATTGATGCCAGTCACCTTGATGCCCAATGGGTTGAACCACTCAAGGCCCAGCAGACTTGGGCGGTCCTTGTCCACAATGGTCAGTGGTAGGCATTTGGTGTGGCCCTTGAATTTCACGTTGAATTCTCTTGTTCCAACTACTGGAATCTTGTTCCCTTGGTAGTCTTTAAGAGTCAATGCTTGCTTCTTGAAGTGCTTCTTCTGGATGTTGGGAAGAAGTCTATGAATAGTGTCCCATGACACCATAGATAGGTATGAGTCTGAGCCACTTCCATTTGGCAAGGCCTTCCTTCAATAAGTACCTTGACATGCACTTTTCTGCTTCTTAAAGGTGATGAAGGACCAATAGTTGCTGTTTGATGAGTTTCATTCTTCCCATTTGCTTCTGTGCTGCACCCCATTTTCTCACTGAGATTGTTGGGCTTGAATTCTTTGTCTTTGCTTGTAGCAAACTTTCTTCTATTGGATGGAGTTCTGGATGATTTGCAGACTCTTGCTAGGTGTCCTCTTTTATCACAACGGAGGCAAATGGTATCAAAAAACTTGCATTCAGTGCGGGGGTGGCTTCCCCCACAACCTCTGCAGTAGAAATCTTGCCTCTTTCTTCCCAGGCCTTTCTTTTTCTGCTCCATTCTGAGTCTGTAAATTCCTTCCTCCACCTCACTACAGTCTGACTCAGAATCTATTTGCTCACAATGAGTTGTTGTGGATTTTTCCACATCAGGATGGCTTGTGGCCTTGTTGATTTTCTTCATGGCTGCTGCTGAGGACTTGGTAGCTTCTGCTGAAGAGGCCTCTTCTATTGCTTCCCTCATCGTGATCTTAGGTTTCAGTAATAACTTGCTCTGTAGCACCTTGTCTTTAAGGCCCAGAACAAATCGATTGTGCATGGCCTCTTCTAAATTGTTAAATTCGCATGCACCCCCAATGTCTCTTAAACTTGCCACGAAGTCATTTACGTTTTCGCTTTCCCCTTGATCACGATGGTAAAACTCGTGTCTCTTAATGAGTCACGATACTTGTGGGGCGTAATGGGTTCTTAACAGTTTTTCTAAGTCAGGCCATTCCATTACCTTCACATCTGCAGCTCCCGCCAATGCCTTCACCATCTTGAAAACTGCCAGACCACAGTGTGTGAGAAAGATCACCTTCTTCCGCTTCTCGGAAATTTCGGCAAGATCGTTTCCCTCCAGATACATTTGGAAACGATCTGCATACAACTCCCAGTCTTCTGCCCTCAGATCGAACGGGGCTGGGGGGGGGTGTTCAGTGCAGCCATCTCACTCTCCTTCTGTTCCGCGTTGCCATCTTCTTCAGGGGAATCCCACCTTCGTCGCCAGTGTTAAGTTTGCATGAAGAGACAGACACAGAGTGCTTCAAGCTCTTAGTTTATTAGTGACTACAGCTCAGAACGGACCCAATTTGGCTGGGCTCTGGCTGCTACTTATAGCCAGCAGCCTCAGTTGCCAGCCAATCAGAGTGCAGGGTTTTCCACTTTTAAACCAATCATTTCCAACATTTTACAAGAACAGTTCAAACTAAACCAATGACTTCAAACCTACATACATAACAAATTCTTTTACACATAAATAGATGGAAGTAACAGAATATGACTGGCCCAGAGTTCTCCAGTGAGGGTTAATTAGAAACTGAGTTTCCCCATTTTTAGACCAGTAGTGCCACTAACTATAACATATTTGCTGTCTTGTGGTAGAACATTTCATTTTGGAATAGGGAGAAACATACTTTGTAGAATATAAAACAGAATGACAGATCATGATTCAGGTCTACTGTTTTTTGTAAATCATTACATAATGGTTGAAAAAAACCATTGCTTCTCAAAAGTGTTTCCATACATTTAGATGCATCAGAGATATATGCACTGCACTGTTAATAATAATCCCAATATAACTGTACACTTCATTTTTCAGAAGATCACTAGGAATTATAAACATCCTTGAACAGCAGATGTTTACATTCTGATATAACAAGGTTAGTGAGACAATTTTTCAAAGCTCTATCAACATGAGACTGTGCGACAGACTTCTCTCACTAAACAATTTTATCAGTTACCAAGTATTTTCTGACTTATGTCCCTCCAGACATTAGAATACAACAGGAACTTTTTCAGATGCTGTACCAAGCTTTGCACATTTGATTATGGCTTACTGATGGCTTTTTGGAGATTAACGGTACCCTGCTATTAAAATACTCTCCTGTCCTACAGTATATCTAATTCACTGACATGTTAACTTCAGAGAAAATTAGTCTGTCTATCCAGAGCTCTCAGATTTTGCTCACTAATGTCAATTTAAATTGGAGACAGAGAGAGAGAGAGAGAGAGAGAGAGAGAGAGAGAGAGAGAGAGAGAGATAATATTAGTATTCTGAAATTTGATGTAGGCTACTTGAGCCTGAATCTATATTCAGGCACTTTAAACACAGTGAACTTGATCAATATTTACTCAAAACAATCCCCATAGAGTATAGCTTCTGTGTATATACACAGAATGAAATGATGCCACAAATAACCTTTAGATAAGGAGATTTATTATATTTAACCAATGTCATCATACAGTATTGAGTGACAGAGAACAATAATGGAAACTCTGAGGAAAAGATCTCTTAATAGCTTCAAGAGTCCTTGAGAAGTCATATTTGGCTGTCTGAATTCTTCAACAGGAGCATTTGGGAAACAGGAAGGCAGGATAAAGATGTTATTTATTAGGTTTACATTCTACCATTCCTCCAGGAGCTTTAGCAGTATACACAGTACACCTTTATCCAATTCCCCCCACCCCCAAACCCCACCCCCCAAACTTATAATATAAATTGAACTGGGAGTTAATGTTTGGCTCAAGCTAACCAGTAAATATTGAAGGCTACAGTTCCCTCCCCAGTTCTATTCTCCTCCCCACAACCCTCCAAATTTATAATATAGATTGAACTGGGAGTTAATGTTTGGCTAAAGCTAGCCAGTGAACATTGAAGGCTACAGGTCCCCCCAGTCCTATTCCAGTCCCTTAACCATTATATTACATTGGCTGTTGCATTTTGTTTCTGCAGATCCTATTAGTGATTCTGCTACAAAGAGAACCAGGAGACTAATCTAAGGTACCAACAAAGAAAATAACTCTATAAAGTGTAGTTTTGCCTTGCTGATGAGTAGCATTACCTGAATATAGACAGGTTTCTCCACATAATTGAAATCATAGGAGATTGGAGCCTGAGCCAATAGGACATCAAAAATGGTGAGACAAGGTCAAAAGGTTTTTTGGGTGGCCATATGCATGTATTTCAGAGGACATGCTCCTGTTTAAAGAATACTCTGAACCATTTCTGACTGAAGCTGTGCTCCATTGGAAGAGCTGACTGTCTACAATCTGTTTTAATGTTGAAGAACTGTAAGAAAGGAAAACAGGAATTTGATGCTGGGTAAAGAGCAGACTCTTCAGGCACACAGTCCATCTGGTCATATCTTCCTCTATTAAAATGAGATATCTTGTATTTTTATTTAAATTGAGGTTAATGCTTTTAATCCAAGTATCTTTTCATAGAAATTAAGATATGTAAATCTGATATGTGTTTTTGCCTTCTTTTTTAGGGATGCATTTCTTTTTTTCCCCTGGAAATGTATAGCATGGCATCCAAATGACTGCAGGTTTGATCTCCTTTTCATGTATTCATGAAGGAAGAAAGGCAAGTAGTTTTCCTGCTTAGCCAAAGCTGTTTCTGAACTGCAAGCTTAGAAATCCCAGCTTTCAGTGTCTAAGATTATTATTAATATTATTAATGCAATTTTTCTCATCTGGTTGCCAAACTGAAGTTATAAGCTTGGCCACAGTGATGAACATATTTTCTACAAATAGAACTCGTAGTTTGGACATCTGTAAAACTCTGTGAATAAGGCAGGGAGGATGCACAAATGATTCCTCTTGTGAAATCTAGTTTTTAAAAATAGTAACAGTAAATACTTTTAAATAAAGATTATAATTACAGGCAATTAGGCTCTTCATTGCCTAATAAAATGTCTTATTAGATATAAAATTGTATGAACTGTTAATCATAAAGAAGTCATTGCCTGAGTATAAAAATCCATTCAGAGTAGTCATTTGAATGAGGATTTATTGAGTTCTATCACAATAGCATATTATAATTAATAAAAATCTACCAATAATCAAAAATAAGCAAGATTCAAATCACAATCTATACAGCCTGGCTGTCAACTTGCTGATTGACTAAATTTAGATTAGCATTCAAGATGCTGTATTCACATAAAACTATTAATTAAACAATATTCTTAATGTAGTCCTATTCATAATTGAATTAAAGTGTAACTAAAGTGGCAAAGTAAACAACTCCTAACTAATCAAATGGTCTGATTTTTCTTTTTCTTGCTCTATTTGATAAAAGAAAATTAAAAAAAATAAAAATAAAACCGCAACAAAATCATGTAACTGCAATAGTTAGATCACATCATATATCATCCATCTTATATTCATTCATATCTATCTATGTACGTATCCATATATCCATGTATCCATACATCCATCCATCCAAAATCTAAACCCACTCAGTCTTTTCAATGTTCAGTTGATTTGTTTTAAATTTGCAGCCAGTTGCCTTACAAATTCTTCAAACTTCTCAACTTTTTCTTTTAAGATCTTTTTTTCTGTTTACCTTTAAAAGTGTTTAAATAATCTTCTGTCAAACTTTTTCTGCAATAAATCTGGTGAAATTCTGTTACCTGTAAGTTGTTGTAGTGAACCCCTGCATCTTTCTACCTCTTTAGCAGCTTCTCCTCTGGTTGCTATGGTGAAAAAGTGAATGTATGTCAATTACTGCAGTGAAAGTAAAAAAACAGGCTTATTTTTTCTGTTTTGATCCTGCCTCTAGCCCTTTAATCCTAATTAATTTTCTGTAGTTAGAGTCTTGCAGTTGAGCACTTATTATCCTTATCTTCTTGTTTTAATAATAATAAACAACCAGTATTCCCGCAAATATCTGGTCTTAGTCCAGATCTTTGTGTGAATACTGATTGATTTTGCTATCTTCACTTTCCTTAGAAAAAAACATTTCTTCTGCTTTTTTTTTAAAAAAAACCACTGTCCCTTTTTATCTGTTTAAAACTTTCTTGGATCCCACTCTTGCTAAGCTTCTTACTTTTTATCCACTTAATTCATATATTAATTTATCCAAACTTAATCTCTCTTCTTGTAAAGAACAGCTTTTCTGCAGCACAAAGTGTGCAATTCCAAAGATCCCTCCTTATCTCCAGAAAGACTTTTGTCAGCCAGAAACTGGCTTCTGGCTAGTGATTCCATTGCAGTGCTATTCCTCTTGTGGCACAAGAACATTTGATCTGCTAAAAATCCTCAGTAGGGAGCCAAGATGGAAAAAAGAATCAAATTAATAAGGAAAGAAATAATAAATTTGCCAAGAAGTATCAGCTGTTCCAAAATAAAACTAATAATAATAATCTGAAGATATACATAATTAATTAAAGCAAATTCTAATAAAGAACTATGTCTGGTCTAAAACTGGCAATTAAGAAATTCATTATGGAATATTGTTGCTTTGCTGTGCTTTGCATTTTGTTCTTTAAAGGCCATTTCTCTTGGTCTCATCTCTGTGGCAAAAAGATTCAAGTAATCCCTTTCCAAGTTAAACATCCTACATTTTTAACATACACAGAAAGTTTGCATTTAGAACTATTATGAAAGTGCATCGTAGTGAAAAGGTTAAGATGCTTATGAGAGTCATGATAAAACTCTCTTTGAGCATAAAATTAAAAATATTGAGAAACATATAAATTAATTTATATAGCTTGGCATTATTTATATAACATATTGTAGTTTGCCAGGCAAGAGGGAGTTGGTCTTAATTGAGTGCCAGTGTGCTGCTATGCATTTGTTGCCATGGTAATACAGGATTTTTCTGCATTACTATGAATTAAAAAAAGAAATTTAAAAATCCTAAAACATGAGAGATAGATAGATAACACATTGAGAAACTAGCATATGAAGCCAGTCCTAAGTTTTTTCAGTGGTTTGCCTGCCACCTCTGGAGAAAATAAATGATTCTCAGTAAATTCAGAATGACAATTAGAGTTTAATTTGTTGCTCCCAAAAGGAATAAAGCAATTTAAATTTTACATTGTAGACTATCCAGTCTTGGAGTTGCCTGCATTTATTTAAACCTTGCAAAGTCTTTTGCTCAATTTTTTCCTTGGAGTAGATTGGCTAAGACTTTATAAGTTTGGTTAGTTAAATCATTGAATCACCAGAGAGTAGGTCCAGAATGTTTGAAGGGAAGGTCTTGTAAGTGGACATTTTTGCCAGTGGTGGGATTCAAATTTTTTACTACTGGTTCTGTTGCCATGGCTTGGTGGGCATGGCAGGGGAAGGATACTGTAAAATCTCCAGTCAGAGGTGGTATTTGCCGGTTCTCCGAACTACTCAAAATTTCCACTACTGGGTCTCCAGAACCGGTCAGAACCTGCTGAATACCACCTATGATTTTTTCCTTTCACCTAAAGAACTTTATTTAAACAATTTCACTAAAGCCAGAAAATAATAATTTGCAGAGTTTTTAAAGGTGTAGGTCAGGGGTGTCAGTGGTGTCACCTGATGTATTGGGACTTTTTACCCTGCACTAAACCGGGCACGGATGTTGCCAGTACATGATGCATCCGGCCTATGGACTGGGAGTTTGACAGCCCTGATCTAAGTCATTCTACTGCCTGTTCTGGTTAGATGGATTCCTTTCCCCAGGGCCTACTTTTTTTTCTTCAAATGGACTTTTGTATTTGTCTTCGTATTATGTGATCTTTCTCCAATTCTTTCTTATCTATTCCACTTTCTCCAGGTTCTGAAAAGTCCTGTACTTAGACTTGTTTGTCTTTCGTATCAATAATTGTTAAGTCTGTGTGTTGTGTGGCAGGTGCTTGTCTGTTTGAACTCTAAGGTCCAAGAGCACTTTAACTTCTTCATATTTTTATTACTTTATTTTGTAGTTCCAGCGATTCTTGCTTGCAGGCAATGGCATTTCTGACAGTAGTCCAATGTTACTTTGTCATATCATCATTTGTAATGTGTTTGTGCAATATTCTTGCAACAGATCATTAGGTGTCTGTTATGTTTTCAGCTTCAGCAGAAAATGACATTTACTGTTTGTTGCTATTATCTTGATTCAGGCTCTGTGTGCATTTGTTCTTAAGGCTTGCTCTTGGATAGTCAGAATTAGCCCTCTATTCTTTCTTCAATTTCTACAATTTTCTTGGTCTTAGCAATGGCCAGGTCTTGTTGTTATCTTCTTTTTCATGTACTGTCCATGTAATAATTTGTCTTGCCATGTTTCTTCTTATTTGGTCTTTCTTGTAGGCCAGTTTAGTTTCTCCAGTAGTCAGTAAGCCTTCCTGGTATACTATCTTCAGTGTACCTTCTTCAGTACATGTCCTTCAATGCCCTTTTTTCCTTCAGTTTTTTTTAATGTACTGTACTTCCTATGCAGTTCTTCTACTTGAGTTCAGTCCACTATACCAGCTGTGTATCTAATGACTGGAATTGCCCAGGTGTTAATTGCCTTGATGCTGTTTCCTGAGTTTGGACTTAAAGATCTTCTTCACTCTTGTGATGTATTCACTTCTAATCTTCTTGACTTTGGTGGTATTTGATGTTGTCAATTTGAAGGATGCCCAGGTACTTGTAGTGATTGTCTTCATCCAGGTTCTTGATGTTATTTCCATAGGGCACCTTGGCTCCTTGAGTTTTCACTATTTTTCTCCTGTTGTTGATGATAATAATGATGATGATGAAGATACATTTGTCCAGATGGCAATATCTTGGTTGCATATTTAGACAGTGCTGTGTAATTCTATTTCAGATAGTATTTTTACATATACCTTCAGACCATCCATGTAGAGGTATAATAGCCTGACAGATGTTTTTGTTGCTTAATAGCCATGACCTGACTTGATTGGTAATGTTGATAGCAAAATCAGTGCAATGACAAACATGTGATCAGACTAAGTATCCTTGAAAGATTCCTGTCTTGATGTTATTAGTATTAATACAGACAACAACTGTGTCTTCTTTGCACAAAGTTTCTGATGTTTCTACTGACTTCTGTTATTTCTAGACACTTGACTATCCAATCATATGGCAAGGAGATAATTGCCTTCTCAGTTCAAACTACATTCAAGTTGGTCTTTATTCCTAAAATTTTCCAAAAAGTCACCTTGTCAATTAGGAACTGATTTTTGTTCCACTACTGTTTGGCAGTTTCCTTTCTTACTCAGGTGGGGAAAGCATGTCTTCAGCTAAAGTTGATGCTGCTGGATCGCATCAGCTACCGCATGTTAGAATTTGAAAGCTGTTACTAAGCAGGTAATTAGCCTGTAGTTGATGGGTGCTGCCCCTTTTGTTTGATCTTTCACTATTGGAGAGGTTTTGCCAGATTTTGCGAGCTTCAATTCGGATTTTGCAAGCTTCAATTTCATCTTCTTGCATTATGTTGTATTATACTTGGCAATGAATGGTGTAGACCAGTTAGATATTTTAACCAAAGCAAAAAATCATGCAGTTTTTCTTCACCTACTGCTGATCAATTTTTAATCTTCCTTGACCATTTTTTCTGTTGTTATTACAAGTTCTTATAAGTATTTTTTATTCTTATGCAAGCTGCATTGTTGTTGTACTTCTTGGGTTGTCCCATAGCTGTGCTTAGAACTGCATTGTTTCTTCTTTAGGTGTTGATTGCTTAATTGAAATCTCTTTTTTATTACTTGTTGACTTGAGGGCATATCATTTGGGCAGAGGAGAGGATGGCCAGTGAGAATATCCATGCTTTGCAAACAAATGTATGGCTGATAAGGGTAAAATGAGCAGAAAAACAATATACATTATAAAAACTGTTGGTTCAGTTTTAAGTGTGTTACTAGAGCAAACAGTATATCATTGACATCTGTGGAATTTCCTTCCAATGGTAGAATATAATCAGAATTAGGCAAACAAATTTGGTGAAAATGTAAAAAAATGTCTATTTTACAATGCACAAGTGTGGTAGATTAAGAGTTTAGGTTGCAATCCTATAATAGTTACCTAGGAACTCAATAGTGCTTATTTATGAATACAAGCTTATATTGTAAGATATGTTTGTTATTATTCAAATAGGCCTTGAAATATCTATAATGAAAATCAGATGGTGTCCCAGGGCCAGAAATAACTAGTGCAAAATAAGAAAAAAAGTTTTTTTTAAAAAAAGATGATAAAGAGAATTTGCTTTAAACATTCTTTCCAATGAAAAAGACAACAGACAAGAAACTATGGTTTGCGCATGCCCAACATGGTGGCTGCTGGCTGAGTAGGCTCCCGGGGGTGGCGGTTAGTGGCGGTTAGTGGTGGTGAAGACCCTCCTGACGCTGCTGAGCTCTTTGGTTTTTCTTTAGGAGAGCACAGGCGTGAAACCGAGCTGTTTTCAGCTCGGCTGAACCACCGGTGAGTTTGCTGCCGGGAGTTCATTCCCGGCGCTGGTCCCGGCAGTGGAAAATGGCAGCTGTTTTGGTGGGGGCTGGGCGGCATTGAGGGCTTTGGCAGGTTTTTAGCAGCTGCGGAGGCCATGGCAGCTGAGGTAGCGGTAGTGACGGCAGCCTTTCCAGCGATGGTGGCAACGGCGGCGACTGGGGTGGCGGAGGCAGCGGCGATGATGGCTGCTGGCGGAGGCTCCGGCCACAGTGGTGGTTTCCCCAGCTGGAGAGGCTGTGGTGGCAGAGGTTGCTGTGGCGGCGGAGACTTCTGCGGCGGTGGCGGAGGCGATGGAGACAACAGAGGGGGTGGCTGCTCTATGGAGGCTCCAGCCGCAGTGGTCATTCCAGCACTTTTGGCGGCCAGTTGGCTGCGAAAGCTACAGCGGCGGGGGCTATGTTGCCGGTGGCAGTAGCCTGGGTGTAGCGGCCTGGGTGCTGCTGCTGCTGTTGGCTCCTGGGCTGGCTGACGATGCTCCCAGCTGCTTAGGGGGCGTTTTTGGTGGCCCAGTGCCCTGGGCGGCCCCTTCGGCCTAACTCCTTGAAGACTCTGTCAGCCTCGGTGGGAACCCAGGTGGATGTTGAGGCTGAGCTGGTACTGGCCTGGTGGGTGTCGGAGTTTGACATTGACATCGGAGGCGAGACCCCCGCAGTTGGCCGGTTTTTTTTCATCTCTGGACCTTGGCCGTGATGGCGATTTTAACAGCTACGCTATCCTTGGACTTTCTATGTGGACTTCCTGCCTACTTTTTGTATTATTCTTGGCCCGTCTACTACGTCTGCCTCTTGTTGCCTTTGGGTTGCCCGGACTCCCTTGTTTGCACTTTTGCGGGTGCAGTGTCATCTTTGTCTCAGTTGCCTTGGTCTATAATCCATCTTGATCTTTTCCCTCTTCAGGATGCGGTTTCTGGTTGGGCCCCATTGTGGTGTGAGGACAATGGGAGGACTACCCCTCTATTGTGAGAGAACAGAGGGGTTTAGTCATCGACCCATCAGTTCCAATTTTACCCAATTTTACCCTGACCACCGCGGTGAGAGAACGGTGGGCTGCCCATTGTGATTCTGGCCCGAACAGGTGTGAGAGGCCTGTTTCGTGGTATGGAACTTTTTGGACACTGATACCTGGACCGTTTGCTCTTCACCTAGACAATCTCTACATCAGTGTAACATCTACCACTTTTGCCATGGGACATTTTTATTCCATCTCCACCCTCTATGAATTTGTGATCTATTGTTTATGGTGGTTTACTCGCTAGTGGAGTTATGGGCCTTCAGGACTGCGCCCTTGTCCTTGAATTGGCCCACGGGATTATCGACAGCTTACCTTAATGACGGATCTTGGGATCCCGAGAGGTGGCATGGCGCAACCAAGGGGTTAAATTTTAAATTGGGAAAGGGATGACTTTTAAAATTTTTAATTTGCTGTTTTAATGGGTTAGGGAGGAGGGTGGGGGTTCAGCCCTTTTTGGTAAAGTCTGGTTTGTCCGGGCCAGTGGGGGGTCTCGTAGTGGAGGGGCAGGGTGAAGGGGCCATGGGAGGGATTAATAATCCCCAGGGCGTCAGTTATGGCAGGGGTGGACGAGACAGAGGGCCAAATTATGTGTTGGGAGCGCTCCCCCGCTGTTTACGTGCGGTGGAGCGCTCCGACCCTCAGGTCTCTGCCCGCTCCCCTGGGTTCTTGGGAGTTGCGGTCCCTGGGCTCAGGCTGGTGTATGTAAATGCCAGATCCGTGGCTAATAAGGCCCCCCTCCTCTGTGAATTTATTGAGGAGGAGGCTGCGGATCTGGCATGTATCACGGAGACCTGGTTGGGACCGGAGGGGGGTGTCCCTCTGTGTGATCTTTGTCCCCCAGGTTTCTGGGTGCTGCACCAGCCACAAGCCCAGGGGAGGGGTGGAGGAGTAGCCATTGTTATTAGGGAGACCCTGTTTCCAAGGGAGGCCACTGTCCTGCAGATTGGCCGGTGTGAGTCCCTCCTCCTGAGGTTGGGCCCGGGTGGTCGGTTGGGCCTGTTGTTGACGTACCTGTCCCCCAGCTGCATTGCAACGGCCCTTCCCGAGCTGCTGGATGCTCTCTTGTGGGTGGCAGTGGAGTTTCCCAGGCTTATTGTCCTGGGGGACTTCAACTTGCCCTCCCTGGGGGTGGTGTCTGGATTGGCTCAGGAGTTTTTGGCATCCATGACAGCCATGGACCTGACCCAGGTGATTCAGGGGCCCACCCATGGGAGGGGAACACGCTCGACCTGGTTTTTATCTCAGGCAGTGGTGTAGTGAGCTGGGGGGTGGATCTCCGGTTACTCTACCCCTATCATGGACAGATCACTATCTCCTGAGGCTGGTCTTCCAATTCACTGCTCCTCGCTGCTGGGATGAGGAGCCGATATGATGGTTCCACCCCCGGTGCCTGATGGACCCGAAGAGGTTCCAGACGGCCCTGGGGTTCTTGCCCACCTCCCTTGACCACAGCCCAGCCGAGACCTTGGTGGCTGCCTGGCAAGAGGCGGCTTCAGCGGCGCTCGACTGGGTTGTCCCTTTGTGGCCTCTCCCTCGCCGTAGACCCCATTTGGCTCCTTGGTTCTCAGAGGAGCTTCGCGGGATGAAGCGGCAGAGGAGATGCCTGGAGAACAGGTGGAGGACTAGTCATTCTGAGTCTGCCGTCTCAAGCTAAGAGCCTATATTAGGACTTACCTGGAAGCGATTAGAGCAGCGAGATGTACTTACTTCTCCGCTCTGATCGCGTCCGCAGATGACCGCCCTGCGGCCCTGTTTAGGGTCACTCGCTCCCTCCTGCAATTGGAGGAGAGGGGGGAACCCCTTGCGGGGCAGAGCAGAGGAATTTAGTTTACATCTAGCGGATAAGGTCTCTCAGATTCAGGCTGGCTTGGACTCCGACTGGCAGGGTTTGGATGATGGAGTGGCGATGAGTCTTGTGGATTCTATCTGGGTTGAGTTTGACCCTGTCTCCCTGGATGAAGTGGACAGGATCATGTGGAGGCTGTCTTCCACCACGTGTTTATTGGACCCGTGTCCTTCCTGGTTGGTTTATGCCTCCAGGAAGGTTACACGCGGTTGGCTCCAGGCAGTTGTCAATGCTTCTCTGAGTGAGGGGTTTTTCCCACCACCTTGAAAGAGGCGGTGGTGAGACCCCTCCTTAAGAAGCCAACAGTTTTGAATAACTATCATCCAGTCTCCAACCTTCGCTTTTTAGCGAAGGTTGTTGAGAGCATGGTGGTTCAGCAGCTTCCACTGTTCCTGGAGGAAACTGATTACCTTGACCTGTACCAATCGGGCTTCAGGCCTGGACACAGCACCAAGACAGCATTGGTCGCACTGGTGGATGATCTCTGGAGGGCTCAGGACAGGGGTTTTTCCTCTGTCCTGGTCCTCTTAGATCTCTCAGCAGCTTTCGATACCATCAACCATGGTATCCTTCTGCGACGGCTCCAGGGGTTGGGAGTGGGGGGGCACTGTTTTACAGTGGTTCTCCTCCTACCTTTCAGACCGCTTGCAGTCAGTGTTGGCAGGAGAGTAGAGGTCCTCCCCGAGGCCCCTTACTTGTGGGGTACCTCAGGGGTCAGTTCTCTCACCTCTCCTGTTTAATATCTACATGAAACCGCTGGGCGAGATCATCCGTGGTTTTGGGGTGAGGTATCATCAATATGCAGATGATACCCAGTTGTATATCTCCACCCCAGACCAGATCAGTGATGCTCTCTCGGTGATGTCCTGGTGCCTGGAGGCAGTGCAGGCCTGGATGGGGAGTAACAGACTCAGGCTCAACCCGGCCAAGACTGAGTGGCTGTTCTTATCGGCATCTTGGTGTTCAGAGGATGTGCCATCTTTGGTCATGGGGGGGAGGTGTTACCCCCCATGGATAGGGCGAGGAATCTGGGCGTCCTCATGGATGCACAGCTCAGTTTGGAGGAGCAAGTGGGAGCTGTGGCCAGGGGGGCTTTTGCCCAGGTTCGGCTGGTTTGCCAGCTCCGTCCTTACCTGAACCGAGATGCCCTTCGGACGGTCACCCATGCGCTCATCACTTCCAGAATTGACTACTGCAATGCTCTCTACATGGGGCTACCTTTGCGGATTACTCGGAGGTTGCAGCTGGTACAGAATGCGGCCGCGCAGGCTGTGATGGGGGTATCCCGATACTCCCATGTTACACCCCTCCTGCGCGACTTGCATTGGTTGCCGGTTGCCTTCCGGGTTTCCTTCAAGGTGTTAGTAATAACTTATAAAGCCCTAAATGGCTTGGGTCCAGGGTACTTGCGCTAATGCCTCCTGCCTGCATCACATTCCGATCGCCCCGTGCGCTCCCACAGGAGGGGCCTCCTGGGAATACCGTCGGTCAGGCATTGTCGGCTGGCGGTTCCCAGGGCTAGGGCCTTTTCTGTGGGAGCGCTATGGAATCAGCTTCCTGCGGATCTTCGTTTGGCCCCTGATCTCCGCTCCTTTCGTTGAGACCTGAAGACTTGACTGTTTCAGCAGGCTGGCCTGGATTGACCATGGAGGCGGGTAGTTTTATAGTATCGTTTATTATTGTATTTTAATTGTTTTTAACTTCTTTCTTGTATTTAGACTTGTTTTTATTTAATATTTTTATTGTATATATCCTTCTTTTATATGTTCGCCGCCCTGAGTCCTTCGGGAGTAGGGCGGCATACAAGTCTAATAAAATAATAATAATAATAATAATAATAATAATAATAATAATTTCATAGAATTTCTCATGGGATAAGAGTGGTGTACTTGAAATCAGTTTCAGTTCTTTTCCAGAGGAATCTGACATGCTTCCTGTGCTTGGAAGATAAGGCGTCCAATAGAGAAGGGATGTCCAATGCTTGCTGGGAAATTCTGGGAGTTGAAGCCCACAAGTCTGAAAGTTTCCAAGGTTGAAACCCCTGTAATAGAGATTTACAGTGCCAGTGATATGAAGTTGCTATGAGGGATTCCTGCTGTTGAGAAATGATGAGACAAAAGTCCCTGCCGATAAATTGAATGGACAATTTTGAGAAGTCATTTGTGTCCAGCTGTATTCAAAATATTCGTCATGAATATCAAGCTTATAATTTTCTGTCTTTTGAGTTTATTTTTGAGGATAGCATCTTAGTATTCATATCCTATGAAATATTTGTGATAAAGATCAACTGTGTAGTTCTCTGTAACTTAACTTAAATCAAGCATAGTGGAACTAAGATTAATATAAAAACCCAGAAGTGTGGATAACTACAAATGTAAAAATATGTTATTAATTTATTACATATTAAAGAAATGTATATGGTTGCCCAACTCACTCATGGTTACTCTGGGTGGTTTATAGGAATACAACCCCAAATACAAAATCTGATACATCCCCAACTCCCTGATGACAGCATTCAAACAAACCACTTGATGGGCTCCAAATCAACCTTGGATCCTCAGATCTGGACAGGTAGAGAAAAAGCTGTAAGGGGTCCTCTGACACTATGTATAATTCTTACGTTGCACAAGCCACAATTTTTTAAAACATGATTGGCTTCAATAACCTAAAAATGGCTGGATACACACAATATAGAAGCACAGGTGTCTTATCATCCATAATGGTTTTCACATAATATATGAAACCAGAATGATGCGTGCATTCAGTCAATTTCACAGTGACGTTAAAGAATATAAAGTTTCATAGAAAATATTTACCAGGCTTTATGCTTTGAACTGCCACTTAATAATATGGAACTATAAAAGAAGGATCTGATTGATAACCATAAAAATGTGTAGGATGCCTTCATGCAATAATAATCAGTTATTGTTCACCTTATTCTTGTAAAGTGGGTATTTTTCTTTAAGACAGCTTTAACAGTATAATAAATTGTTTGTAGTTGGAAAAATAGCTGATATAAAAGTAATTCCAAGATACTAAAATCACTGGAGATTTTCAAGAAGAGATTGGCCAAATATTTGTCTGAAATAATATAGGGTTTCCTGCTTGAGCTATTGAACATACTTTGGTATTGTACCAATATGTTCAACTATAACACCAATAATATCTAATAAATATTGCCAATACATCTATGCATGAGGTATGAGTAGGTTAACATTTTCATATTCATATTTCATATTCATATTCATATTCATAGTAGGTTAACAAAGCTCCCCTCATCCGGGATCTGATTGATGAGGAAAACACGGACCTGGCCTGCATCACGGAAACCTGGTTGGGCCCAGAAGGTGGGATCCCTCTAGTGGATATGTGTCCACCAGGTTTCCATGTGCTATACCAACCTCGAGTCCAGGGAAGAGGCGGGGGTGGGGGTGGGGGTTATAATCAGGGAGGCCTTATGTCCAAGGGAGACCACTGTCTCGCAGATAGGCAGCTGTGAATCTCTCCTCTTGAGATTGGGCCCTGAAGGTCAGTTAGGTCTGTTGCTTATGTACCTATCTCCCAGCTACGTGACAACAGTCCTGCCTGCGCTGCTGGATGTCCTCTCGGAGGTGGCGGTTGAGCTCCCCAGACTTATTGTACTGGGGGACTTTAACCTGCCATCACTGGGATGGGCATCGAAGATGGCACAGGAGTTCATGGCCTCCATGGTGACCATGGACCTGACTCAGGTAATACAAGGGCCGACTCATGAGGGGGGACACATGCTTGACCTTGTTTTCATCTCAAGACAGTGGGGAAATGATCTGGGGGGAATCTCCAACTATACAACCCCTGCCATGGACAGATCATTCTCTCCTTCGACTGGCCTTCCAATATGCCACCCCTCGTCACTGGGAGGCGGGACCAATGAGATGGTTCTGCCCCAGGCGCCTAATGGACCCAGAAGGGTTCCAGATGGCGCTTGGGTCAATTCCGGCCTCCTTAGCCAACAGCTCGGTGGATGCCCTGGTGGACGCCTGGCAAATGGCTGCTGCCAGGGCACTAGACCGAGTTGCCCCTTTGCGGCCTCTTACCCGCTGCAGATCCTGATTAGCTCCCTGGTTTTCAGCGGAGCTGCGGGAGATGAAGCGATGGAAGAGAGGCCTAGAGAGCTGTTGGAGATCCAGCAGGTCCGAATCTGACCGAGCGCAACTAAGATCTTATTTTAGGTCTTACCTTGCTGCAATGAGAGCGGCAAAATGTGCATACTTTTCCGCTCTCATTGCATCCGCAGATAATCGCCCGGCTGCCCTGTTTAGGGTCTCCCACTCCCTCCTTAATCGGAGGGAGGGGGAGGACCCACTGCAGGGACGTGCCAAGGAATTTAGTCAACATCTGATGGACAAGATCGCTCAGATCTGGACAGGCTTGGACTCCGACTGGGCAGAGTCCGGCGGGAATGTGACGAGTGGTCTTAGAGATACCATCTGGGAGGAGTTTGATCCTGTGACTCCAAATGAGGTGGACAGGATCATGGGGAGGCTGAGTGCTGCCATGTGTTTATTGGACCCGTGTCCCTCCTGGCTGGTCTATGCTGCCCGGGAGGTCACATGAGGCTGGCTCCAGGCAGTAATCAACACCTCTTTGAGTGGGGGGGTGTTTCCCACCGCCTTGAAAGAGGCGGTGGTGAGGCCCCTCCTCAAGAGCCCTGCCCTGGACCCGGCTAATTTGAACAACTTTCGTCCGGTCTCCAACCTTTGCTTTATTGCAAAGGTTGTTGAGAGTGTGGTGGCTCAGCAGCTCCCACTGTTTCTGGAGAAAACCGATTATCTAGACCCATATCAATCAGGCTTCAGGCCCGGATACAGCACGAGACGGCATTGGTAGCACTGGTGGATGATTTCCGGAGGGCACGGGACAAGGGTTACTCCTCTGTCCTGGTCCTGTTAGATCTCTCAGCAGCTTTTGATACCATCGACCATGGTATCTTACTGCGATGCCTCGAGGGGTTGGGAGTGGGGGGCACTGCTTTACGGTGGTTCTCCTCCTACCTCTCGGGTCGCATGCAAGTAGTGTTGGCAGTGGGGCAGAAATCAGCCCCAAGACCCCTCCTATATGGGGTACCTCAGGGGTCAGTTCTTTCGCCCCTCCTGTTCAACATCTACATGAAGCTGCTGGGTGAGATCATCCGTGGTTTTGGGGTGAGGTATCATCAGTATGCTGATGATACTCAGCTTTTTATCTCCACCCCTAACCAACCCAGTGATGCCCTCAACGTGATGTCCCGATGTCTGGAGGCAGTACAGGTCTGGATGGGAAGAAACAGGCTTTGGCTCAACCCAGCTAAGACCGAGTGGCTGTACATACCGGCATCTCGAATTGTCCAGGAGATTCCATCTTTGGCTATGGGGGGAGAGGTGTTACCCCCCATAGATAGGGCGCGCAACTTGGGTGTCCTCCTGGATACACGGCTCAGTTTGGAGGAACAGGTGGGAGCTGTGGCCAGGGGGACATTCGCTCAGGTTCGCCTGGTGTGCCAGTTACATCCCTATCTGGACCGAGATGCCCTGCGTAGTCACTCATGCACTCGTTATCTCCCGTCTGGACTACTGCAATGCTCTTTACATGGGGCTGCCCTTGAGGACCACTCGGAGGCTTTAGCTGGTCCAGAATGCGGCAGCGCGGGTTGTGATGGAAGGTTCCCGATACTCCCATATTACACCCCTCCTGCGTGAGCTGCACTGGCTACCAGTTGCCCTCCGAGTGAGATTCAAGGTGCTGGCATTGACCTATAAAGCCCTTTATGGCATTGGACCAGGATATATGCGGGAGACCCTGTTGCCGATAACAGCTTCCCAACGTCCCGTGTGCTCCCATCAAGAGGGCCTGCTCCAGGTGCCATCGACACAACAATGTTGACTGGCGACCCCCAGGAGAAGGGCCTTCTCGGTGGGAGCACCCACCCTATGGAATCAACTTCCCTGGAGCTCGGACGCTCCTGACCTCCGCGCCGTGACCTAAAAACTTGGCTATTCCAACTAGCCTACCCGGACTGATGGGGACTGATGGGGACTGAGGAAGGGTGTTAAATATATTTTAAAATATATTCTAATTGACAAAGGAGACCTTGGTTTTTAATGTCCTTTAACATTTATGTAATTGTATTGGGACTGCTTTAATTGTAAGCCGCCCTGAGTCCCTCAGGAGATAGGGCGGCATATAAGCCTAATAAATAAATAAATAAATAAATAAATAAATAAATAAATAAATAAATAAATAAATAAATAAATAAATAAATAAATATTTGTTTGTTGATTGCTTGGTAAATTTATATTGTTACCTATTTCATATATCACTTGATCATCTTAAAAACTTAAAAGTACTAAAAAATGCAATAAAATAACAAAAACAACTACAAAAATAATTACAATTGCAAACTACAAAGGAAATTAAAAATATAATCTCTGTGTAATTTCCCTAGCAATACAACCATTTTTCAGGATGTATATTCCTGTATCCAGATCCCCAGGCCAGATTGTGTGTTATGTCATGTCTTGTGATGAATTTCTTACTGTCTTATTAATTTGTTTCCTATTCTATGAGCTAAAATAATAATGAAGTAAAATTGGAAACTGGAAAGTTGTGTGTCAACTAAAAAGATACTCCTTTTGTCTTTTTAGCTGCCAGAAAAAGGGAGTGGGTGAAAACAAGGCATTTTTGAAATGCCTAGATAATCACCTTGGCAGCCCAAAGTTGTTGGAGCATAAGAAGGTTATTGGAAGGCATGATGGATGACTCTTGAAGATGGATGTGTCCCATTGGAGAAGTCACATCCAGGGGGTGGGGGAAAGACCAGGGTCAAGGGGGAAATGTATGATATGATTTAGTATCAGCTGCACCCAGCCAGGCACCAGCATGGCGATTTCTAATAAACCAATTTACTTTTTCTGAGATGCTGCTAGAGACTTTTGATTTGAATGAGGGTGGATTTGTTGGAGCCCTGACATTCTGCTTGATAAAGAAGACGGAAAAACAAATGATTTGTTCCAGTAACTTATGACATCTGAATTGCACTCCTTTTAACTAAGCTGGTTATGCTAACCTGAATTGAATCAAAGAGAACTTGGGGTTGAAATGAGTTTAAGATGAAAGCACTCATTTTATCTTACTTTACACAATATTACTAACAATTTTATGACCACCAAGATATATTGCAATATGTAACCAAATCCAAACAGTGATGGTGTTATTTGTGTATCCTATGTATACACCATGCTACTTCTGTTGAATCAGGCACCTTAGATATGAATAAGAACATCTTAGCCATGAAAGCCATCTTGATTACCTTGAGTCATTCGCTGACAGGCCAACTTATCTCACAGGGTTGTTGTGGAGAAAAATAGCATGAGGAAGGTATGTTGGATATGTTTGTAGCCCTGAGTTATTTGTAAAAATAATAAAGGAAGGAAGGAAGGAAGGAAGGAAGGAAGGAAGGAAGGAAGGAAGGAAGGAAGGAAGGAAGGAAGGAAGGAAGGAAAATATACTGAAAACTGAATCTGGAAACATTGAACCTAGTTTCAATGTTAGCACAATATTCCTTCAAATTATATTAAGACAACATATGTAGTTCTAGCTTTTCATAAATTCTGTCATAAAACCCACTGCCTATAGCCAAGCTCTGTGATAAAAATTTCTTATTTCAAACCCATTCAAGAGACCTTCAGGCTTTCAGGATTTTTATTAGATATTTCTCAGATTAGAGTTCATGAACAGTGAGGGATAGAGAAAAACAGTTCACCAAGTTCTGACTGGTATTGAAGAATAGTCCACCATGAAACAGAAGTGGGAGACAAAGTAATGCAATGTTACTCATTGTCACGTATAGCTCCCAGGTAAAACTTCTAAATATGTCATCAATTATTTACAACCCATCCTTTGCAATGGCATTTTCCTTTAATAGATACTGTATTTTTACAGCCCTTCCAGTCAGACAACAGCTGCTCATTAGAACATATGGACTGAAGATCCCTTCAGCAGCAGACCCAGATGCCAAATTTATTCTGACGCTATGACACTATTCTGACAATACTCTACTACCAACATTCAAAACAGGAAGCATTCACACATTTGTTCAATGTCATTTTCCATGAAGGACATACACATCTATCTCCAATTAAAAAACAAAATAAAATGAATATGCATTTGATATCCAAAATGACAATTCTAAAAAAAATGGAAGAACATTTTACCTTCCTGAACACTGATTTAAGATGATCAGAAATTCCAAACCACAGTAGAATAGGCTAGCCTATAACACTGGAGGCATAGACACTGGAACAATGAAGTACCAGAGAAATGACTGGCTGGATTTGAAAGGTGGTCAATATATTTCTGGGCAGGTTTCATATTAGTTGCCTTGAAGGTGATTGCGATATGCCTGATCTTCAATACGCCTTCCCTAGGCCTGGCCATATGGATTGCTGTCAGTCTGATAGAATTCGGAGTTAGTTGGAGTTATACATGCAAATATAAATGAAACATAAAATGAAATCTGGGGAAGCCAGATTTACTTAACAACTGTGTTACTAACTTAACAACTGCACTGATTCACTTAATAACTGTGGCAAGGAATGTTGTAAAATGGGACAAAATTCACTTAAATGTTTAACTTAGCAACAGAAAGGCTGTAAAGCAAAAGAAAGCTGAAGTAGAAACCCAATTCAGTGATGTGGGCCTAAATCAATTGTGGTAATAAGTTGAGGACTACCTGTACTTCTGCAGACCTAGATGAGCTCATAGAAAATGTAACATCATGTCAGCTTCTGCAAAGACCTATGTGTACCAACAAGGAACCTGCAAATATATAGTAACAATAAACTTTGATTCACAGCTAAACTTAAGCAGCTACGTTGTTCCAAAGAGGAAGCCTACAGAAAAGGTGACTGAATGCTATACAGTCAGGCCAGAAACATATTAACAAGAGAGATCAGAGCAGCAAAAAGAAGCTACTCTGAAAAGTTAAGGAATAAGTTCTCAACAAATGAAACAGTAAACACGTGGAAAATTCTTAGAAACATCAGTTTGCTACAGCAAACGTGCTTCCCAGGCAGAAGGAAATCAACAACTAGCAGATGACCTGAATGTGTTTTACTGCAGGTTTGAAAGGAAACTACAGCCACCTATCTCCACAACCCCCATCTCAAACACACCAACAACAGCCAAGCTTCCTATAACTGACCCCACCCATTGGGTTCACAACCTCTGATGATCACAGAAAAAGAATTGCAAGATCTATTTCACAGACAAAAGCTAGGAAAAGCACCAGGTCCAGACAAGATAATTCCTTCTTGCTTAAAAGTCTGTGCTGACCAATTGGTCCCCATCTTCACCCGAATCTTCAATAAATCACTAGAGATGTGCTATGTTCCTGCTTGCTTCAAATGGTCTACTATCATCCCAGTGCCAAAGAAGCCCTCCATCAGGGAACTGAATTACTACAGACCAGTTGCTCTAACATCTGTAGTTATGAAAACCTTTGAAAGGCTAGTGCTGTCCCACCTGAAAACCATCATGAATCCGCTGTTAGATCCCATGCAGTTTGCATACAAAGCAAATAGATCGACAGATGATGTTGTTAATATGGCTCTGCAGTACATTCTACAACACCTTGAATCTCCAAATACCTATGCAAGGGTCTTCTTTGTAGACTTCAGTTCAGCATTCATACCATCATTCCATACATTCTTCTAACTAAACTAAACCAGCTAGCGGTACCTGAACACACTTGTAAGTGGATCATAAGCTTCCTAACAGACAGGAAGCAGCAGGTGAAGCTCACTCACACACACCTGTGGTTTAGTTGGTTTATTAATATTTCATCACAACTTCCTTCACCAAAAAGCCAGAACTGTCCCACTTACTGTAATTCCAGCTACAAGCAGACCAATGCTAGCCAACAGAGCAATGGTCAATGAGTCCACAAAGTTTCCCAATCAAAATAAACCCAACAGGCAAAATTTATTGCTGAGCGCATTGGGTTGTGCTCCAAAAATTGTAAGCCGCCCTGAGTCTCCGGAGAAGGGCGGCATATAAATATGAATAAAATAAAATAAAAATAAATCCACACTACAAGAGGATTCACAAGACATGATGCCAATCAAGATATCAATCCAAAGCAAGGCAAAAATCACAATAACCAGTAAATACACAGCTAGGAAATGAATACATTCCCAGCATCACTTCCATCTATCTGCAGTGCTAAATAGCCAGCTTCTGGTACAGCCCATCAAAAAGGGTGAGGCTTCAGGGTTGGGATTCAACCGGTGTTACTACCGGTTCAGTGATTATGTTTTGCGTGCGCATGTGCACTTCATGCGCATGCATGCCAGACGTGCACTGTGTGCGTGTGTAATAAACCTTAAGCTGTGTTGCCCAGACAGCTGATAGGTGCTGTGCACAGGTGCACAGTGTTTGAAAAGCCACTTTTTACTGCTTTTTCAACCTCAGCTGTGCCGTGCAAAACAGCTGAGGTTGAAAAAGCAGAAAATAAAGGACAGGTAAGAGCCCAGGCAGGTGGGTGGGCCAAACAGCAGCAGACACAGAACCGGTTCGGTGTTTGCTGCTCTTCAGAGCTACTGGTTCTATAGAGCCGGGCAGAACTGGTAGCATCCCACCCCTGTGAGGCTTTCTCCTGATGAGTAATCTGGCTGATGTTCTGCTCTTGTCTTTCTCTGCCCTACATATTATTGGATCAAATGAAGAACCCAGTTCTTCTTCCTCATCACTGACTAGCTCCAGTTGCATGCTTTCTGCACCTGAAGCTTCAGGGCTGTCCTGCTGCAACTGCTTCAGCCAAATTCTTCTCAGATGGCTGCTTGGAGCCATTGACCAACTCTGCTCCAGACATGCCTGGAACTGGTTCATCTTCCTCCAAACTGACATCAAGAGAATGAATTGTCCAGAGGAGTCATGATATAGACCAAGTCTACTTTCTGCCCAGATTAGATGTTATTTTCTTTTTCACTAGCTGGAGAGAAACACTGATCCTCTTGGATGACTTTCCATGAACCATTAGTCTTATTAATGTCTGCAATTGAACAGTTCAGCTTGATTGAGTTCATTGCTGTGTTATTGGGTACAGCATGAGCATATCACATACATACAGCAAACTCCTGTCTACAACAGCAATGTAAAAGTCAACTTCCATCCATCCACCCCAAACCTCTCCAATACCTTAATTGTTGCATGACACAGGAACAAACCCACACATGAAAGTCAGCAAACAGCAGCACAATGTCCTAACAGTGTTCTGGAGTTAACTATAGTAACTTCAATTGTAAGTGAGCTGGGTAGACATGTTTCTTTGATTGTGCTAATTATCATAACCAAGAATGACATATTAATAGCTGAGAAACTGTTCAGTTCAATATTTTGATTGTTTGGTGTAAAAAGTAAACTATAATCTAAGATCAATAATTAAAGACTGCCATATTCAAGTAGCATTAAGGCCATGTGAAAGTGGGAAATTTATGTTAAATTCTTAAAACTAATTTATCTAAGTCTCATCAAATCCTGTAATGAGGATAAGAATCTCAAGAGATGAGATCACTAAGGACTTCCAAAAACAGAAATGACCTACTCATGCCGCCTGGACTAATATAGTTAGCAGGTCCTGTTACTCAGGAAAAGTAATAACCTATATAGCATTTTTCTTAAAATGCAAATAAATACATTTCCTTAAATTGTTTATTCATTTGCTCAGACATACCAGCCAAATCTACTCCCACAGCATGTTTATTGCATTCTGTTCTCATTTCTTTTTTTTTATTAGATGTCCAATTGCATCCGTATCAGATGCCAGTCCATATCTGTGGGCAATGTTTTCTTTCTTCTCCACTGTTTCTTCTTTGTTGCTAAGAACGGGAGGAGGGCTCCTCAACTGCCTTTGGGATCTTCCAAATAAGCTTTGATCCTCTTTGCCTTGCATTCAATCTCTTTCCCTGGTACCCTGCTTAAATTATCTTACTGTGTGATAAAACATTTAGTAAGGTAAACTGCCTATATTGAAGAAAACAGCTGGGTTGGGGGAGGAGTGGAAAGCTCAAAAGCCATTGTCATCAGTAGCTAGCCTTGCTCCCCATGAAAATAAATACCTAAATATAATGTATTAAAAGTATTTTAATATTTGCTACTATATAATCCACAGATCCAGCTTTTTCTGTCTCAACAATACAGAAATCTTATCTGGATTTTGTTTCAGCTTTTCTTTTCATCTTGGATAGGCTACAGATGACTGGCAGGCTGGAGGGAAACTTTACTATTTTCCATGTGTTTCAGATGCATTTTTTGAGTCATTCTTGACTTTTGCTTCCTGCCAGTTTGTAGAACTGAGAAAGAACATTTCATAGTTCTTGGAGGTGGTTTATTTTTCTTCCCTCATAACAAGAAAGGTCCTTCAGGAGTTCAAAGCTAATTTGGATTCTAATGATTATGTTGATACTTTATCATCCAGAATGGCAATATTTCAAAAGCATGTTTCTACACAGCATTGGGGATGTTTTCTGGTATTTGTCATATCATAGGACCTAATTCAGTGATTTGGGCCTGAATCCACAGTTGGGCCAATATAGGATATTTTAATCATCTGATAAATTTAGCCAGATGTAGGCCTAGGATTATATTTCTATGTAGCACATTATACTACATTTTAAGATTTAATCTGAAAACCATCTCAATATAACCTTATACCAGTGGTGTACCTATGGATATAAAATGTCATTTCAAGGCAATGAATGTCACTTTACAATTAGCAATGCAGGTAATCCACTCTTAGTGACTGGCTCATTCAGCAACTGTTTGCAGTTACTTTACAAGCAAACTCTGTATTTGCAATCTTAACAAAACTGTAAAGCAAAAGAAAGCTGAAATAAAATCATAAGCACTGTTGTTGTTTTACCTTAGCAATCACTTTGCTTAAGGACTAAGATATCAGTCCCAGTTGTGGTTGCTAAACTAGGAATAGCTGTATATTTTGTCCTGAGTTTAAATGAGTATTCTGCCTTTTTAATGATTTTTGCCTTGCCCTTTTTCTCAGCTCATAGGATCTTATCAAGGTAGCCTACTGGCATGAGCGAAAAGGGCTCAGAGCCAGATCTGCCAGTATGCCAACTATGAGAGTTAGAAAGGCTAGGAGATTTGCTACCAGGGCAAACACAGCAACACATGAAAATGCTAACAATTTACTTGTTTAAAGACCAAAAATGTTGCCTGTGTGTTTAGGCACAAGACTGAAGGACAACATTAATTAACTTTCTGGCAAGCAAGCCTGGATTAAATGACAGTTTTCTGGGTTCAGTTATTGGCCAGAAAGGTCGCATCATGCTGATTGGCTAGTAGAATTTGGATATCAGCATCCAACTCTACTATATTGATACAATTTTGGCATCCAAACAGATTTGAAAATAGTTAAGACAGCCAGGTTAATCTCTGTGTATTTTAAACTGGATTTAGAAAGGTTGGGAGTGAGAAAAGTTGGTCATCTGAAACAGCCTGAAGTGACTCCAAACAGATGGACTCGTATGATCTGAAAGTGGAAGGGCTGCCAGATTTCATAGCCTTTATCCTGGCACTAGGAATGCTGCACCTAATAGTCTTGTGGCTTTGTTATATTTTTGTCCTCCCTCTGTGTTTCCTTCACATCTTTTTAGGCTTCTTAGGAGAAACATATACCTCATATATACCTCATTTATATAATGCAGTTTTATTAAAGAAAATACAATATTGCATGTCACTAAATGAAGTAATACTATAACCCTTAGGAAAGGTTTACCTTTAATTCTTCCTTCAAACATAATAGTTTATGGACCTTTTTCTTTGCTATAACCAGGACAATATTATTAAAGCATTAAATTTTCTTGCTATCCTTCAAAAGTATATTATTGTATATAAACTAAATTCCAGTACTCAAGGCTTCATCTATAATTTATAGCTAAATCAAAATAACTTTCCACATGAATATCTTTCCAGGAATAGAGAATTTTAGCACCATTGCCTATTTAATATCATATATGCTATAATCTGCTATAAGTGCTTCCAAACCACATAAGAATGAAACATATTTGGATTCAGTATTTATAGACTCAAAAGTTAGTTGAATGCTCAAATTCTTCATCCTTAATGATAATTAACACCAGGATCATTGAAATAAACCATGGGTGTCCAGTTTTTGGCTTGCCCAGCCTGCGTTGGATGAAGAGGAACAGTCTTGAGCTGCATATAAAATATATAATATAGTAATTGACATATATAACAGAACAACAGAGTTGGAAGGTGTTATGTATGCAGGTTTGAACGTCATTGGTTAAGTTTGAACTGTTCTTGTAAAATGTCAGAAATGATTGGTTTAAAAAGTGCGGGAAAACCCTGCACTCTGATTGGCTGGCAACTGCGGCTGCTGGCTATAAGTAGCAGCCACAGACCAGCCAAGTCAGGGCTGTTATGAGCTGTAGTCACTAATAAACTCTTCACTGAAGCACTCCGCGTCTGACTCTTCATGCAAACTTAACAGAAGGGACCTTGGAAGTCTAACTCCCTGCTCAAGCAAGAGACCCTATACAATTTCAGATAATGGCTATCCTATCTCTTCTTAAAAACCTGCAGTGATGGAGCATCCCAACTTTTGAAGGCAAGTTGTTCCACTGGTTAATTGTTCTCATAACAACTTCTAGGTTGACAACCATCCAGGTCATAGTTGTCCCAAAGATGCTTTTTCCAAAAGGCAGCTTGTATTTTTGTTTCCTTTTGAAAATGTTTTGTTTCACATCCAAGAAGCTTCTTGGATGAGAGGTGAAATGTTTTCAAAGGAAAAAAAACCCAAGAAAATTCATTTGCTTTTTGGAAAAACAACCTTTGGGACAACTCCTAGATTTTATTCTAGGATTGAATGGAAGTTTAGTGTCAGCTGTAAAATTCAGCTGCCACATAATGGAATGGGGGTGGAAGAGTTGAAAAGTTCAAGGTTGTTCTGTATGTCGTACTAAGAAATTCCAGTTGCAGTTAATTGGATCTTGTGATTTATGAAGTATTGAAGTGGGAGGTGAAAAGGTGGATTCTGTGTAATGCGTGAAAACACTTTCACTTTGGGAAATTGCCTTAGACATACCAGATCTGTTCCTAAATAAATCAATTAGAGAGAATATGTCTTGGAATGATTGATATCATGGATACTTTCTGGACGCCTTACATTTATTTCCCAAAGTCTACTTTTATTTTTTGAAGGGGCTTGGCTGATACCCCGGAGGTCTTTTCCCAGAGATGGAAAAAGATCAACAATCAGCCGAAGTTGGAGAAGTGCAGGAGGGGGCGTATGGGGGCCATCCCTGCAGAGCATTAACTGGATCTGCCAGCCCTTGTTTGGAGATGATGGATGCTTTCAGAATGGCAGTAGAGGAAAGAGATTTGGGAGCTATACCGAAGCATTTCAACTCAAGAAGTTATTATAACCCAGATGTAACCCAGCTGTCTGAAGAGGAATCTTTCTCTAGCCCCAGGCATATTGCTATTCTGTCAGATTGGAGGGAAGAGAGACAATTGGGGTCGGAATTCTCTCAAGAAAACAAACCCAAGATTTATCCTGGGAGTCCATCGGAGGCAGATTTACATCAACAGTTCCAGGATTTAAAAGTGACAGGCTTGGTCTCACAGTCTGTTTGGACAGGTGGAAGCTTGAGACCACCCATGTTCATTTACCCAAATATTGTGAGGGACAAAGAGAATATACAGAAGCCAGTTGGAGGAGCCCAGCAAAAAGCATCAACTGACAGAGGTATGTTGCAGCCTCGAGGCAATCCCCTCATTTTCCAGAAGGAATTTTGCCCCCTGCAGAGAGTATCCCTCCAGGGTGGGATTTTATCCAGGCCAGGGGTGGATTCAGTGCCAATGGCAGCCAGCACCAACATAGCCCTGGTCTGAAGGGTGGTTGCCCAGACAACAGACAGCAGCCACTTCCCTTCCACCCGACCAGGGAACCAGGCCACACCCATCTTTCTCCTGGCAACCACAACCTGCAGCGATGCCACAGGGACCCCTATTCCATAGAGGCACCACCCAGCCAGACTTCAGGAGGCCTACCCAGCCTGTATGCCACCTGGCCAGTTCCTTTTATTCCAGTTCAACCTGCAGGGGCCTGGCACGTGCCACCTCCCCAACCATGACCCAGGTCGGACCAAATACCCTTTAAGGCCGTATTCGATGGCCACCATGAACATTTCAATTACTTCCTCACTCAAATCCAATCCCATATAGAAAAATTTGGAGATCAATACGCCACAGAGCACGATTTGGTTATGGCCATAACAGATGGGATGAAGGGGATGCTTCAGATTGGGTGGCCCAACTACACAATGAACAAACCCCCGAATTACACAATGTAAATGGATTTATTCAATTATTAAGACTCCGATTTGAAAATCCAGACAGGGTAGCAGAGAATGAAGAGAAGTTAATAGAAATGAGGCAAGGCAAGCGACCCTTGTCAGAATTTATTTGGCACTTTAGAAGGTCACAATCCTCCTAATGGATTGGCCTGAAAGAATGACTTTACACTACTTTAAAGTGCCATTGATCTAGAAGTAAAGAAGGACTGTGAAATTAGGGGAATCCCAGAGACCTTACAATCATGGTACGCCACCTTCCTCAGCTTAGATTGCAGCATCAACCCACAAGGAAACCCCTTCTGGCGGCCCCAACTAAGAGAATTGTGGCTAGGAGCCCACCGACCAGACCAGCCGAATCTGCTCATACCTGACCCACCAGGAGGCTGAAATGTTACTGCTGTGGCCAAGCCAGCCATAGAGCATCAGACTGTCTGCCCCCTGCTCCTGTACCACAAGCACTACAGTCGAAGTCTAATCCAGCTGTTAGAGGTCAGAAGAATCAAGGAAGACCTCCGGCCATTGGCGGGTTCACCAAACACAGCTGGGAAAGCCCCCTCTGCGCAGATGGGAGTAATGGACAAACAGACTGGCACCATGTCCCCAAGAACCCAACCTGCAAAGATGACCCAATGGTGAGTGATCCCATCATACCTTTTACAGTCAAGGTCAAGTTAGTGGTACCAAACACGGGGGAGCCCAGGGAGTTAGAAGCTGTCATTGATACTGGGTGTTTGAGATGTCTTATCAGACTCCCTATCATTGAACAATTGGACATAAAGACTAACCCACTAAAACGCCCAATCAGATTTGAGCAAGTGAATGGAACCTTAATTGGGGGGACCCCAGCCACCCAAATGACAGAATTGATCAAGGTGGAATTAGGGCCCCATTGTAAACTCATACGCTTCATAGTGGCCCCCAAGATGTCAGAATCAATCATACTGGGACTTGCTTGGCTAGACAAATGGGCCCTGATGATCAAATGGGAGGATGGATTCAGAAAAATCTTCTTTGGACCAGGCCCATTGCCCCCTCTTTTGCCCATTACAAAACCACCAGTCAGCTTGAATCCAGACCCTGAGCCAGCATCCATAGCATCCCACCTTCTCCCAGATAACCCCCAGGAACCTGACCAATACAAAAACTTGGCTGAAGCATTCAGTGAAGAAGAGTGTAATGTTTTACCTCCCCATCGAGCCACTGATTGCACCATAGAATTAGAGCCCGGCGTGAAATTACCAAAACCAAAGATGTATTCCATGATGCCTGCTGAAATGACTGAATTAGGGAAATACATCAACAGCAATTTGGAACGAGGATTTATTGAGCCTGCCAAATCAAGATTAGATGCCTCCATGTTGTTCAAGGGGAAGAAAGATGGTGGGTTGAGATTGTGTGTTGACTTTAGAGATGTGAATGCCACATGCATCAAAAACATGTATCCTCTCCCCCTTATGAAGGACTTATTGAACCACCTGTAGAAAGGCAAGGTATTCACCAAGCTAGATCTCAGGGAAGCTTACTACTGGGTCCGCATCAAAGAGGAAGATGAGTGGAAAACAGCTTTTAACTGCCCTCTGGGTAGCTTCCAATTCAAAGTCATGCCTTTCAGACTTCAGGAGGCTCCTGCACTGTTTATGCAGCTCATCAATGAGGTGCTACACCCACACCTTTACAGGGGGGTCCCGTATACCTGAATGACATGCTTATCTCCAGTGAAACCATGGAAGAACATATTCAATTGGTCCGACAAGTCCTAGAAAAACTTCTAGCTGCCAAATTATATGTAAAACTCTCAAAATGTGAATTCTATAAAGGGTTGCTAGACTATTTAGGCTACCGAATATCCAACTTGCAGATTGAAATGGACCCCGGAAAGGTGAAAGTGGTGCTGGACTAGCAACCCCGCCCCCCAGAACCTGAAAGCAACTTCAAAGTTTCTTGGGGTTTGCCAACTTCTATAGACAATTCATTCTGTCCTTTGCTGAAGTTGCCCTCCTGATAATGCAGCTATTAAAACTTGGCCCATCACCCACCAAACCAAAGCCAAGTCAACCCCTGGCTTGGACTATGGATTGTCAGAAAGCTTTCGAAACCTTAAAACGCCTTTTTGCAGCTGAGCCCATCCTCCAACACCCAGACACAACCAAGCCTTTTATTGTCCAAACGGATGCAAGTGATGTAGCGGTGGCAGCCGTTTTGCTGCAAAAAGACTCTCAAGGCTGACTGATGCCTTGAACTTATGTGTCCATAAAGCTGACAGACACAGAGTGAAGGTGGGTGGTCTGGGAGAAAGAAGCATTCACTGTATGATGGGCTTTATTGACTTGGAGGCATTTTCTAGAAGGAGCACCAGAGGCCTTTGAGGTATGAACTGATCATAAGAACCTCGAGACGCTAAAGACCCCTAGGAGATTATCACCCAAACAAGTCCGCTGGGCCCAATATTTCAAGCGATTCAACTTCAACATTAAGTATATCCCTGGAGGGAAAAACGTACTGGTGGACACTCTGTCCAGAAAACCTCAGTTTGACAGCCACCAAGAGGAAATAGTACAAGCTTTAATTTCAGAAACTCAATCGGCAGGCCAAGTGACCACTCGCGCCCAAGCCAACCGCAACCCTGAATGCCTGGAAGATAAACTGACTGCAGAATTGAAAACTGCCCTATTGACTGATCCTTGGTTCCTGGACCATCAAACGGAGTTGAAAATGGATTAGCTGGGAAAGGGACTAAGCTTTATTTACCCACAACCCTAAGACTACTGGTACTAAAGCGTAGCCACAACTCATGGCTGGGAGTCCACTTTGGATTCCTAAAAACCCTACATTTACTGAGAAGACAATTCTGATGGCCAAAAATGAAACCTGATGTCAAGGACTATGTAAAAAATTGCTCAATTTGTGCCACAATGAAGCACAGAACTAGAAAACCCCCTGGCCTCCTGCAACAAGTTGCTAAACCAAACCAACCTTGGGAAGAGATCGTAATGGACTTTATTGTTGAATTACCTAAGAGTGAAGGTAATACAATCATTTGGACTGTAATTGACTTATTCTCTAAACAGGCCCATTTTATAGCCTGCAAAAGAGTTCCATCTGCAAGAAAACTTGCAGAGCTGTTCATGAAACATAACTATAGACTACATGGAGTACCTCGTAGAATAATATCAGACAGAGAGGTACAATTTAGTGCAAAATTTTGGAGGGAATTTCTGAAATCCATTGGTTCCTCTCAAGGATTATCCTCAACTTTCCATCCTGCTTGTAACAGAGCAGCGGAGAGGGCTAGCACCATGATTGAACAATACGTTAGATGCTATGTAAATTATCAACAAGAAAATTGGGCTGAGTTATCACCTTTTGCAGAGGTTGCTTACAATAATGCAGTACATAGCAGCATGAGATTGACCCCATTCCAAATCAACACTGGAATGAATTTTGTCCTGATGCCAGAGTTACCTAGACAACCTCCCACATCCATGTCCCTAACAGAGTGGATGAACTTATTAAAGAAAGGGTGGGAAAATGCAAACAAAGCTTTGACCGAAACTGCAAAAAATTATAAAAAACAGGTGGATAAACATAGATCCCTTCAACCACCTTTTAAAGTAGGAGACAAAGTATATTTGTCAACCAAATATCTTAGGTTTTTTATTTATTTTTATTTTTAATTAGATTTATATGCCGCCCTTCTCCGAAGACTCAGGGCAGCTTACAATTTTTGGGATGCAACCCAATGCACTCAGCAATAGCCTTCATTCCATTGTATATGCCTGCTTATTACTAAGTGGCATTTTTACAAAGTCAGCTTATTGCCCCCAACAATCTTGGGTCCTCAATTTACCTACCCTGAGAGGATGGAAGGCTGAGTCAACCTTAGGCCTGGTGGGATTCGAGCCTACAATAATTGCAGGCATCTGGAACTTAAGTGCTAGGCATTTAGCAGCCTGCACCACCAAGGCCCTTATATGGGCCTTGAAACTGCCCAGTAAAAAGCTGGGTCCAAAATTCTTGGGTCCATTCCCAATTTCAAAGATAATCAATCTGGTCCAATTAAGTCTTCCTCGACTATTGCGGAAAATTCATCCAGTGTTCCATTGTAGTTTACTAAAACCAGCTACTACATCAATGATAAGACCACTGCCAATTGCTGCTCCTAAATTGTTAATGGTACAGGGGGAAACACATTATGAAATTCAAAAAAATTCTCGATTCTAGATTACACCGTGGCTGATTGCAATATTTGGTCTTATGGAAAGGATACCCCTCTCAGATGCTAATTGGGTAAAGAGTTGGGATGGTCATGCTTATCAATTGGTTAACCAATTCCATGAGGATTTTCTCCACAAACTGAAGAGTCCTACTGGACAGGGGAGAGGGGGTTAAGGACAATGTATTAACCCCTGTATCTGTTTTGTTTTTGTTGTTTTCTTTTAGGAGGAGGCGTTTTCAAGGGGGGACGCCTGTCAGCTTTGAAATTCAGCTGCCACATAATGGAATGGGGGTGGAGGAGTTGAAAAGTCTAGGTTGACAACCGTCCAGGTCATAGTTGTCCCAAAGATGCTTTTTCCAAAAGGCAGCTTGTATTTTTGTTTCCTTTTGAAAATGTTTTGTTTCACATCCAAGAAGCTTCTTGGATGAGAGGTGAAATGTTTTCAAAGGAAAAAAAAACCCAAGAAAATTCATTTGCTTTTTGGAAAAACAACCTTTGGGAGCAACTCCTAGATTTTATTCTAGGATTGAATGGAAGTTTAGTGTCAGCTTTGAAATTCAGCTGCCACATAATGGAATGGGGGTGGAGGAGTTGAAAAGTTCAAGGTTATTCTGTATGTCATACTAAGAAATCCCAGTTGCAGTTAATTGGTTCTTGTGACTTATGAAGTGTAGAAGTGGGAGGAGAAAAGGTGGATTCTGTGTAACGTGTGAAAATATTTTCACTTTGAGAAATTGCCTTAGATGTACCAGATCTGTTCCTAAATAAATCAATTGGAGAGAATATGTCTCGGAGTGATTGCTATCATGGATACTTTCTGGATGCCTTACATTTAGTTTTGCTGCTTCTTCTACACAGTCACCAGAAAGAGGTTGCTGTTGTTTGCTTTATTGGAAAGAAAGAAAGAAGGATGGACACTGTCTGGAGGACTGATTGTTCATGGCTAACTGAGTGGTGTTTTTTTTATACCAGGAATCTGCAGTGAAGACATTGATAGGGCAGAGTAAAATTTCTACCAAAGGTAAGAAGGGCAAGGCTAGTGGATTTATTATCCCAAATTTGCTGAAAATAAAAATAAATTTAATGGGATTCATTTCATCCTGTATTTGATTTACTCAGTTTCCTTTATTTTTTGGAAAAAATGCTTAGGTTCTATCTATGAGAAAATGAAACAAGGTTAAAAAAGGAAATGAAAATAATTGTCTTGTTCTAATTTTACTAACTAAAGCCTTGCTTAGCCTTTAATAAGACCAAGTGTATGTTGCTACTAGCATAACAAGAACTGACCTTTTCAAAACTGAACTTAAAAAAAAGATATTTCTCCCATGGGAATACAATCCGAATGAATTGTTTCTTTGTTCTTATGCCTACTTCCTCTTTCCTTTCGATGACATCCCAACTTGACTGCAATTAGTATCATCAAGAAAGGTTATTCTAGACATTATTTCATTTTTAACACAGTAATAATGTTTTCTGGGCAATTGGGCACATTCTCCAATAAGCAACTGCAACTAGTTACTATTTCTATTTTCTAAGAAGGCTTTCTTGTCATTAAACCAAGGCTGATACATTGCTTTGTGGTATTCTAGCTAGTTTTACATTGTTTTATATAAAATGTACAATCAGAGAGAGAAAGGAACATAATGGGTGCAAAAACACATTGACATTCAAAGGCATCATATTATCTGCCCTTACTTCAAAAAACAAAGTCCTCATTGAATAATTGTTCATTCAGCAACTGTTCAAAATTATGACACTGCTGAATGAAGAACCAAATCCATAATTATGGCCATTGCAACTCCCCCTGAGGTCACACAATTGCTGTCTGAGTCCTTGGCAACCAGTTTGAATTTATAGTAGTTTGCCAAGCACCCCATCATAATGTCATGTTCCCTACTGTCTTCCCTAGAAAGTCAAGCCAGCACAGAAAGTTGTCACTTTCAAGATGACTTCCTCTAGTTTCTGAGTGCTGGGTGAAAAAGGTCAATCCAAAATCCAAGCTGGAGTTTAGCATGGAGCATTTTCAGTATAGGGCACTTGCATTTAGCCCTCCAGAAACCAGAGGAATCCTCTTGTCTCTGGGAACTGGCTGCAAACACTCCATGCTACAACCACTCCATGCCAAAATTCTGTTTGGATTTTGGGACAGATGCAGTACTGGGCATTTGCAGACAGCCCTTAGAAATGAGAAATAGTCCTCTGGTCTCTGGGCCAAAATGTGCAAAAAGCCAGTCTCTTTGAAAGTGAAAGGGATGCTTGCTGGAAGGATTTGGCACTGCAAGAGACTGAAACACTCCAGTAGGAAGCTCTTTAACTGAGATGGCTTCCACTGATGCCAGCTTGGATGATGAAGGGGAGGGCAGGTGCAGAAGAGCATCAGAAAGTTGCTGAGGAATCTGAGCCTAGGAGAAAGTTGCTGAGGGCTCTGTGTCTGGAGAGGTCACTGAAGGGGTGACCAGGCAAATGGTCAGCTGAAGAAAGAAAATGAGAAGTGCGGTTGAAGTTGGAGGGGTCAGAGGCCCCATGGGAGTGCAGGTGGTGAAGGTGCACAGCTGCAGCTGGCCAGCAGAGATGAGGAGGAATTGCCTCCTCCACAGATCTGTGGACATGCAGGGCTGAGAAGAGGCAGGCACAGTGGAGATCAGCAAGGGTACTTGGGAGTCCACAATCTTGTCCCTCCTGATGAACTGCACTGGCAAGCACCTATTTAATCAGATGCATGGAGTTAGGGGTTGTTGAAAACAGCTGCCCATTTTCTTGCAGTGTGCATGCTTCATACTTGTGTTTGTGATTTTCTCAACTCTGGATTATGCTACTATTGATCATGTGTTCTGACCTTGGATTTGTTCATGGATTTTGGACCTTTGTCTTGAACTTCATACTGGAATTGGACTGTGGACTCTATGGACTTTGCATCTGTCTTTGCTCTTGGACTTGAGAGCCTTGTACCTTGATGGAGCAGTGTTGGACTTCCTAGGACTTTGCAAGTGGGTATAAATGGGATTCACTTTAGGCTTGGACTTTCATAAAGCCTTAAAACCTTTGTGTATGTCATGTGTGTGGATTAAAACAGGACATTGACAATGAAAGGGTTACCCTCATGAGGTGGTGTCTCACTAACATGCAACTCTCTTCTCCATCTGCTTAATGATCCAGGAGATTGCTTAATGATTGTAACCAGGACTGCCAGGATTGTAGTTGTTGAGTAAATCATGACTGCTTCAATAATTGGCCAAAGATTCCATTGTGGTTGTACTTCGTGGACTACCTACAGTTATTAAAGCAGTTTCCATCTCAATAGTTCCTTTAAAAACCTTGCAAACTTATCATTCTACAAGTTTCTACTTTTGAATCTTCTTGTGAATGAGTTTTTAAAAACTCACCTAGAATTTAAATATTGGATTGGACAAAGAAAAGAGGACCTTCATTAGAATAAAGATGCTTTTTGTCAGACAGTTTGCAACATTCTCTTAACTTTGTGCCTTCTGTTATTTCACTTATTGATATAACTTTCTTTTTGCAGCTCTTTCAGTATAGTTGAATCTCTTTCAACTACAGTGTATTGCCAAATTTGAGGGCTGATGATACCATTAAATCATCAGTGTCATAATTTTCTGCTCCACAGAAGAAGAAAATATACAAAATAGCAAAGCATCCATAATATAAACTTAATTCTGTTTAATACTCTCCCATAAAAAGGCCTGCGAAATCTAAGCACTACAATAATGTGTGACACAATTTTACTTTCTTTACATGATAGTTCCTTCTACTGCAGTTCTTCCTTTTGTCTCAAACAATTAAGTGACACGCCCCCCAAATGTTGTCTATTCCAGTGCATAATCATACTAAAATTAGTACTCTATTTCTTTTGACTGCACCAAACTACACATCTCTGCTAAGAAAATACCAACTCCTTATAAGCCAAATTTCTTCTTCTGCCACTCCCACATAGGTAATTTACAAAATTATGCAATAAAAATGTGATAAGAAGTTTGTAAGAAATATGGAAAGTACAGCACTGTCCAAGTGGCTAGAAAATATAAGAACATTAATATATATATGGACATTTGCATGAAGATAATGCTCAAACTTTAGCAATACAGAACTCAATAACTCATGGAATGAAAATTGTGAAATATAAAAATTGGATTCAGATGAAGCAGAGGACTAGACACCACAATGCTACCATCTAATGGAGAATGGAAAGGAAATTCTAAAAATGTTTATTTTTGCTTTCTTGACTATAACATAGATTTTGAAAAAGAAAGGAAGGAATGGAAAGAAGGAAAGAAATAAGAGAGAGAGAAATAAATAAATAAATAAATAAATAAATAAATAAATAAATAAATATAAATGTTCTGGGCCAGCTCATCAGCCTCTTGAATAATGCATAATGGTTAAGGAAGCAATAGAATAGCTATCAAGGCTATAGATTTCTCAGTTGTAAAACAGGACGTGCAGAAATAATGAATGACAACAAAGAATTATGTGAACCATGGTGGTAGATGAGACTATCTTAGGCTGGAAGAATAACAAACTAGACAATACTAGACAATATAAAACCAATACTAGACAATATAAAACCAAGGGAAGCAAATGAAGATCGTCTAATGGAATTAATTATAAAACAAAAGTTACATATTTTGAACATATACTGCAAATGCATAAGAGAAGATCTTGTTCTCAACCCTCAAGTTGGCAGACCTGTGGCCATTTTTCTTTGGTAGCTTTTCTCTAGGGAGTTTTCTTCTCACAGTTTCAGGGCTGACACAGCCTGGAGTGATGGGGCTAGGGAGGGGAGTAGATATAGCTGGGAAGTTGTAGCCAAAATAAAATTCTTTTCCCTGGCAACTAAAGACGCTGAAAGCAGGAGACTGGGATCACCTAACATCTGGACTTCATGCTGATTGGACCATGTGATGAGTGACTATGGGGGAAGTCACAAAGTTTGACTTTTAATTGGATGTAAAACCAGTGGGAACCTAGAGCTGGTTTTCCATAAAGAAATTGCCAATTTGATATGTTCCAATAAAATGTTCTTTGAGAAAATTGCCTACCTCAGAGTTCTTATTGAATGGGACATATTACTTGGAACCTTGACACTAAACTGGCTTTCCCGGTTTCACAGGTGCTTGGTGCTTGAAAAAATTTAAACACAGTCAAAAGAGAGACAGATAGAAGATGAAGTAGCTAGAAGCTATATTGATTACACAAATATGAGTTTACAAGAACACAAATAAGTGTTAGCAAATTGATATCCATCAGGTCACAAGCAGTCTGTAATGACTGACTGAACAACAAGACTTACATATGGCAAGCATTCATAGAATGATATTTGAATAAAACTTTTATGGCATACACATGCTTTTTCTAAACTGGAGTAATCTATCCATCTAGTACAGATAATAATTTTGCAGTCAAGTTTTGTAATAATAGGAGCTTCTATGCCCTTTTCAAGAGTACTATCATGTATAACAATCCAAATGGAATGACATATATTGTCTGATCACAAACTAAATGATATTGAATAAGAATTTGAAATATCAAAACTGATGTACATTGAGACAATTGTGTATCCTCTCTTGCCATCCTTGTTTCCTTTTTTTGCTACTCTATAGTTTTTTAATTTTCCCACAGGGAAATAATAATTAATAATTGATTGGGTAGTAAGTAGAGATAGTTACACATTTGTTTCATTGGCAATCTAAAGTGAACTAAGAATTCAGTTTACTGAACAAAGAATGAAGAAATGCTAACATTAAATATCAGTGTGTCAAGGTTCCAAGTATTTATTTATTTATTTATTGGATTTCTGAGGAGTCGGGGTGGCGTACAACCATAAAAACAGTACAAAATAGACAATTAAAAAGAAATTAAATAGGAAACCCAATTAACTATCAAAACACTAAAACAATCATTAAAACTCCCCCCCCTCAGTCCAGGTCAGTGAGTTGGAATAACCATGATTTTAGGCCCCAATGGAAGGGGCCACCCGAAGCTCCAGGGGCAGTTGGTTCCATAGGGTGGGTGCTCCCACAGAGAAGGCCCTACCCCTAGGGGTTGCCAGCTGACATTTTCTGTCTGACGGAACCCCAAGGAGGCCCTGTCTGTGAGAGTGCACAGGACGATGGGAAACAGTTGCTGGCAGCAGGGTCTCCCGTAAGTATCATGGTCCTAAGCCATGAAGGGCTTTATAGGTCAAAACCAGCACCTTGAATCTCACCTGGAGGGCAACCGGTAACCAGTGCAGTGCACGCAGGAGGGATGTAACATGGGAGTATTGGGACACTCCCATCACAACCCACGCCACCACATTCTGGACAAGTTGAAGCCTCCGGGTGGTCCTCATGGGCAGCCCCATGTAAAAAGCATTGCAGTAGTCCAGACGGGAAGTAACGAGCACATGAGTGACCATATGTAAGGCATCTCGATCCAGGTAGGGGCACAACTGGAGCACCAGGTGAACCTGGGCAAATGCCCCCCTGGCCACGGCTGCCACCTGCTCCTCCAAACTGAGCCGTGCATCCAGGAGGACGCCCAAGTTTCATGCCCTATCTACTGGGGGCAACACCTCTCCCCCCCATAGTTAATGATGGAATATCCTGGACAACTCGAGATGCTGGTACATATAGCCACTTGGTCTTGGCCAGGTTGAATTGGAGCCTGTTCCTCCACATCCAGACCTGTACTGCCTCCGGCCACCGGGACATCATGCCAAGGGCGTCACTGGGTTGGTTAGGGGTGGAGATGAAAAGCTGGGTATCATCAGCGTACTACTGATACCTCACCCCAAAACCATGGATGATCTCACCCAGTGGCTTCATATAAATGTTGAACAGGAGGGGCAAGAGAACTGACCCCTGAAGCACCCCACAAAGGAGGGGCCTCAGGGCCGATCTCTGCCCCCCCACAACACCACCTGCATACGATCCGAGAGGTAGGAGGAGAACCACCGCAAAACGGTGCCCCTCACTCCCAACCCCTTGAGGCGTCGCAGTAGGATACCATGGTTGTACGGGATCTTACTCTGTGCATGCCCCTAAAGATGGCCGCTCATCCATAGCGTCCCGGGGTGGTGTGGTTTGAAAGTGGTCTGTGAGGAGGTGTGGAGGTGTTTTTGTTTCCCCCGACCCCCAGGTTTGGATATTTGAAGACCTGGTGGGCTGGTGGGTACCAGCATGGCCGTACCTGCCTGTTTCTGAGTGGTGGGCTCTGACCGCGAAGCTGATCAGCTGGCAGGCAGGACAGCTGGTGGCCAGGGAGAAGGGAGGCAGCAAATGAGGCGAGCGGCGGGAGTGGTGGTGTTTCGGCCCTCGTCCTAGCGTCTGACTTCTGCTGTGGTCCTGCTTGCTCTGGGGAAACCGCGGTCAACGGTGGTGGTGGTGACGGTGGGAGAGCAGCGGTGGGGTCACCGGTGGCAGTGGCGATGGAGTTTTGGCACTGGGACCGTTGCCTTTGCCCCAGCACCTGAGTTTCGCCACAGTCCTGCTTGCCCTGGGAAGCCTGCGGTCGCCAGTGGCAGCGGTGGTGGCGAGGGAGCAGCGGTGAGGTCGCCAGTGGCAGTGGTGACAGGTTCTCGGTGCTGGGAGCGTTCCCAGGAAGAGGGCAGTGTTTAGGGCACAGAGGACATCAGCGCCAGTGCCCATGACTCAGTCTTCACCCTGGCACCCATTTCCTGCTGTGGTCCCATTTATCTTAAGGGTCCGCGAGGTCACCGGTGGCAGCAGTGACAGCGGGGAGCAGCAGCAACAGCAAGGCAGCCGGTGGCAGCGGCGACTTGTCTGCGGCTGTGAGGGTGCCATTAAGAACTGGGCGACATGGGTGCGGATGACAACACCACCATTGACCAAGATGGTGAGGATGGGGATGGTGGACCAGCGAGTGGCCTCGTTGGGCCTAGAGGTGAAGACAGTGTTGGCCCGAGGTTGCAGCCGGTCTTGGTCCCCTTGTACCATCAACTTCCATCAGTATGCAGATGACACCCAGCTGTACATCTCCACCCCAAACCAGATCAGTGATGCCCTCTCCCTGATGACCCGGTGTTTGGATGCGGTACAGATTTGGATGAGCGGGAACATGCTTCGACTCAACCCGGCCAAGACTGAGTGGCTGTGCATACCGGCATCTCGGCCGAGTCAGGAATATCCATCTTTGGCCATAGGGGGAGAGGTATTGCCCCCTGTGGATAGGGCGCGGAATCTGGGGGTCCTCCTGGATGTACGGCTCTGGTTGGAGGAGCAGGTGGGGGCCGTTGCCAGGGCGGCCTTTGCCCAGCTCCACCTTGTTTGTCAGCTTCGCCAATTTCTGGACCAAGATGCCCTGCGCACAGTCACTCACGCTCTTGTTACCTCTAGACTCGACTACTGAAAAGCTCTCTATTTAGGACTGCCCTTGCATACCATCCGGAGATTGCAGCTGGTGCAAAATGCGGCGGGCGGGTGGTGATGGGAGTTTCCCGATTCTCCCATGTTACCCCCCTCCTGCGCTGCTTGCATTGGTTGCCGGTTGCACTCCGGGTGAGATTCAAGGTTCTGGTTTAACATACAAAGTCCTTCACGACATGGGTCCTCAATATTTAAGGAGCGTCTTCTGCCGATATCGAGTGCCAACCGCCCTGTGCGAGCACATAGGCAAGGACTCTTCGGGTCCCGTCGGTAAGCCAATGTCGGCTGGCGTCCCCCAGCGATGAGCCTATTCTGTCACGGCCTCTGACCTCTGGAACCAACTGCCCCTGGGGCTCCGCCTGGCCCCTGACCTCCGCACCTTCCGCCATGATTTGAAGACCTGGTTGTTCGACCAATCGGGCTGTGACCCCTCCTTGGGGGGATGGGTTTCTTAATTATTTTAACCACTGTAAATTTTAGTTTTTGTATTTTTGGGCTTGTGAAATTAGTTTAATTTCTTTTTAAGTATTTATTGTTGTTGTTTTTAGTTGTGCGCTGCCCCGAGTCTTCGGAGATGGGGCAGCATACAAGTCCAAAAAATAAAATAAATAAATAAAAATAAACTTTTCCAGCTATCCCACCATCTGGTGTGTCAGCAGTCCCTCCTGGCATTTTTGGCAAGGGGCCGGAGGCTTTGCCCACCCTCCCTTTCCCCCCCGCTCCCTTATTCTTGCCTTTTCTTTGGCCTGTTACATCTTTGCCTGGTCATGGACTGTGAACTATGCCTCCCCTTCTTCCTCTCCACCTGATGGTTGCTCGCCTGGGGTTTTTGGGTATCCCCTGCCGATTTGCTGTGGTGAGAGGGCAGCACGGTGGGGACACCTTTTCCCTGTTAATACGGCCTGGCTTGTGTCACCTGCCCCATCGACTTCTCAGAGAGCCCTGTGGTGAGAGTGCGGTGGCTGCTGGCCCAAGCATGGGTTTGTACCATCTTCCCACAGGACTTTTGTGAGAAGGCAGTCCTGATATATGACTTTGGATCCTCCGGTAGCCGGTTATTTGGACTCCATTGGGTGCTGCTATTACCTTTTTTAACATCTTTAACATCAGTAATGGCCGGACTTTTCTTTCAACCATGAACTATCCCCCCAGATACTCCATCATTACATGATCCGGACCTATTCTCTGACAGAGCTGCAGGCCTTGAGGGAGTGCCCTCTCTCCTGGGTTTGGCCTCCTGGACTATTGATAGCCTATCTCGAGGACAGGTCATGGAACCCTGAGAGATGGTACGCGCGGGGAAGGGTCGAGGTCTTGGGAGGGGCAATAAGAGGGCTGGTGGGGCTTTATTGATTCGGTTTTTAGACCATTTCTTAAGGGGGTTAGGGGGGGGGTGGCAAGGAGGGGACTCAGCGCAGCCCAGATCGGGGTCATGGTGGGGGGGTGCTGGGGGGGTGGGGCCCCAGAGGTGAGGGTGGGAGCAACGATTTCCAGGGTGGTTGGGTTCGGCAGGCAATGACGAGGCGCGGGACCAGATCAAGTTAAGGGAGCATGCCCCCGATGTCTTTATGCGGTGGTGTGCTCTGACCCCGATGCCTCTTCCCAATGCCCTGGGGACCTGGGATCTAGGGCCCCTGGACTCCGGCTGGTGAACTTTAATGCCAGGTCCGTGGCTAATAAGGCTACCCTCCTCCGTGAGCTAATCGAGGAGGAGGCTGCGGATCTGGCCTGTATCACTGAGACCTGGGTGGGCCCAGAGGGGGGAGTACCTCTAGTTGATCTATGCCCCCCAGGTTTTCGGGTGTTGCACCGGCCACGAGCCCAGGGAAGGGGTGGGGGGGTGGCTGTTGTTATTCAAGAAGCCCTGATTCCAAGGGAGGTCCCTGTTCCGGAGATAGGCGGGTGTGAAGCCCTCCTTTTGAGATGCAGGTCTGAGAGTCGGATGGGCCTGCTGCTCACATACATTTCCCCCAGCTGTGTGGCAGCTGCCCTGCCTGGGCTGCTTGACATCATCTCAGGTTTGGCGGTGGAGTTCCCAGGACTTATCCTTCTGGGTGGCTTCAACTTGCCTCTCTCGGGGTGGCGTCGGTTTTGGCCCAGGAATTCATGGCCTCCATGGTGGCCATGCATCTGACTCAGGTGATTGATGGCCCGACTCACAAGAGGCAACATGCTCAACCTGGTTTTTGTCTCGGAGCAGTGGCGTAATGATCTGGGGAGTGGTGATCTTATTATCCACCCCGTTCCATGGTCAGATCATTATCTCCTATGGCTGGCTTTTCGACAAGCTGCCCCACACTGCTGGGATGAGGAGCCTCTTAGGTGGTTCCGCCCCAGGCGCCTGATGGACCCGGAGAGGTTCCAGGCAGAACTGGGGTCTTTTCCTACATCCCTGGTCCACAACTCTGCCGAGACCCTCGCGGCCGCTTGGCAGCGGCCGGCCGTGGGGGCTCTCGACAGAGTTGTCCCCATGCATCCCCTTACCCATTGCAGATCCCATGTGGCCCCCTGGTATACTGAGGAGCTCCGGGAGATGAAGCGATGGAGAAGGGGTCTAGAGAGCAGGTGGCGCTCGACCCGCTCTGAGTCTGACCGAACCCAGTGGAGAGCCTATATCAGGACCTATCTGGTAGCTGTGAGAGCGGCGAGAAGGGTCTATTTCTCCGCTCTCGTAGCATCTGCAGGAAACCACCCAGCCGCCCTGTTTGGGGTCACCCGCTCCCTCCTTCATCCGGGGGTCGTGGCGGATCCCTTGTGGGGCCGAGCTGAGGAATTTGGTCAGTTCCTGCAGGATAAGATCGCTTGGATTCAGGGGGGGGGTTGAGCACCAATTTGCCGTGGTCTGATGCCGAAGGTGCAAGTGGTCTAGCTAATGTAATCTGGACTGAGTTCAATCCTGCTTCTGAGGATGAAGTGGACAGGATTATGTGACAACTGAGTTCCACCACATGTTTGTTGGACCCATGCCCTTCCTGGTTGGTCTATGCCTCCAGGGAGGTGACATGTGGCTAGCTCCGGGCAGTGGTCAACGCTTCTCTGGGGGAAGGTACCTTTCCCACTGCCTTGAAGGAGGCAGTGGTGAGGCCTCTCCTGAAGAAGCCTGCCCTGGACCCAGCCGAATTGAACAACTTTCGTCCGGTCTCCAACCTTCGCTTTCTAACGTAGGTTGTCGAGAGTGTGGTGGCTCAGCAATTTCCGCTTTTCCTGGAGGAAGCGGACTACCTGGATCCATTCCAATCGGGCTTTCGACCCGGGTATAGCACGGAGACGGCATTGGTCGCACTGATGGATGATCTCCTGAGGGCTTGGGACCGGGGTTTTTCCTCTGGTCCTGTTAGATCTCTCAGCGGCTTTCGATACCATTGACCATGGTATCTTATTGCGGCGTCTCGGGGGGTTGGGAGTGGGAGACGCTGTATTGCAGTGGTTTGCCTCCTTCCTCTCGGGACGCTCGCAATCGGTGTTGTCAGGGGGGCAGAGGTTGACTCCAAGGGCTCTCACTTGTGGGGTCCCTCAGGGGTCGGTCCTCTCATCCCTCCTGTTCAACATCTATATGAAACTGCTGGGTGAGATCATCCATGGCTTTGGGGTGAAGTATCATCAGTACGCTGATGATACGCAGTTATACATCTCCACCCCAGGCCACATCAGTGATGCCCTCTCTGTGATGTCCCACTGTTTGGATGCGGTACGGATCTGGATGGACAGTAACATGCTTCGGCTCAATCCTGCTAAGACAGAGTGGCTGTGCGTACAGACATCTCAGTCCAGTCAAGAGATTCCATCTTTGGTCATGGGGGGAGAGGTGTTACCCCCCATGGACAGGGCACGGAATCTGGGGGTCCTCCTGGACTCACGGCTCAGGTTGGAGGAGCAGGTGGGAGCCGTGGCCAGGGGGGCCTTTGCCCAGGTCCGGCTGGTTCACCAGTTACTCCCATATCTGGACCGAGATGCCCTGCATATGGTCACTCAGGCACTTGTCACCTCGCGGCTCGACTACTGCAATGCTCTCTATCTAGGACTGCCCTTGCATACCATCCGGAGGCTTCAACTGGTGCAAAATGCTGCCGCACAGGTTGTGATGGGTGTTTCCCGGTACTCCCATGTTACGCCCCTCCTGCGTGGCCTGCATTGGTTGCTGGTTGCCCTCCGAATGAGATTCAAGGTTTTGGTATTGACATTCAAAGTCCTACGAAACATGGGTCCGGGCTATCTACGGGAACGAGATCTAATAGGACCAGGACAGAGGAATGACCCCTGTCCCATGCCCTCTACAGATCATCCACCAGTGTGACCAACGCCGTCTCTGTGCTGTATCTGGGCCTGAAGCCCGATTGGTGCGGGTCTAGATAGTCGGTTTCTTCCAGGAACATCGGGACCTGCCGGGCTAATATATCCTATTCAATAAGAACTCCGAAACAGGCATATTCCTCAAAGAACATTTTATTGGAATATATAAATTTGGCATTTTCTTACCAGCTCTAGATTTCCACCAGTTTTACACCCAATTAAAAATAAAACTTTGTCTCTTCCCCCCAGAGTCATGGTCCAATCAGCACATAGTCAAGTTGCTAGATGACCTCAGTCTCCATTTTTTCAACACCTGCACCAATATTCTTGATTCCCAGGGAAAGTATTTTATTTTGGCTACAACACCCCATCTCTCTCTACACACATTCCCTCCCTGGCCCCTTCCCTCCAGGCTGTGTCAGCCCTGAAGCTGTGAGAAGAAAAATCTCGCTAGAGAAAAACTACAAAAGATAATGGCCACCGTTCGGCCAACTTCAGGGTTGACACAGTGCTTATGGGAAAAAAATTTCATTGTACATATTTTTTGATATTTATGTAGTAGATATATTGCAAAAATATATGGAAGCAAACCCAGTATATACTGCAAAATAATTTCTTCAAACATTATCTGTTATCTGTTGTGAATTAAAGTATAATTGAAATTCTTCCTGATATTGGAGTGAATCAACTCTTTGCATTGTACTGCACATTAGGTTCAATTTCATGGAGAAATAAAACAAGATGGCTGCCTTTAGGTTGTGGCTGCAAAATGAGGTAACCTCATCACATCTAGCCTGTGCATAGCACCCACATATTTTAATACAGTCACATATGATTCAGCTAGCCATAACTAATGGTTGTTTAACCACTGGGGCATTAAATAGATTTTTAACTTAGTGGGATTTGTACATCAATCAGATTTGACACTCTGAGTTCTTGCAAGCACTATGCATTGGCAATTTATTATTAAAAAACAATGAAAAATTGTCAAAAAGATTTGATTGGGTTAATGCAAAAATTAGGAAATGGGGAAGTTGTTCGGTGCATGTCTCTCTGAGGAATGCATGTTTGCCACTGATTAATTTCTGCAGCAAAAATAACAGTCAGAACATCATCAAGATGCAAAGCTGATTTAGCTTATAGAAGAAATATTTGCCATTTTTCTCAGCATTTGAACCGCATCATGGACTACAACAGATTTTAAATTAGGTTTCTTACATCAAAGATTCAACCATCTGCCTATTAATATATTTCAGTTTGCCAGCACTGACTGAATATTCCTTTTATTAATAAGTAGCCACAAAGCAGACAAGGATGAGAGCAATCCAAAATGTTATGTTGCTAAATTTTATTTATTTTATTTATTAGCAAATTTATAAATTGACTAGGATTCCAAGGGTGGCTATTAAATTCAGAGAGAGGAAAAAGTCTTATAAGACATTAATCAACACTTTTCTTAATACAGTTGAAACACTAATCAAATCCAATTAGGAATGAGATATTAAAGGCTCAAAACTATTCAACAAAATATTAAAAGTAGTTTTCAAATATCCTTATAAAGGCAGTAAAATGTGCATTTTACTTAAAGAATGGAATTATTCAGGATCTGTTCTCCCCTACATTGTTCCCATATAGAAGAACACAAGTTAGGTTCTTTTCAAAATATATCAGTGTTTAAAGTGGGATTTGTCAACAGAGACATTCTAGAAAGTACTTCAAAACCCAGCTGTTTATGACTGCATAAATCATCTTTAATGCCTTGAAATAGGCTTTGAATTGAATGCCAGTGGAGATCATGAATAGCTAATATAATATGACTGAGATTTTACATGCTATTCAATCACCAAGCCAAAACAGGGGAAGCTTCTGATCAATCTTCCAAGGGCAGCCTCAGATAGTATATATTACTAGAGTCCAATTGTGAAATTATAAAGACATCCTTTTCAGTATTTTATGGCAAAGGCAAGGGACCTTTATTGAGATTTACATCCTCTTCCAACCTATTCTGATGGCAATAGTTGATGCCAAATCTGAAATTTGTAATCACTTTTCTCCTCTACTTTCTCAAACCTATTTCCCTTCATTTCTAATGTTGATTCTCTTCTTTCTTTCCTGTATGCTTCTAGGAGTGCTGAAAGCTTGAATGATTACTTGCCTGTAGTTACTTTTTATACCTGGGGCCACAAGCTGTTTTATGGCACTATTGTGGTTTTTCATCTTAGTAGACTAAACCAGGATGCAACTGCAGAGATATTTTTGTGTGTCACTGAAACTATGACCTATTTTTCTAGATGCATTTTGCAGGTAGATGCATCAAACAGATTGTTTCCTGGGTGACTTGCTTTGTAATTTGAATTAGGATAAAAATCCTAAAAACAAGCATAGAAGATTTGAGATTTCTTAATTTTTTTTATAAAAAGTCACAAGCAGGATATGATTGGGGAATAGACAACCATTAATGGTATGGAAAATATGAATGGGGAAGCTTTTCTTTGTTATCAAAATATTGAGATCAAGGGATATCCAATGAAGTTAGCCCAAAAGAATTTCAAAACAGAGAACGGAAGCATGCAGTTCATAATTTACACTATGGGATTCATCACTACATGATGGGATGATTATCATTAATTTGAATGGATTTTTAAAAGAGAGTGAATAGATTCATAAAGAGCAGATCTGTGACAGGCTTGATATGAAGAGCAATTCCTTCAAATAGTGATTGAAGCAGAAAAGCACTGTGAGACAGGGCTGACGTTTTCCCCAGAAGGGTTTTACTGACTACTTTGAGAAACAGCTTTTGACTAAGATGGCCATTACCCCATACCCCAATCCAACAGGTTTGTACAAAATGTTCTTAGGCTGAAACAGTACCTGACTGCAGTAACACAATAAATGGGGGAAACAAACTGAATTCAGATAAAATAGAGATACTATTAATGTATGGTTTAATTGCTCAGAGGAATGTTTTCAGTCTATTCTGGATGAAGTTGCACTTGAAATAATATGAGCAGCTTTGTAGCTTGGAGGTGCTTATTGAAAAGTCTTTGACAATAGAGGAGATATAATGAAGCTGGCATAAATCACTTTAGTAGGCTTTCCATATTCAGGGGGCAAGCACAGAAAAGGTCTATTCCTGAGTTACCTTCCTTTTGTGCTTCTGAAATTTATCTTAGAATATGAGGGACAGTCATTCTTTTAGGTATTGTGGTACCAAGTTATGGTGAGAAGCCAGCTTGCCCTCCTTTGGCACACCTTGAGAAGTGTGCAAAGATATCCTATAACAGGTTGGTGCCTTGGTAAGTCAAACTACTGCTCTGTACTCATTGTGGCTTCCTGGTTACTATAATAATGCCACATGCTAATAATAGTGCCAACTTATGAAGGATTTTATTGGTTAAAGATGCATGTTGAACAGCAACAGAAAAACAAATTGGGAGCCACCAAACATCTTCAGCTGGTGTGTGCCACCTATTAGCTACACAATGCTAATTCATGCTTAGAATATCCACAATGTAGTATACAGTTATCCTTGAAGAAAGTTCAAAACCTTTAGATAGTACAAAATGTTGTGACAACAGTCTTCACTGAAATTAGGCATTATACCAGTTCTTTATTAACTTCAGAAGCTCCCAATTTGTAAACCCACTTTGAAATGTTTAAATAGGAAGTGATATATTTATTTTTAATAAATGAACAAAGAAATGTATGCTAAATAATATTGGGAGGCATTCTTGATCCTCAATAGATCTTAATAATTCATAAATATTAGGGACCTTGTACCAAGAAGTTGACCAACAAAGAGGCCAAATTCAATTTTGCCATCAGCCATAGAAAGTAAGTGGATAGCTTGTTATCTCTTCGCTATCCAAACAAAGTAAGATAATTACTAGTTTCAAGGCATGGCTGAAAAAGAATTCCTAACCATAAATACACCATAATAATTGAAGAAGTATTATAAATATAAAATGATTCATCTCTGTTTCAATCAGAGTAGAATTTTTGCTAATCCAATATTTTAAATGAAATGATTTAAGTTAAAAGTGACAAAACCAGAGTGGTGTGGTTACTAGGGCTATGTACTAGGATTGAGGATAGATTTTCTACCATGGAAGTTCATTGGATTACATTTGTTCAGTCATTCTTTCTCAGTTCAATATATCTCCCATAGTTTTTGGAGGGAGACAGGAAAACAGAAGGAGACGGGGGGGGAGGAGAGAGGGAGAAATATTGCATTGTATACTATCTCTGAAGACAAGGGATGATACAAATCTAACAAACACATGAATAAATGAAATGTTTTTAAAGTAAAAACCATAGGCAGCATTGACAAATAAACAAACACACAAACACATAAACATGAAGCTAAGTGGGAAATATTAGACTCAGAATGTGAATAAGATCACAAACTTTCAATTTTCAGTTTCAATAACTCAGTGAACTTCACTGAGTTCACTTCCTTACTTTGTGAGATAAGTAAGTTCTTTACTATTTTTGCTTATCAAAACATCCCTATTTTGAAATGCAAATTCAATTGACATTGCATATGGCTGTATTTGTAACTACTGCAATTTAATTTTGGAATGATAAATTTACCATTGCAAATCAGGGTCTGCTTTCGCTACAGTGAACACTTTTTTTGTTTCTACTAGCTTTGATAGGCTTACATATTACAAAAGAAGTTTAATGAAAAATGTAAATTTTGCAAGGCACCTGCTATTTTGTATATTTAATTCAAAGCTATATAGAGAAATTCACTGCTTTTTAACATTATCATGATTGCACCATATGCATATGTGTGTTTGTGTGTGTGTCATTTATTCAATTTAAATAATAGAATTTCATCTAATATTTACCACTAAATTCTTGGCTCTGGGTTATTGAAAAGAACTTATTTAAATGGATCCAAGAACTTGAATATGATCACAAAGATACTTACAGAATATGGCTAAATGCCATATTGATATTGTTCTCCTTACTTACAAGAAAGAAATGAGAAGAGTTATTTCATCAAATGCTCCAGGAAAAGCAACATGGCATAATTTGTTTATAGGGGTAACAATAATACAATGTATACAAGTTTCCCTAAGTAATGTTGCTCTTACTCCTTATTTTTCCTTCTCTCCTTAGATTCACATTGATCCTCTTTTGATTGACACTGTCAATCTCTTGTGCTAATTGTGCATACTTGAATATGTGGCTTCCAGGCGAGTGCTAAAACTATTGTTATTGTTATTGTTATTATTTACTGGATTTCTATGCTGCCCCATCTCCCGAGGGACTCGGGCGGTGTACAATCATAAAAACAATATAAATACTATACAATTTAAAAAGAGATTAAACATGAAACCCAATAATCCAAATTAAAAACAGCACTATTCATTAAAACCCCCATCCCCCTCCTCAGTCCAGGTCAGCGAGTTGGAACAACCATGTTTTCAGGCCCTGCTGGAACGACCGGAGGTCGGGAACCACCCGAAGCTCCAGGGGGAGCTGGTTCCATAGGGTGGGTGCTCCCACAGAGAAGGCCCTACCCCTGGGGGTCGCCAGCCAACATTGTCTGGCCAACAGCACCCCAAGGAGGCCCTGTCTGTGAGAGCACATGGGACGTTGGGAAGCCATTATTGGCAGCAGGGTCTCCCTCAAATACCCCCGTCCTAAGCCATGTGGGGCTTTATAGGTCAGCACCAGCACCTTGAATCTCACCCAGAGGGCAACCGGTAACCAATGCAGCACGCGCAGGAGGGGTGTAACATGGGAATATCAGCACACTCCCATCACTACCAGTGCCACTGCATTCTGCACAAGTTGAAGCTTCCAGGTGGTCCTCAAGGGCAGCCCCATGTAGAGACCATTGCAGTAGTCCAGCATAGAATGTTTCTTCTAAACATGATTTATAAACAGTTGTCTTTAGCAAGATTTAGCATTCAAACAAATATGGTTACAACATTGGAACTATTCCCCATTTAGAACTTATATATTGCCCATGTACAGTACATTTTGTGGAAAGGTTTTTATTTTCTTATGATCTTTTTGTTATATGATCAGTAAGCAGGTTCTTTCTTAGATAACCTAGAAACTTGGAGCTTGAAACAATAAGCTCCCAAATTATTATCAGTTTCAGAATAAATTAAATTGGAACCTTAAGATGATAGACAATTTTAGTGTGTGTTTGTGTGCTTAGATAAAATGATAGCAATACCACAGCAGCTTTATACAATTGTAAAAGACATACTATAAGGGGAAAAAAACTATTTAAAAATTAAAAGAGTTTTAAAAGGGTCTTTTCTTTGTAAGGGAAATTAATCAGATTATTTCAAATAAAATTAGTAAGTATTTAGATTTTGTATCCAATATGTTCCTCTTTTCAGCTCTAATTTTTCAATTATCCATTCTGAATACATAATTTTAACATTTCATTTCATAAGAAACCATCTAGGAAAACGCTTAAAACCAATTTTTCTTTAGAGTCCCAGATTCCTTAAACTGGCCATGGTTTAGGGGAAAGGAAAAAAAACAATTTGTAACTCTACAGAGTGGCCGTTCTTTTACTCTTTTCCATGTTCAGTTCTCTTCAATCACCCTATGTATTCACTGGGTACTTCTCCTAAAGACAAATTGTTTACAATAAATTCCCTTGATACTGCTGAAATAAGCTGGCATTTCCAAAATTACAAAAACAAAGCAAAATTAAAAAAAGCTTTTCAGCAATGAAAGCCATCTTTGATTTAAGTCATAATGAGGGAGGCAATTCTTCTAATGGCCATGTGACCAGATTTAGCTTATATCAGGAGAGCTTTGCATTGGTTGCAAGCTCAGATTGTTTTTTAATAATATAAACCACTTTCCCACCCTCCGCTTCTTTGAAAGAAAGAGTTATTTGTACATTCTTCCAAATTCTCTGAAAGATGCAAAATAAAAGAATGTAAGGGGCCAGCATTCACATAGCATAAAAAGAAAAAGAAAAGTTAGTAGTAGTCAGATGGCCACTTTTATAAAAGTAGTAGGAACTGCTGATGGAAAAATCTTGAAAAGTGGACCTTTTCCCTTCTGGTGCTTTCTGAGAAATTTCAATGATTCTAAATGTTTGCATTTTCTCCTGACAGTATAGCATATTATTGTGCAGGAAGATATTTCAAGTAGGCTTCATTCCATTTTACAAAGAATCCTCTCTATCGTATTATCCAGTTTTCTTGCTAATCTTTTCCAAACAAATCATATACAATTGTGAGCCTTTATCTTCCCTCCAAATACAGGGTTCCAACAGAACCAATTGAACTTCTCAGAAAATTTTCAGATATATCCAACTGATCACACTTCACAGAACAACCTCAAATATATTATTGGGTATGCCAGGCAAAGCAGTAAAGAGCTAAGGGTAATATTTATTGGCCAAGACTTTTAATCTACAAATCACAGACAGCTAATTCCATGCTGGGATTGAATGATTTCTCCTATGCTGCCTCAAAAATACCAAACAAGGTATTTTAGCGAAATTTCCTGCCAACTATCTGTTTATATAGGGAGGAAGTGAAGCATTATACCACTAATTTCTTATCATAATTTAATTTGGAGTCAATTTTTGTTAATCAAGGCTGGTGCTATGAACACATGATATTTTGTTTTTCATTTCTTTTTGTATGGAGAAGGTCCAACTTTGACTGTCTGGGATCACCAGATGACAACATCTTCAAGATCAGAGAACAAACCAGAGAAAAAGATGTGTGTTTGGTTTATAATGTATACTTTAATAAACTAAACTAATTATCTTCTGATGAGTGAAATTCTTTTCATTCAAAAAATTCAAGGTCATCCAGCACAAGGGTCCGAAACCGCTGGTCCACTGGGAACTGGACTGCACAAACAGTCAGTGGGCAAGTGTGCATGTGTGTAAAGCTGCATTTGTTTAAGTTGGTGTGCATGAAACCATCCCTTAACCACCACTCCATCAGACTGCCACCATCAGTTTGTAGAGCTAGAAAGGTTGGGGACCACTGATCTAGTAGAAAGAATGAAAAACTTGAAGGGGGGTTGTATAGTAAAGTGCATATAGAACAATCAATTTCTAGTTAACCTCCAGAGTTTCCTGGGTAAATATAGGACAGACTCAAAAATCTTAAGAAATTTCTAACGTTGAATCCAACATGAGTTTGAAAATGCATCTTCCCCTCTGGGCTTAGAAGATTTACAATTCCACACAGATTCACCCAATTTAATTTTACTTTTGCTGTGGCTGTTAGAATTGGCATAATTGTGATGTAATTGGAGAAAATGTAGGGAAGTAAAGATTAGACTTTACCTCAGCAGGATCTCTTGTTAGGTGTTTCTGAGCCTAAATTTTTGGAACTCAAAAATTTGATTCTTCTGGCATTAGTGGATTAGGTTTAGTGGATTAGTCATCTAGCTCAAAATTAATGGCACATTTGCATTATATACTGTATAATATATGAAGTGACCTGTAAATGGTCAAGGCTGTCAAAAACATGGTAGGTCATAATGTTCTCTGATTTATTTAAAGACATGTCTAAGAATTGCACAATCATGACTCACATGTTTGAGTTATAACAACTGTTTGAGTTAACAGTTAATATGACTTAGTTATAACTTCAAGCTACATTTTCCACGGTTATATTATGGTCTGCAATAATAAAATAGAACCTTGCTGAGATTCAGCCTTCATTTTGATTATTTTGTTTTGAAAGAAATAACGAACGAAAGAAAAGAAAGAAAGAAAGAAAGAAAGAAAGAAAGAAAGAAAGAAAGAAAGAAAGAAAATTACATTTAGATATATTGAATGTGATGGACTGGAAATGAAAGAACACCAAATGAAGGCAAAAAAAAAGACAGTTCTGATAAATGAAAGCACTTTAATCTCTGATTGGGTCAAATGTCTCTGAATAAAAGACCAGAATATTTAAAAAGTCTACTTATAACATTTAACAGAATTTTTTCAGAGATAACTAATCACATTGTATTGGGTCAAGCATTAGTGTTGGAAATTAAATTCAGCAGGAACTCTTGTTAGGTGTTTCTGAACCTAAATGAAATGCTAAAAGAATATTGCACAATTATAGTAACAGAAAACTTATTGAAAGGGGAAAATGTTCACACTACAGTTGCACTTGATGCAGAACATAGGTTTCAGTTATCACTGAATGCTAACAGATACACAGCATACTAAAGATACGCACCAAGAGATGTGGTGCTGTTGGCCAGTTTGGCTTGCTTCAAAAAGGGTTGCGTCAGTTCCTGGAAGTTGTGGAGAACAATGACTATTAGCTTTGAAGAAAGTGTGACCACCTCTCAAGAATATTAGCTGTTCGATTTGTCAGCTACCAGGATAGGCCAGGTGAGAAAAATATACAGGGATAATGTTTTCTCTTATCTAAGGTTTGTCATTTGCCAAGAAAGAAGCATGTTCTTGCCCATTCTCAAGGGCAAAGAGATGGTACAGTCATCAAGAATTGGCATGGTGGTCCCCATATCACAAAGATAGATGAAGATATGTAAGTTTTGAATATTTAATTTGCCAAAATAAATCTGGGAAAAAATGCAAGTTTATAAGAAACTGCATGGTATAATATAAGATTGAAAGAACTTCAGGGAAATTGATGATAATAAAATAAACCTCTTCAAATACTGAAAAATGTCACACTAGAGAAGGCCATGACCTGTTATTTATCACTACAGAAAGCAGAGTTCTCATTTATTTGATTTGTTCAAGAAGATTTTGGGCAGCTGTAGTTGTGCATGATTTCTTTTGGATGCCTCCATCCAACAGATTGGATTCAATGATCGAAATGGTGCCACCCAACTCTACAATTAAATATAAGATGCATTAATGTTTTACTGATTCTTTAGGCAAATAAAAGGCTTGAACTTCACTAAAAAAAGGGAAAAGCACAATGTTGCCTCTTCAGCTTGCCCTCCAATAAAATAAAATAAAATAAAATAAAATAAAATAAAATAAAATAAAATAAAATAAAATAAAATAAAATAAAATAAAATAAAATAAAATAAAATAAAATAAAATAAAATAAAATAAAATAAAATAAAATAAAATAAAAAAATAAAATAAAATAAAATAGTGATTTACTTGATATATAGTGGAGCACAGGCCAGTATAGGAATATTAATGAACAATGGTGCCCAGAAGTATGAAAACACATTTAGAACATAGACTTGAGTTATTGCAATTCAATTCCATGAATAAAATATTCTCTTAACAAAACTCTATAGAAGAAATACTGCATTTTCCCTATGTTTGTAACCTGGAGAGATAATGGGGCCATTGTGCTGCTAGAGTATAGAAATCTGTAGACTTAAGGTCAGGTAGCTGGAGGACAAAATGGAGATTAATGCTGTCCTATATTGCAATCTTATGTTTTTGAATCAATTTATTTTTCTTTTACCTAGGAGATTTTAAAGTATGAAAAAATAAAGCATATTTCTGGACAAATGGGAAGTGAAGGAGAAAAAGCAAGAGAAAGAAAATGAGAAAAGAAGAAACAGAAAAGAAAGAAGAAAATAAACAAACAATGGACAGACTTATTCACTCATTCTTTCTCTTTCCCAAACAGCTCTGTTTGGGTTAGTATAGAAGATTTTAAAATAAATGATTATTAAACATGATAAATTTATTACATTATAGTATAGTTGGCAACAGTTACTTACATTTTGCCTAGTTTAAAGGTCTTTTAAGGACAAACATTATCTGGAAGATGATGACACAAAGAAAGAAAACTCTCTATGGACTAATTGAATATCTTTTCTGATATATTAGAAAACCTATGCAGACCGCTGACCGCGATTGTGTGCGGCTTTGATCCATGCTTCGGAGTCGGAGAACCCCGATCTTTTACATTTGGGGAAGAAGCTGCCTTGTAGGGGTGGTGGAGGAAGGGGAGACCATCAGCCAGGTAGAGGGGAGCTGCAAATCCCACCCCTGGTTTGGCAAAACTCCCTCCCGAAGATGCCTGAAGCGGTGGTCCAAAATGGCCACCCTGAAGGAGAGGATTAGACTGGAATAAGTATTGGGCAGGAGAGAGTGGAAGAAGCGAACAGCAGGAGGAACGGGACAATATAATCAAATGGAAACTACCCTCTGGATTTACATTACAAAGTATCTTTAAGAAAGGACTCAAAGCGGCAAATTGAAAGAAGTTTAAAAAAGGTGTGAATTGTCTTTGACAGTGACGGAGCTTCGAGCCAAGAGAGATAGAAGCTGTAGAAGGAATTACACAACTAACTTGGATGAGTATATCTTGATTTTATATAAGCACTAATTCAAGCTGAACTATAGATTGCTAAAGAGGAAATTTATATTAACTGGATCTTTTTGGAGGACTGTGGTTTGAAAAGCTCTGAATAATTGGGAAGGAAAAAAAAAGAGGAGGTGTGGACTTGTTAGAAGAAAAAGTGCCATACGAGTTAAATTCAACTTGACTTTTTTTAAAAAAGATTCTGTTTCTTAAAAATACAATGAAAATTGATACAATAAAATAAGAGTTTTGGAAAATTGAAATATTGAAGTAAAGAAAGATATATGAAGATTCTGCCCTTGGATTAATTGTTGATTCTGTTATGGACTTGGTATTGGACTAGCTGAGGATTAAAAGTTGAGAGGAAGGAAACAAAAGCGGACTGTTGGAAATTAACTTTAAAGACACCAACTGGATTAAATACAAAATTGTAAAATGGCAATATCTCTTCAGGGACTAAAAATGGAACTTGGAAACATTAAGGAAACTTTACAGGAAAGAGGTGAAACTTTGGGCTTCATTTTTAAATTTTTTGAAGAGGCAATTGCAGCGTATGAACAACAAAGACAAAGTACAGAAGAAGAGGTGGAGCAAATTTCAGAAGGGGCCATCGTTAATCACCATCGAGAACAAAGGAATCCAGAAGGAAAGAGAAAAAGAATTGGAAATAAATATTGGAGGTCTGAGGAATTGATTAAAGAGGGAAAATAAAAAAGGGGAAAAGAATCAGCAGAAATTCGAAGGGTGGATGATAGCTAAAAAGAGAGGGGGTGTTAAAAACTGGAGTGAAATAATAAAGGGGGAAATGTTAGGAGAAAGAAGGGAGAAGAAACAGGATTTGGGAACAAAGGAATATGGGTATTTTTTAAAAATGGGAGTAAATTTTTTACACAGAGATAATGGCTGAATGATACTGGGAGACGGGATTCTGCAAGGTGTGGGAGAATAATATAGATAAATTTGTAGTTGTGAAATGGGGACATATAAGATGGATAATAGAATTGTTATTTTTTGGTAATGCTCTCTTCCTTTATGTTTAAGAGGTAAATACAATAAACATATGGAATATGTTTATCGTAAATAATATGGAATATGTTTATCAAATATATTGAAATACATTTGAGGATTGGAATGCTGATTTTCCTTTTCATTTCTGTTGGTTTAAATATGAATGGGATAATTAATAGAATATATGTAATAAATAGATTGAAATAAATGAAATTATATAGGGGAGAGCTGAAAATGAAATTGGCATTAGGGTTTAGGATTAAATGAGTAAATAAATATGTCCTTTTTCTTTTCTGAAATTGTAGAAAAATTTTATGGGATTAAGAAGGGGAAACCATGCAGAATTTGATTTACATATGTTATGTACTTTTAAAGGGGATTAGTAATTTTAAAGTTGTAGGTAATAAAATGCTAAATATTTGATGTGATTTAAAAGGGGAAATAATGAATATGTAACTCTGATATTAAAGGGGGGAAACCAATTTATAGAAGAAGTGTTACTAATTAGAATTTAAGAGGATTATACAAATGTGACAATTAAAAGTACTACAGCACAATAACTATGAAGTCAATATATGTGAATTAAATTATGAGATAAGCACTTGGAATAATATAACAAAATAGAAAATGCATAAAAATATTGTTAAGACTAGAAATTGAATATAAAAATTGAATATGTAACTATGGTCATATTTGTATGTATACGTGGAACCTGTAATCATGCTGTTCACTAAAAAGAGATGTTAAAATGTAGAAAACTGAATAAAACTTGTTTAAAAAAAAGAAAACCTATGCATTACAGGTGGTCCTCAGATTACAACCATTCATTCAGTGACAATTCAAACTTATGATGATAATTAGTCTTTGGAATTCTGTCTATTTGCAGTTAGCGTGGCAATAAGTCAGAATCATACAATTGTAATTTCCAGTCTTTGCTGCTGGTTTCTGGAAAGCAAAGTCAATAGGGAAGCCAGAAGGAAACTGGAAGTCATAATTGAGTGAATTCTTGCTTAATGACTTGTGTGGTCCTTGCTTAATAACTGCAACTGGGACTGTGTAAGATGCTGTTGTTAAGGAATGTGGTTATATGATATCCATGATCATGTCATATAGTGACAGCTATTTTCAGGTCAATTATTGTTGTCATCCAAGGATTATCTGTATGCATTATCTCAGTCTGGGAAAAATGGTGAAGAATCACATAACTGAGAGAGAAAAAAAGTTCCTATTCTCAAAAAGAGTGAAAAGGAAGATCCATCACTCTAAAAGTGCTGCATGGGAATATTCTAGAGCATATAATAAAGAGACAAATCTGTAAGCACCTTGAAAATCATTTGGAAAAGTCAGCATGGATTTGCCAAGGACAAATCCTGCCAGACCAATCTTATCTCATGTTTTGATTGTACAGATGGAAGCAATAGGTAGAATGAATTATGAAGCCACTAAATGTTCAGAATTAATATAGCATGAGAACAATACATCTTAGGAAAAGGTAGATTAGAAGAAATAGAAGCTAAAATTAAAACTGCAGGTAGAAACATAAAGAACTTCAGATTTGCTTGATAAATACATCTTTGATGACTGGAAATAAGGAGATATAAGGAATTAGTTGTTGAAGGTGAAAGAAAGGAGGGCCGAAGCTGATCCACTACAACAACAACAATTGCAACAACAATGTTAGATTTGCATGAAGAGTCAGACGCGGAGTGCTTCAGTGAAGAGTTTATTAGTGACTACAGCTCTTGACAGACCTGATTTGGCTGGTCTGCGCTGCTACTTATAGCCAGCAGCCACAGCTGCCAGCCAATCAGAGTGCAGGTTTTCCCACACTTTTTAAACCAATCATTTCTGACATTTTACAAGAACAGTTCAAACTTAACCAATGACATTCAAACCTGCATACATAACACCCCTCCCCACTAGGTTCAGTCCATACTCAAACCCAAACCTATCTAATGTATTCTTTTAAATAGGTGGGGCTCTTACGTGTACGTTGAGACCTTCGTGGTTCAGAAGTTTTAACGTTCTCACCCAGTGAGAGGGGAAATGTGTCTGTTGACATTTCCCTAGTTGGACTTCCTGTGAAAGAAGACCCTGTTTGATTGTTAGAATCTGGTCTCTCCTCCCAACCCATCTTCAGCCCAATGTCAGCACCCAAGTCAGGTAGTGATGTGCAATCTTCCACTTGTAAGGATGGATTTTGGCATTGTGACAGGTTTTGGGATGGTTCCTGTCGTAATGGCTCATTACACATGGGGTTGATTCTTGTTTGCTGATTATCCTCATGTTCCTCCCTAGAAAAAACATTAGGTATGGGAACTAGAGAGGAACAATTGCGATGTTCCTGAGGTAACCTGGATCTAAGCTGATCAGTGTGCCTGCTCCAGAGGACTCCATCCTCTGTTTGTACCCTGTGATTTGAGTTATTTCAGCAGGAATCCATGAAGGCTCACCCATAAGGTTCTTAGCATAAACAGAATCACCCACACTGAACGTGCGAACTTTGCTAGTGGAATCTAGTGGTGCGTTGGGTGCGTAAGTGGGATGAAGGCGGTCAAGGGAAGACCTAAGTTTCCTACCCATCAACAATTCTGCTGGGTATAAGTTAGTTGATGGGTTAGGTGTGATGTGCTGAACACTAAGAAGTTTTTCAACTTTCTCAGTGATGTCCCCAGGACCCAATTGCTGAAGCTTTTCCTTGGTAAAACGTACCATTCGTTCAGCCTGGCCGTTAGCCAAAGGGTGCCCAGGGGCTGTCAGGGCATGTCTGATACCCAGTTGTACTAGATAGGATTCAAAAGTGTTGGATGTAAATTGAGGGCCATTGTCAGAGACAAGAACATCAGGTAACCCATGGGTTACAAAAAGCTTTTAAGCTGCTTGATGACAGCATCAGTTGTGGTGGATGCCATAGGGATTACCTCTAGCCATTTGGAATATGCATCTACTATAATAAGGAAGGTGTGCCCTCTGGTAGGGCCAGCAAATCAATGTGAATCCTAGACCAGGGGCCCCTAGGACATTCCCATTCCTGTTTGGGGGCGAGAGGTGGGGCAGGCCTGACTACCTGACAGTTGGGACAAGATGCAACCCAGTTTTCAACCATTTTGTCAATACCTGGCCACCATACATAACTCCTGGCCAATCCCTTCATCCTTACAATACCAGGATGACCCTCATGTAGCATTTCCAAAACCTCCCTTTGCAGTTTTGCAGGAATAACCACCCTGTTACCCCACAAAATACATCCTCTTAATACAGATAATTCAGTTTGCCTGGACTTAAAAGGTTGGGCAAGGTGAGGTAGATCTTGAAGAGGCCAACCTTTCTTAATCCAGCCTATAATAGGAGCCAACAAAGTGTCTTTGGCAGTCTCTATGGCAATTTCAGCAGCGTGTACTGGAAGCTTGGCAACAGTTTCTAGGAAAAAGGTGTGTGCCTCAGGTTCAAAGTCCTCCTTGTGACAAGGAAGTGGGCAATGACTCAAGGCATCAGCATGTCCAATGTCCTTGCCAGGCTTGTGAATAAGGTTGTATGAATAAGCAGCAAGAAATTCAGTCCACCTCAGCATTCTTGGTGACAGGATAGTGGGTGTAGGTTTGTCTCCTGCCACAATGCCTAACAAAGGTTTGTGATCTGTGACAATGGTAAATGTTCTCCCATATAAATACTCATGAAATTTCTTGATAGCTGCAACAATTGCCAATGCTTTCTTGTCCAATTGGCTGTAATTCCTCTCTGCTTTGGTCAAGGTGCAAGAATAAAATGCAATAGGGCCTTCCCTCCCGCTGGGAAGCCTGTGGCTCAAACCCCCCCCCCACTCCAAAGGGGGATACATCACAAGTCAGTACACAAGGTAAATTCTCAGAGAACTGTATGAGTACAGCATCAGACATGATTAGTCTTTTAATACTGTTAAATGCTGATTGTTCTTTCCTGCCCCAGACCCAAACAGACTTTTTGTCAAGCAATCTGTGTAATGGTTCTGCAATGGTTGCCTTCTGAGGTAGGAACATGTGGTAAAAGTTAATAAGTCTAAGGAAGGCTTGCAAATCTGTTTTGCATTTTGGTCTAGGGGCTTTTTTGATTGCTTGAACCTTTGCATCTCTAGGGTAGATGCCATGCTTGTCAATCATATAGCCCAAGAACTCAACCTTGTCAGTTCTAAGAGTGCATTTTCCTTCCTTGACTTTTAACCCCGCTTTCTTGAATCTGGTAAGGACTTCTCTGAGTCTCTCTTGTAATTGAGTGTCATTTTCAGCAGAGATTAACACATCATCAAAGTAAGGCACTACCCCTGGCAGTCCTTGGAGCATCCTTTCCATAAGGCTTTGGAAAATGCCTGGTGCCACGCTTACTCCAAACTGTAACCTTTTACATTTGAAGGCACCTCTATGAGTCACAATGGTTTGGGCTTCAGCAGTGGCATCATCAACTGTTAGTTGTTGATATGCCTGGGCCAGATCCAATTTGGCAAAGACTGTACCCCTGCCAAGTGAATGTAATAAATGATGCACCACTGGAACTGGATATGTGCTCTGTTGAAGTGCATGGTTCAATGTCCCCTTATAGTCCCCACAGATTCTCACTGACCCATCAGTCTTGACTGGCGTGACTATGGGTGTCTCCCATCTGGAGTGGTCAGTGGGCTCTAAAACTCCTTGAGCTATTAGTTAATCTAATTGTGCATCAATTTTTTCCTTTAAGGCAAATGGGACCCTTCTGGGCTTTAAGCAAATTGGGGGCACCTTGGGATCTAGGTTGAAAGTGATAGGGGTCCCCATATACTTGCCCAATCCATCACTGAAGACCTCTGGAAACTCAGACTTCAAGGCCTACTCCCATTCAGAGTTGCTCACGTGATTGATGCCAGCCACCTCGATGCCTACTGGATTGAACCACTCAAGTCCCAGCAAGCTTGGGCGGTCCTTGTCCACGATGGTCAGGGGCAAACGTTTGGTGTGGCCTTTGAACTTCACGATGAATTCTCTTGTTCCAACTACTGGAATCTTGTTCCCTTGGTATTCTTTAAGAGTCAGTGCTTGCTTCTGGAAATACTTCTTCTGAATGTTGAGAAGTAGCCTGTGAATAGTGTCCCATGACACCCTAGATAAATAGGAGCCTGAGTCCACTTCCATTTGGCAAGGCCTTCCTTCAATGAGTACCTTCACATGTACTTTTCTGCTTCTTAAGGGTGAAGAGTGACCAATAGTGACTGTTTGATGAGTTACATTCTTCCCATTTGCTTCTGTGTTGTGCCCCATTTTCTCACTGAAGTTGTTAGGCTTGAAATCTTTGTCAGGAAACTTCTTTCTGCTTGGTGGAGTTCTGGATGATTTGCAGACTCTTGCTAGGTGACCTCTTTTTTCACAACGGAGACAGATGGTATCAAAAAATTTGCATTCAGTGCAGGGGTGGTCCCGCCCACAACATCTGCAATAAAAGTCTTGCCTCTTTCTTCCAAGGTCTTTCTTTTTCTTTTCCATTCTGAGTCTATAAATTCCTTCCTCCACCTCACTACAGTCTGATTCAGAATCTATCTGCTCGCAATGGGTTGTTGTGGATTTTTCCACATCAGGATGGCTTGCGGCCTTGCTAATTTTCTTCATGGATGCTGCTGAGGACTTGGTAGCTTCCGCTGAAGAAGCTTCTTCTATGGCCTCCTTAAACATGATCTTAGGTTTTATTAATAATTTGCTCTGCAAAACCTTGTCTTTTAGGCCTAGAACAAATCGATCGCGCATGGCCTCTTCTAAGTTGATAAATTCACATGCACCCCCAATGTCCCTTAAACTTGCCACAAAGTCATTAATGTTTTCGCTTTTCCCTTGATCCCGATGGTAGAATTCGTGTCTCTTAATGAGGCACGATACTTGTGGCGCGTAATGGGCTCTTAATAACTTTTCTAAGTCGGGCCAGTCCATTACCTTCACGTCTGCAGCTCCCGCCAATGCCTTCCCCATCTTGAAAACGGCCGGACCGCAGTGGATGAGAAAGACCGCCCTCTTCCGCTTGTCGGAATGTCGGAGATCGTTTCCTCCAAATACATTTGGAAACGATCTGCATATGAGTCCCAGTCTTCTGCCGTTGGATCGAACAGGGCTGGGGGCGTGTTCAGCACAGCCATCTCTCTCGGCTTTTTCTCCGCGTTGTCTTCTCTTCGGGAAGGATCCCACCTTCGTCGCCAGTGTTAGATTTGCATGAAGGGTCAGACGCGGAGTGCTTCAGTGAAGAGTTTATTAGTGACTACAGCTCTTAACAGACCCGATTTGGCTCGTCTGTGCTGCTACTTATAGCCAGCAGCCGCAGCTGTCAGCCAATCAGAGTGCAGGGTTTTCCCGCACTTTTTAAACCAATCATTTCTGACATTTTACAAGAACAGTTCAAACTTAACCAATGACATTCAAACCTGCATACATAACAAACAACAATTGCAACAACAACAACAGCAGGTCAACAGGCAATGCAAATCCAATACAAATAGACAAAAAATCAAGTTGTAATAATACTATATCTTCCTAGATTTAAAAAATTCACAGGAAAAATCAACATAGCCAAGAATTTAAAAAATGTCTGCTACTTGGAAGAAAAACAATGAGAGCCATAGACAAACATTAAAATATGGATAATCACACTGACCACAGACATCTGCAATGTCAAAGCTATGATTTTCTCAGTTGCAACATATGCTATGAAAGCTGAACCATTAAAAAAAATCTGAAAAGAGAAATGTTATGTCTTTGAATCATAGTGCTGCAGATTATAGTTAAAAATACTTGGACTGCAGGCACAACATACCTTTTAAAAACCAGAGTGTTAATTGGAAAAACTGTTAATAAAGTTAAAATTAAGACAAGAGACATTTGAGGATAGCTTGACACTTGGGAAAAAACCCTTTAATATGGTTGGAAAAGAGGCTGACAAGCATACATTTAGAAGGACTCAAAAAACAGGTTAGTGGCCGATAATCTTTAAGAAATTATGTTTATCAGGTCACAAAAAGATGAACTGAATGGAGAATTGTATTTGGACTGCAAAATCAGGATGACAGTAGATGGGAATAAGGTGGCATAAAACATTCTAACTCTCTGTAGCTCCCTAGTGGTTATCAACATTTTTAAGTCTAGCAATGGAAGCCAAAGCATTATCTGAGGATTCTCACAGTGGTAGCTTAGCACAGGGGTGTCAAACTGGATTTCTTCAAGGGCCAAATCAGCATTGTAGTTCTCCTCCATGGGCCAGCCAGTGGAGACAAGACGGACGTGTCCTGCAGCACCCTACCAGCCAAAATGGGGCATGGGAGAGTTGTGTGATCCCCTCCCATGCTCCATTTTTAGCCTGGATGATCTGCAGCACCCTGCCAGCCAAAGTGGGGCGTGGGGGGCCTCACGTGGCCCCACACACCCCATTTTTGGCCTGGACAGCTTCCTGCAGCACCCTGCCAGCTAAAATGGAGCACGGGAGGGCCATGTGCGGCCCTCCATGCCCCATTTTCAGCTTGGACAGCCTCCTAAAGGACCCTGCTGGCCAAAAGAGGGCACAAAGGCTTCTATGGCCCCCACACCTCATTTTGGCTGCCAGAGGCACCACGGACCAGTCCTTTGCTATTTCCAGGACAGCTTCATGGGCCAGATTTAAGTCCCCATGGGCCGGATCCAGCCCACTGGCCTGGAGTTTGATACCTTGGCATAGCACTAAATTCTAAGGATCAAGTATAACAGAATTAGAAGAGATGCTGCAGCAGCAGTACATCCAGCAACAGTACATACAAAGAAAAATCTTGGCAATTTTGGCATTTCAAAATATCTAGGGCAAGAAAAATTCAAAAAATTGAAATGGTGTAACACAGAATAGGTAACTGGTGGCTCATGGGCTGATATAGCTATTTGTGCTATAAAACTGCGGTGCTGAATCTCCACAGCAAAATAAAAAAATAGCAAAAGAAAAACTTTCCACCAAATTTGGGAATAGGAAAAAATGTATTAAGCATTTATAGCATATTAGTTCACATCAGAAAATCATGGACAATATATCCGGTGACATCTATACAAACCAACAACAACAACAACCCATAGCCCTGATGTCTTCAACTGTTATAATGGAAATATTTGTATTAATAATCCGAAAATGTTGCTGGTCTTGATTTAAATTAATAATGATTCTACACCAACAATGCTTGGTAAACTATACTCATAATCACTTCAAGTAAAGGTTTGTGTGGAAAGCACTTTGCTAATTAATTCAACAATTGTTTATTACATTGAAATTTCAGTATATTAACCAAATGTCTATTTTGTAATGTTGGTATATTAATGCTAGTTAGTGCTTTGTTTATCCCATTATGGGTTATACGAAAATGCTGTCCTCAGAAGTTTAACTTTATGTAACACCATGTTGCTAATAAAGTTTCTCATTCTAAATTTATTAATAGGAAACATAGATTTATTTTAAAAAAAACTTTGATGTATTACATATAATTAAAGCTTTCACAAATCACATTCAATTCCATATAAATCTGGATTTTATTTGTATTCATTATACATTTGCTAATCAAAAGGGTTGTTGAATTTTCTAGAGTCTGTAACCTATAAACTTGTGGTTACATGTTACTTATGGAGCCTGGTGTTCAAGTAGTTCTTACTTATCAACTGCAATAAGAACTGACAATACTAAGTAGTGCAGTTGTGCAGCATTATGTGATTGTGCCAGTTGCAGGTACAGTCATTAATTGAATCACCATGGGTTGATAAATGCAATGTCATTTGACAACAATTTGTGCCTTCCTGCTGGCTTTCCTATTGACTTTGATTGTGGGAAGTTGATGTGAAAATTGTAAATAGTGACCACATAATTGCAGGATGCTGTGATTGTTGTAAATACATGCCAGTTGCCAAGTGGCCAAATTGCAATTATATGACCTCAGGGATGCTGCAATGGCTGCCATTTGGAGGACCAGCTGTAAGTCTCTATTTTCAGCAATGTCACTGAATGACATAGATGGATAGTCGCTGAATGAATAGTTGGTAAGCGAGGAATACCTGTCATGGTTAAAATATGAGGCTTTAAATGGAGACACCATTTATCCTAGGCTAAAGCCAGCCCTCTCCCTCTCCCTTCCTCTCCCCACCACTCTCCCCTCTCCCCATCTCTATCCCTAGAAAGGAGTAATGACAAACTGCTTCCAAAAAATCTTCCCAAGAAAACTTCATGAACTTGTCCAAGCAGGAATCAAAAATTGATAAGAAAGAAAGAAAGAAAGAAAGAAAGAAAGAAAGAAAGAAAGAAAGAAAGAAAGAAAGAAAGAAAGAGAAAGAAACTAACAAGGCTTAGACTATGAGATTTTTCTAGATTTACATTGATGAGAAGAATAATTTAAAAGACTACCTGCTTATTCTTCTGTGAGAAAAAGATTATCATATAAAAGGGCCATAAATGCACTTCTCAGCATATTTTGGAGTATGCTTAGATCACAAGGGGGATCTGAACATTATCTACATGGAATAGAGGCAGGGAGAAAAAGAAATATGAAGCAATGCTCCAGGGAATCTCAGCAGCATTCACAATTGTGGAACTGTCAAAGAGCAACCCAAGGGAAGTACTGTGACCTTTATTTTGTTTTATTTTATTTTTAAGGAATGCAGGAGTTCTGAAAATTTGTATTCTCCCATAAGAATATCCAATTGCTTTCATAAAAAGAATCTGACATCTAATTTTATTTCCACTTACTGATGTTAGCTTTTATTAAAGAGTGGTCTTTAAAGAAATATTCATGATATTAAAACACAAACAAAAGCTTTTCATTCGTAGCATGTCAGTCTTCCATTTACCATGGGAATCTCTAGTTATTGGGATTCAATATTACCATTGGAAATCTGGCTTGATAAAGACTTTTTCATATTTTAGTTTCTGGAAAAACATATTCACCTCTTACTGTAAACTTGGAACATCATTCTGAGATTGGATTTTGAGTTTATTATCTTTCCATTATGATATATTGGAGGACAATTCCTACTGGGTGTTATTACATTTGTACTCCAATAGTACACTGTCCATAGGAATGTGTTTCAAGTAATACAAGGTAATATGTCATTTTAGATAGTTCACCACAGAAGGTTGTACAATTTGTGACCTGATGAACTGAATGTAGCTTAGCTTCACCAGGAATTCAAAACTTGATTTTGCTGTCCTTGGTGGAGTTTATTATATTTCTTATTGTTATTTTTATTATTTCCTTTTTTTCAGCCTTTCTGCAAAAATGAGGTTATCAAGCAGGTGGTAGATCTCAGTTCATGGCCAAATAGATAAATTGCATGTTTTGCAGAATAGGTACATGATAAAATTATGGTAAAAGAGTTTTATATTCAGCAATGCAGAATATTTGGATTAAAGAAAAAGTATCAAACTATGTAGTAAGCCTGTTGTAAACTTTATTTCTCTCTTTTTCCCAGCACTTATTGACACACACACCTTTTTAAACCCCAACAATATGTCACATATCTTTTCATGATATATAAAATGTAGAGTAGGAATAGGAAATGTGGAAACCTAGGAGATTGTAAACTACGGGAACAACTATTACTGTTAATACTCCAATCATCTCCTCCCACTTATGACTGTATGCAGGGGTGGGATTCAAATTTTGTAACAATTGGTTCTGTGGGCATGGCTAGATGGGCATGGCTAGGTGGGCATGGTCATGTGACTGGGAGGGCATGACACTTTTATGGCAGCACCCCCCCCCCTGTTTTTTTACCCTTTCTGGGCCTCAGGGAAGCCTCCAGGGGGCATTTTTGCTCCTAGAAGGCTTCCATGGGGCACAGGAAGGAAAAAAAAAAAGCAGTCTGGAGGGGATGTGCAACACGCACCTGCAGTCTGTTTTGGGACCTGCTGGGCATCCAGGAAGCCTCCTGGAAGGCATTTTTTCTCCCAGGCTTCCCTGGGGCCCAGGAAGGAAAAATGGAGAGATGGGTAGGTGAGGTGCTGCATCCCCCCTCCAATTTGGGCTTCAGGGAAGCCTCCTGGGCGAAGCAGTAAGTAAGTGAGGGGAATCCTGGCACAGCTGATTATAGGAACAGCTGATCATCAGGAGGGGAAAAAAGAGGAAATACCTTAAAGAATGACTGGGCAGGGAAGAATGCAGTCAGCGATGTCAGGCATGCACACAATGTTGCACATGCGTGATAAGGACTGACTGGGAGGGAGGCACGAGCAGAAAGGGGTGGGGCCAGCCAGGGGCATGATTTGCTGGTTCTCCAAACTGTGCAGAATGATAACAACCAGTTCTATAGAACCAGTCCAAACTGGTAGAATCCCACCCCTGACTATATGACTGTAATCTTGTTGCTTGTATCCTAATGATTTTTACTGACTGTTTCCTACTATGATTTGATTGTTTATTGTACCCTATGACAATTATTAAGTGTTGTACCTTATGATTCTTGACTTTTGACAAATGTATCTTTTCTTTTATGTACACTGAGAGCATATGCACTAAGACAAATTCCTTGTGTATCCAGTCACACTTGGCCAATAAAGAATTTTATTCTATTAATTGTATTTGACAGACAGGACAGATAGGACAGGGAGGGCTTGCTCCAGATACCGTCGGCCAGACAATGTTGGCTGGTGGGTCCACAGGGAGAGCCTTCTCTGTGGCAGCACCATCCCTCTGGAATACGCTCCCTGTGGAGATTAGAACCATCCCCAATCTACTTGCTTTCCACAAAGCTGTTAAGACCTGGCTTTGTCGGAGAGCATGGAACTGAGACCTTTGTTCTTCCCTCTTGTATGTTTGGATGGTATGAATGAGTTTTTTTGATTTTATATTGTATAGGCAACTGCTTTTATCTTGTTGTACGCCGCCTCGAGTTCCCTGATGGGAGAAGAGAGGTGGGATATAAATTTAATAAATAAATAAAATAAATAATAATATCCTTTTAACTTCCTTTTAACTTGATTGCTCTGTCCAAGTCCACCAGAGTTGTGTCACAAGTTCTTTTCAGTTCAGAATGCTGTTATATAAAAGTTTGTTCAAGAATGTAAGACAACATACCATCTCTTCCAGTTATGGGATTGCCAAAAGATGACAATGGATGGACCTCTTCAAAATCAATAAACATGCCCAATAAGACCTGCATGAAAGTTCTATCTTGGGAGGGTTTGTGATCAGCTTATATAGGCTATGTACCACCATTGCTCACACTTGTTTTTAATAGTCTCATCTAACTGGATTTTATCAAGGACAACAAGGATATTTTATGTTACCTTGGAAAGCATTGGTACTTTTGGCCATCAATGAGATCAAGCAATTCAAGGTTATGGATTCCTGCAAAAGCCAAGACCATAATTTGTTTAAACCAGGTGATAATAAGACCATCTCAATGTTAAGTATTGATTTCTTAAAGTTTTTGGATTGATGGCAAAAAAGATCATTCTACTCTATGTAGGTCATCCACCAAGAACAGGGCAAAATAAAACATGACCCAAGGATAACTTTTTAATGACTAAAATAAATGCTTGCTTACTGTAATTCTGTGTTACACATTCAACTATTACATAGGAATATAGAGTTCCATGCACTATGCATCTAAGAGAAAAGGGAATACACTACTGAAGTCCTCCTTGCCAATCTTCAAATAAAATTATGAGCATTAAATAGCTAGATAAGTGCTAGCCCACTCACTGTAATATTTTGTTCTTGTTTGCTTGTTTGGAAAGAGTATTTAAAATAAACTCTCAGTCATCAAATTGAATGAGAACAGATGTAAAAAATGCAGAACAGAATCTATGCTTTGTTATATAAATGATAATCTGCTTTTCTATATTACATGCAGGAATAACTGCCTTTCTCTTTCTTATTTATTGACCACATCATTTTGCTCTACTCTGGCAAATGTCAAACACAATGCACTAAGATTCAGGAAAAATAGATTATTAAATTCAGCCACTATGCCTAACACAGCCTACTGCATAAACAGGGCTATTCTTCAACAGAACACAGTAGTGTTTCTGATAAAATATACATCCATAACACTTTTTTCAAATCCTGCATTGTTCATGTAGCCAAATAACTTTTAAGATTACCTCTGACTGCTAATTGTAATTCAGCTCAATTGTGAATTAGTGTGTGTGTGAGTGTGTGAGCATCAGGTATGTTATAGTTTATTCACATCCAGTACCAGTAAATGAAATCAGCTCAGTCAAATAATAGTGTCAGGCAGAGTAAATGCCTGATTGCATTTTATCTGTCAAAACACATATTAACATTACCAGTGCCAGAATTGTTATCTGAAGCCACAGCACATTTGTCTGCTTTGAAAAGGGATTTTATTCTTAGTCTCTCTAAGATTAGGGAAGATTAGAGTTTTTTTCCACATTCTAACCTTCAGCAGCTCATCTTTCATGCATAAACCAGCTGGAAACAAAACCAGTTTAAGAAATCCTTTTCCAAATTTCAATAGTTTTCCCAACTTTGGCTACAGTGTTAGCCAAACCTTCTATCTGGATTACAGTTCACATGGCCTTAATTTGGTACCTTCCCCTGCTTCTTTTTCCTTCTCAGCCATGCCAGGAAAGCAAACAACAATTGCTTCCCCTTCTGAACAAGACTTTTGATTATTCTATATACAGTGGTACCTTGGTACTCAATGTTAATTGGTTCCGGGAGACACATGAGTACTAAAAACAATGAATTCCAAACACATTTTTCCCATAAGGAATAATGTAGTGATTCACAAGGCAGCCGATACTGACAAGTTTTAGCTTGTGCATTAAATACCAAACAAATGATGAGTACCGGGACAAAATTTTCACATCAAAATTGAGTACCAAATCCAATAAGTTTCAAAGCAGTTGAGTACCAGGGTACCATTGTATCATAGAACTGTTTCACTACATATAAAATATTTCTAGTTGTAAAGTGTTCAGAGTTGCTTTGGAAGTCAGGCAACCATGAATATATTGTAGCTTCAGTGCATCTTAACAAGAGTAGAACAGGTTGACATAACCAAATCATTCTTAATGGATGAACTTCCTTTATTTTATTTATAGTGAATAACATTTGTTATGTCTCCTCTTCTTATTTATAGAAGATGGCTTTCCACGACCCCAAATGCATAGTTTTAATCAAGCTCTTAATTTCTGCTAAAGTGATTAAATTGAAGCAATTATATTAATTAATTGAGAATGATGTTGAATAACATAATTTATGAACATTAACTTTTTCCACACAATGGAAGAGAAACCAGGTCATGTTAATTAAACCTGTGAATGCATATGCATTGCAAATATCTACTTTGCACTCACATTTATACCAACAGCACCATCACACCAGCTTAAAACATAGAGAATAAGTAGTACCTTCATTTTCTCAATTTTTTCAGGGTTTTTTTTCCCCACATTTTTAATATCCAAATGCTAAAGAGAAATCCATCACAGATATCCATTGTTACATGGACTGAGCATATTAGTAATATTAAAAGATGGGATACTGATAAATGCTATGTCTTTTCCCACTATTACTCCACTTAAATCAAAATAGAAAAATAACAAAAAATAACTTTAACTAAAAGCTCATGTTTCCCTACTTTTCTACTCAACCTATAAAAACATCTTTATAATTCTTTTCCACTCTACCATTGTAACTAGTACATTGAATGCCACAGGCATCTTACCATTTCCTGAAACTGAAAACTGACATTACAAATAAGGATCTGTTTCAATGTCACTGCTGATAAAATGACATTCCCTTGTATAGCTTCTTTAGTAAACGTCAAGGGACTAATTGTAGCAGAGTAGTTTTGTACCATATCTTAGGAATCACTTCATAATTCTCAGATAGAAACTGAAGAACATCTTGTTAGATAAGCCTTCCAGACAGAATGAATACACCCAATTAACATAATACCATTGGCAATTCCTTTTTATGCATTAAAGTATTTTCAAAAGAAAATGAAACACATCTAAAACAGGGATGGGCAAACCTATGGACCACAGCATAATTTTGGGAGGCCTTTGGACTGTCTTCAAAGCTTCTGCAAACAAACAATTCAGATCTCTGCCTTCTCATCTTCTGTGAGGGGGGGGGAATTTATTTTATTTTTATATATTTGTGTTTTAGATTTATTGATCAATCCCATTTTATGAAGAAACTGGGTGGCTTATGTCCAATACATATGTTAAAACATTTTTTAAAGATGATAGGGCTATGATCACTATGACAGTTTTTTTTTAAACCTAACTATTGGTCTGACTGATGCTAATATTTTATATTGACAGGACTGGTGCTGCTTTGGGGCAAGGAAAAATAAAGAAAATGTAGAATGACATTCCTCTTTTTTAGCTTTTTGCCCTGGAAAAAGGTGCCCCTGAAGTGATAACTTTTGGGAAATTGTAATGAAAAGTGAAAATGACTTTGAGGAACAAGGGGAAACATCAGCCACCCAACTAAACCAGTCAGAAAACATAACAAGATGAATTAATCCTATTTATTATAAGGCTACATTAACAGAATCTGTCAAGTTTGAAAGGACAAACTTCTGGCTGCCATTTTTAAGTCCTTGACCAATTAAGGTTGGTCCTTCCTAAGGTTTCTTTCTGACCATTAAGTCACTGGACTCCTAATTCTCTTATTTAATTATTTCCTAGGTTTAATTATTTCTCTTCCTCCTGTTTCTCAAGGTCACTCTTACATACAATTACAGAAATACAGGTGAAACTCGAAAAATTAGAATATCGTGCAAAGTTCATTTATTTCAGTAATGCAACTTAAAAGGTGAAACTAATTTATGAGATAGACTCATTACATGCAAAGCAAGATAGTTCAAGCTGTGATTTGCCATAATTGTGATGATTATGGCTTACAGCTCATGAAAACCCCAAATCCACAATCTCAGAAAATTAGAATATTGTGAAAAGGTACAGTATTTTAGGCTCAAAGTGTCCCACTCTATCAGCTAATTAAGCCTGGAAAGGGTTCCTGAGCCTTTAAATGGTCTCTCATTCTGGTTCAGTAGGAATCACAATCATGGGAAAGACTGCTGATGTGACAGTTGTGCAGAAAACCATAATTGACACCCTCCATAAGGAGAGAAAGCCTCAAAAAGTCATTGCAAAAGAAGTTGGATGTTCCCAAAGTGCTGTATCAAAGTACATTAATAGAAAGTTATGTGGAAGGGAAAAGTGTGGAAGAAAAAGGTGCACAAGCAGCAGGAATGACCGCAGCCTGGAGAGGATTGTCAGGAAAAGGCCATTTAAAAGTGTTGGGGACTTTCACAAGGAGTGGACTGAGGCTGGAATCAGTGGATCAAGAGCTACCACACACAGATGGATCCTGGACATGGCTTCAAATGTCGTATTCCTCTTGTCAAACCACTCCTGAACAGCAAACAATGTCAGAAGCATCTTTCCTGGGCTAAAGAAAAACAGACCTGGTCTGTTGCTCAGTGGTCCAAAGTCCTCTTTTCTGATGAGAGCAACTTTTGCATCTCATTTGGAAATGAAGGACCCAGAGTCTGGAAGAAGATTGGAGAGGCACAGACTGCAAGATGCTTGAAGTCCAGTGTGAAGTTTCCTCAGTCTGTGTTGATTTGGGGAGCCATGTCATTTGCTGGTGTTGGTCCACTGTGCTTCATTAAGTCCAGGGTCAATGCAGCTGTCTACCAGGAGATTTTGGAGCACTTCATGCTTCCTTCCACAGACGAGCTTTATGGGGATGCTGACTTCATTTTCCGCAGGACTTGGTACCTGCCCACATTGCCAAAAGCACCAAAACCTGGTTCAATGACCATGGGATTACTGTGCTTGACTGGCCAGCAAACTCACCTGACCTGAAACCCATAGAGAATCTATGGGGCATTGCCAAGAGTAAGATAAGAGACATGAGATCGAACAATGCAGAAGAGCTGAAGGCCACTATTGAATTATCCTGGTCTTCCATAACACCTCAGCAGTGCCACAGGCTGATAGCTTCCATGCCACACCACATTGAGGCAGTAATTGCTGCAAAAGGGGCCCAAACCAAGCACTGAGTACATATGCATGCTTATACTTTTCAGAGGTCCGATATTGTTCTATGTACAATCCTTGTTTTATTGATTGCATGTAATATTCTAATTTTCTGAGATTGTGGATTTGGGGTTTTCATGAGCTGTAAGCCATAATCATCACAATTATGACAAATCACAGCTTGAACTATCTTGCTTTGCATGCAATGAGTCTATTTCATATATTAGTTTCACCTTTTAAGTTGCATTACTGAAATAAATGAACTTTTGCACGATATTCTTATTTTTCGAGTTTCACCTGTAGAGGACTCCTCTCTCTGTGGCTAGAATGGCAGGCAAGAGCATGAGATATTAAAAGACTGTGGAATAGACATCCCACTTCTCTGTAGTTAATGAAAAGAAGACACTTTTCCAAGGAGTCCCTGATTTGGAAAGAAACTGCAATATCAGCCTTGAGTATTCATTATTTCCTTGATGAGTTTGGGGCCTAGATTGTCATTGCATCAAGGTCTCCTTCATACCAATGCCACCCAGTCCTGCATGCTTTGCCTCTATTTACAAACCAGTCTTTGGTCAACATTTGCACAACTACCATTTAACACCCCACTTTCACCAGTTTTGTGTTTCCATACATTGAAAGGACAATTATACAATTTTAGCCTTCTCTGCCAATTTATATTTGATTTAGTGATACCCAACTCCAGAATAAGTCTGTGCAACTTACATTATAAACATTTTTTAAAAAAGTAATAAAGAGGTAAAGTATTGATGTCCAGACACACTTCATAAAATAAATCAGAATGTCAACAACCACCCTTTTCCGGATACTGGAGTCTCTTTAAGGACTTCCACAACACCATTATGGTGGGAGCAATACAATTAAAATACAAATTTATTGGGATATAATAGACATCTCTTGAAAGTCAAATCAGTCTTACATATCAATATTTACCTATTTAACTAGACTAGGAAAAGAAAAAAAATATGCACAGCCAAGTTAAAATACAAATAAGCATGAACTGCCTGACAATCAGATGACTGAGGATGAGTACCTGCAGCAGACCTATATAGTCATTTGGTCTTGAATAGATTGTTGTCCTTGACCATGTTATCCCCATATTTATCACTGGGATGCTCTAAATTGTTTCTTTGGAAAATCTGATAAAAGAAAGAAGAGGAAAAATACACTTCCACAATGGAACAGTTCAGGATAACTCCAAGTTGCTTGCAAACAGGAATGGGAATGATATGAAGGTGAGATCACAAGGGCATGTGCAATAAAAAGTATGTCAGCATTCCAGAAAAACCAAACTCAAACACCAAAACTCCGAGGCAGGCAATTTCTCAAAGTTCCAATTTAGTTGAGTACATGGCACATCTGGGAAAACCCAAATCTGAGAGTTGTGGGTTTTCCCCCAGTAATTCAAAATCACAAACCATCCTCTGACCCATCAGTACATCACATGGCCCAATCACTATTCATCCCAACTTGAGACAGCCCTGAACCACTCCTCATCCAGGTGCAGGAATGATATGACCTTGACTGAAAAGAAGAATGCTATTATGGCTAACTACAACCACTCTACAAAATCCCCCCTCCCAATTTCCCAGGCACAGGAGTGTGGCAGTGTGGAAGCTTCTGGTGAAAATATGGCTTCCAAAGTGGCTATGGAGAGATCTTTGTTAGCGAATCATGTGGATTTGCTTAGAAGGGTCTTCTACACAAGTTGCTCTTATCTAGTCAATGAAAACTGAGTCAATTAATTCCAGAAGCTACTCAACTTAGCTTTCAGTCCAGATGAATACTGCAATTACCCTTCAGCAATGGGAATTCCACTTTTTAACTTCCATCATTGAGAAATTTTCCTTTCTCCTTTTTGAAATCAAGGAATTGTACCTTTCCCTACCAAATGAATGAATAGCTTTGTTATGCCCCTGTCAATAGCAGAAACCAAAGAGTGAAGTATAAAGACCAGACAGAGCTCCATCTGCCATCTGTTTTTGCTGCTCCTCCTTTGGCTGGATAATAGGAACAGTAGTCACCTCATACAAGCAGCCATAATGGACATTTGTTAGATAATAGAGATGCTGCTATTTCTGGGACAAACATTAAAGGCATTAAAGAAGAGAGTGAAACAAAGTGAAGACAGGACTAAGGAAAGAGAAAGACGGGGGGGGGGAGTATCCAAATATAAAAGAGGCTTCATCCATATTGCATATGCCCTGCTTGCTGATAACTAAAATCCCACCCACTATTGTCATGTAGTCTCCTACAGACTGGATGTCTTTGCAAAATAAAAGTTATACCACAGATCATGGCTAAAGGCATTAGTTTTGAATTTGCTACAGAGAAATTATTTCATAAAAGCATATCCTGAATGTCATCATCTAGATACTATGTTTCTTTTATAAACTGACCATATTTACTCTTAATGGTTGTTATTGTCTATATTTTACTTTTAATTTGGACAGTCTTCTCTCATGTTTAAACAGTTTTCCCATCATTCCATTCTTCTCCCTTCATTTGAAAGATACATGTAAATGCAATTTAAATATATAAATGCTGGAAGGTAATGTTTTCAAATGTAAATAAATTATCTAGGCCTAGCAGTTCCAGTTCTGTCATGATTTAAATAACACATATATATTGAACTTGAATTTTTTGCATAGAAAGCCTGGACCAGAGAATTACAGCTATATGTGCAAATGACTTGCTTCACATGATCAAAATCTTGAGTTTCCATTTACACACACTTGGTATACTTTCATCATTATCAAATTCTGCTCAGTTAAATGTCTTCAAGGGGTATTTTTGATTAATGGAAATCAGCATTTTGTCATTCAGAAAACTGTAAAGAAATTGATGCTTACAATAAGAAGTTTGGATTGTTTTTATGGTGACAGAATTAGTGAGTGATGGAGAGACTTTAATTCTCTTAGCTTCATTAGCTTCCAGAGCAAGTTTGATGAGTGATGCTGTCAGGATCACAATAGGAAATTAAATGCAAATAGGGAGAATATGAATACACACAAACTGAAGCTGATGTCTGCAAAATGTTTAAAATTGATCATGTAAGTAATCATCACTAACCTAATATGGGCATAGTATATGCTTTTGTTGTGGTGCCCTATATGACAACATATTTTATTGCCAGCTCAATTATTGGCTTTTAATTTCTTAATTTTCTGAGATAATTTGTATGGTTACATTTTTATTCAGCTTCAGATTGAGAAAACTAATTCAAAACTTGCAATTTGATATCCTCTAGCATAAGAAAGTTTTGCATTCGTTGTTTTTTTAATATGTTCATATAATATGGGGGACTTTTACTGTGAATTGTAAAGGCAGAACTAGTTTGGGGACCTTATTAAATCACTACCCTTAAAATATCTATTTCGTTTCTCTGTGTACGATGGCTAATAAGAAAAAGGGCAAGTCTTCTGCATTTTTTCAGCAAAAGAAAACTTCATGTATATACATTTCATGACCACCTTTGTTGCTGAAATCTATGCGCCTTTTTATCTTGCTTGAAACTGAAAGTTTCTGCTGGTATGTCTAGTATGAGAAGAATCAACAAACAATTGTCTATAATCAGTCCTGAGGCACACCAATAGGTGTCATAAAAAGAGCATCTAGAACAAGGGTCTTCAAATTTGGCAAATTAAAGACTTGTGAATTTCAACTCCCAGAATTCCTCAGCTAACATAACTGGAGAAGGAATTCTGGGAGTTAAAGTCCACAAGTCTTAAAGCTGACAAGTTTGAAGACCCCTGATCTAGAATCTAGAAGGTCAAAATGTAAACCATGAAATCAAGTAAGATGAAAGAAGTGGAATTAAAATTTAGAAGAAAAATAAAAAATAGGCTTGAAGTTAAAATATGTCAGAAGAAGAGCCGTGGTTAGAATGTAGAATGTTAGAATGCAAGCTAATTCTGCTGACTGTCTATTCCCAGCAGTTTGATAGTTCAAACCTGACCAGCTAAGGTTTGACTCAGCTGTTCTGACCAAGGCTTCCTGAGACAATAACAATCACATGCTGTTCCCAAAAACCATTTTTCCCCCAACGGCTGTGAATTATATGCATTCACAGCCCGTAATGTGTCCCAAACAGTTTATGAATAGTCCAATACAAGTCTGCCACAGTCTTTCAGGATAAGGCTGATAAGCATCCACCTTTATCTCCCTTGAAATGCTGTCAATGACTAAATTGCCAATTAGCTGTACAAGGCCAAATGGAGCACAAAGTCAACATGGAGCTTCAGATTTTAAACTTACCAAAAACGAACAAAGTTGCTTCCTGCAAAGGCTCATGTCCCTTTGTCCTTTATGTCTTATGGGAGGGGGCAATCATCTCCAAGCCTTACTCCCAAGTCTCCCCTTTTGTCTTAACTGTTCTTTCCTTCTGGCAGCTCTGTGCAAGCATACACTGGGAACAGGCTCCCTCTGTTCCTCTGCCTTGCTGATGTCAGTTTCTGGAGGCTCCAGAGTCAGCACATAACTCTCAGATGGCCCTCACCCCATCTCTGTGTCGAATGCAGATCCCTTGTCCGAGTCATCCCCAGACTCCAGGACTGGCCCATGTTCCTCCCCACTGTTCAACTCTGCTGCCAGCTCCACAGGCTGCCAGCAGACCACAACACAGCCTTCCATTCTTCCTAGGTCGGTAAAATGAGGACCTAGATTGTTGTGGGAAATATGCAGACTGTCAGGATTTTGGCAGTTACTCCAATTAAATCATGAGCCTCAAGCCACACTCCCAACACTAAAAAGGATTTATTAGAAGTTAACATTCCGGCATTAGCCTGGGAGTAGCCGATTCTGAGATACATAATATACTGTCATCCTTGATCCTGCCTTTCCCCCCACCCCTCTGGGTGTATCATCCAACAAAACACATCCATAGCCAAGAGTCATCAATCATGCTTTCCAATTAGATTTTTGTGTGGCAGAAGCTTCAGTCATCTAATCAGTGTCTGAAGAAAATATGAATGGAACTTTAGATTCCACACTGCTGCCTGCTCTTTGAAACTCTCCCCCTTCTTTCTTTTGTCAACTATAAAACATGTATAGAAAATGCTTTATGAGTTGACATTCAAGCCCCCTCACTTCTTGAAGGTGACCTGTATAACACACACAAAAACAAATTGATTGCAGATATGGAAGCTTATGCTCATGAACCCTCCCTTCCAGGCTTGGTTGGATTTTCTGTGTGGAACCTTGCTACAAGGCGATTGGCTTGGATGTTCCTACTCTTTACCTATGATGCCTCTGATAAGGGGTAGCCCTTCCACTTGATTAAATATTGGAGTTGTCTCCTGTGCCACCTCAAATCGAGGATTCACTGCACCTCATAATGGGTTTGGCCTCCTATGACCACAGCATCTGGGGGCTCATGAGGTAGGGGCCTCAGTGTTGATCCGACTATGGATTTTAATAGGCTACTATGGAATACCAGGTGTCTTTTCCCTAACAGTCGGGGCAACTTCAATTGCACCATGACTGGGTTGATGATCTTTACTATGGGGAATGGTTCCATGAACTTTGACCCCAATTTCTTGCTAGGGAGCCTTAACTTCAGATATTTGGTGGAGAGATAGACCTTCTCCCCCAATTGGAATGGTCATTGCGGGGCTCAGTGTTTGTCTGCCTATCTCTTATAAGTCTGTGCTGCTTTTGCCAGTGTTTTTGACATTCTCCCAAGTTGCTTTCAGTGTTGACATCCAATTGGTCAGGCTAACTGAAGAGTGGGGGGTCTCTTGGATACTCAGGCATTGGGACAAAGTCCATGCCTCTCACTAACTTGAAGGAGGTTAGTCCCTTACTACTGTGAACAACATTATTGTACGCAATCTCCACAAAAGGAGGTCCGCCCAATTGGACTGCTGATAATTCACATAGCACCTCAGATACTACTCTACCATGGCATTCAATCTCTCTGCCACCCCCTTTGGTGCTTAGATGAGAGGCTGAGCTAAGACCCTGGGATGACCCAATAGACCGCAGGAAGTCCCTCCAAAATTTGGCCATGAATTGGACCCCTCTGTCTGAGGTAATTCTCCATGGTACTCCATGCAGGTGGTAGATGTGCTTAAAGAACAGCTTGGCTAACTGGTGTGATGAGGGTAGTCTGCTGCAAGGTATGAAATGTGCCTGTTTAGAAAATAAGTCTATTACACAGACTGTGATGACCCGGGGCGTGGCACAAAGGCAACACAGTCAAATAAGCAAGAAGAGTCCCTTTAATACCTCCAACTTTGTTCCCAATGTCCTGATTACCTACAGCTGGAGGAAAAACTGTCCCAAGAACAGTCTTTAAGTAGAGAAAATTCAATCTGAAAACAAAGTACATACAAACTAAATAAAAATCCACACAAACCACACTGCAGAAATTAACCTGACAGGGCAGGATAAGGAATTGCAGACTTGAAAGGCCAAAAAAACACACACAGTAGGGAAAATGCCAGGAACTCAGATAAGCCTCAACAATGACAGATAACTCATGATTTGCTTCCAACAAGTTGCTGTGTGCAGCTTTCTTTTTAAATTCTGTGTTCCCAGCTACAGATAATGAAGGGAATCAGGGCCCTTTCCTCCCCCATAAGCCATGCAACCCACATTGCTCCCTTCTTCATTCTTCCCTGCATGCCCTAGGATAAAGAAGGGGTGGGCCAGGGTCTTCCTCCAAATTCCCTCTCCCTTGCTTTACCTCTTCCCTGCTCTGACCAGCTAGACTATGCCCTTCCCTAGTTTCTTCCACAGACAATGAAGCCACTTCCTGTCAGCTGCTCAGCCTCCCCCTCTGAATCAGATTCTGACAGGGGCATGACACTGACTCTGTAAACTGCTTAGAAAGGGCTGTAAAGCACTGTGAAGTGGTATATAAGTCTAAGTGATATTGCTATATTGTTTTATGACATTGAATATACTTTTACCAAAGGCATTTATACTTTTGTAGCTTTTTCATTGAAACTGATTTTAACTAATTTTTTTTTTAGAATTTTGAACATACACACTGTAGTACATCTCTATGATAAACAGCCTCACATGCTTGTAACACACCCACACAAACACACACATACAAATCTTCTTTAGACCAGATTTGAGACTGTCAGAAGTGGAATTTTTCTCTTAATTGTCTGTAGTTTTCTGAATTATTTTTTAGTCTTCTCTGAATAAGTTTTCCCCCTCTTCATTTTGTTTTCATCTAACCACAGAATGCATGTCTTATAACTGTGTTTAACATTTTCCCTGTAATTTAACGTTTCCTTGCAGTCATGAAAACTAGGTCCTGTAAAAGTAAAACTTTTTTTTCTGTAAACTTTTCCTCTCTTTTTTTAAAAACCCATCCTTCCTATTCTGTCTAGAATATTTGAAATAGATTTATTTATTTACTATATTTAGATAGCCACCCATCTCACAGTAAAATGGCTTTGGGAGGATTAAAATAAAAAAGAAGTTATAAAATCAAAATATTAAAACAAATGCAATTAAAATACATTGACCATATTATCAATAACAATGAGAACATTTATATTAAAAACAATGCAGAAAAACTGTATCTATTATTGTGCAATCAATTAACAGCATCCTAGAATCAAAGAGCTGGAAGAGACAGACATCCATCTGCTCTAATCTTTCCTTAAGGCAGCACCATTCATCCACCTGTTCTCATAACCAGGCCCTTCTGTTGCTTGCAGTTAATCAAGCAGAAAGGTTCAGTTGCTTCAATGACAGATGATCTGAGTGTTTTCATACTATCTTGGTCACATATAATATTTTCCTACCAGATTAATTGTTCTTTCCTTGTCTATCAAGGAGGAGGCTTAAGAGTTCTCTGTTGAACATGTTTGATTGCCCTTGGTTTGTTCCCCTAAGAAGGTATGTCAAACTTGTGGTGTCACATTGTCACATGATGTATTGTGACTTTTTTCCCCTTCACTAAAATGGGGTGGGCATGGCCAATGCGTGACACATCTGACCCATGGGCCATGAGTTTGACAGCCCTACTCTAAGGCTTTCTCTTTAGCTGTCAGATTACTGATTTGGTATAGACTCAAATATTTTGATGGATGCATGTGTCTTAATAAATTTACATGTAGTATTTTCTTATGAAGTGTCACTGGAAAATAATTCTAAAGCAGCTACATACAGATATATTCCTTCAAAACATCATTTTTGTAGGACTTGTATACCCTAATATTTGGATTGCAACAAGCTTGCCAGAAGTAATGCCAAATGTTTTTATGTGTATTGAAACTGCTGGTGTAACCTTAGTCTAAAACACAGAATTTAGTTGATGAGATTAGCTTTTTCCAAGCTTCTTTATCCCTACTATACTTTTTCTCTTTGTATATGACTCAGTGCTGGAGTATATCATGATGGCAATATCACATCCATAATATTATATCACCTTAGATGATCCATGCTATAAAAATGATCTCACTTTATAAAGATTTTGATTTCTCAGTGTATTTTCAGCATTATTTTTTTTCCTATTTTTATAGTCAGTAAATCTTAACCTCACTGAGGAAAAGGATTAACATTTGAGCAGGCTTGACAAAAATGAAACCAATTAAGGTACCTTATTGTTAATTAACTTAGGTGTCATTTAGGAATAACAAAAATATTTTGTCCTATAAGGGGATAAATGATTTATAGTTTTTCCATGCTCTCCACAGGCTGGGAAGGGAATGAGGAATTATAAGAAGGAAGCAATAACACCATCATATAACCATTGTAAACTGGCCTTTATTCAAGCTGTGATGGGGCATAGATTTTTAAGTGGAGAAGTTTGTATTCACAAATCTTAAACTCCCTGTTCTTTATAAATGAATGAAATGTTAACCTCTAACTCAGAGTAAGATACATAATTGCTGTTGGGTTCCGTGTTTCTTGTAACTATTTCACCCAAATGAAAACCATAACCATGATACTGTGTCATTCTGTTTCCAATATTAATCTTTAAGGATTTGTGGATTATGCTTTTTTCCTCAGCATTTGACATTCAGAAGCAAGTTTTCTCTTGAAAATCAGCTAAAGGGAAGTATCTCTGGTAGAAACATTTCTAAAATGCCATAGCACTAATTTTTGGCTGATTTGTGAGGGCCAGTTTACAATGGTTGATCTAATGCCTATGTTTTATAAAGTAATAGAGTTAAAAGGGCTTTATAAAATTCATTTTTCTTATTTTTTCATATTTATATAGCTGCCCATCTCACAAAAAGCCAATTCTAGGTGGCATACAGCAATCAATAAAAGTTACAATATATAAAAAAACAGTTCTATAAAAATATAAAAAGTCATCATTAAAAATGAAAAAAGAAATACTAAAAATATTAAAATATTGAGACTGTCCAGAAACTGTCTTCAAGGAGAATATTCCATAGGGTGTATCCCAGAGCAAAGAAGGCCCACCTCTAAATTTGGTAGATGGTTCATGGAACATGCTTTTTATGTTATACTTAATGGGATATGTTTATGTAATCAAAAGAGGTCATCCTTCTTCTAGGTCATCCCTAAAACTAAGGACAAATTTCATGATGGTTAGAACAATTAATCAGTAATGACTTACCTCCAGAAGTTGCAGGTATTCCAACACTGGAGGTTTTCAAGAAAAGATTGACAAACTTTTTGTCTGAAATCGTATAGAGTTTCCTGTTTGAGCAGGAGGTTGGACTAGAAAACCTCCAAAATCTCTTCCAACTCCATTATTCTGTTATTCTGCTAGTTTCCTGCCACAAAGGGTTTTAAAAGTTAAAAGTAACATCTTGAGTTGGACCCAGAACCAGACTGGCAGTCAATGAAACTCATGGAGCAGAGATATAGCATGTGTTTTATTAGCAACACATATAACTGACCATATTGCTGCATTCTAAACCAGTTAAAGTTCCTGGATACTTTTCAAGTGTAGCTACATATAGAACACATTATAATAGTCCAGTCTGGAAGTGATATGAGAGACTGTGAGTAGTCCCTGCCAGTCCAAGAAAGGACACACTTGCTGCACAAGACAAAACTGTGCAAAGGCCCTTCTAGGCATGACTGCTACTTGTCCTTTGAGAAGGAATTGTGAATCTAGGAGGATTCCCAGATTGCACAGTGAGCCTGGGACAGTGCTACTCCATACAGCATGAAAAATGGTATAGTCCTAAAATCAATAAGGCCACTCAGCCTGACAAGAGCTCAGATGCAGCCTGTTGTCCTCCATCCTTCTTTTTTAACTCCACTGAAAATTTTTAATTGAAAATATTTTATGTGTCATCATATCAAATGTTATTGTATTTCACCAGTCATATTTCAATATATAATATAGTTGACCTAGTCTATATGTACATAAAGATAGGAACTTTGGAATGCCTGCATTCGATTTTGGGTTGGTTGATTTCACAAATGCTTTTATGTGAGTCTCAAAGGACTCCATTGATTTCTGATTAGATAAACTCCAATATCTAAATAATAACTTCTACCATAGATAAAGTTGTAACTAATAAATAACCAAGGTGAATTTTGTGTCCTTGCATACCAAGAAATTAACTGCACAGTTAGGTATTAAGTTTAAATTTGAAGCTTTGTCTACTCCATATTATAGACTGTTGTTTAACCATGTCCACACATCACTATAATAGTTTAGGATAATTAATCTTTTCTCTGTTATGTTAAATATTTCTGGCTAATTGATTCTGGTGTTTTAATCACCATTATGCTATCCAATTTTTTTTATAAAGATGTACCAACACTTTAAATAATTACAAACAGTTGTGGTTTTTCAGGATAAATATCTAAAAATATATTTTCAAACAAGCAGGATACTTGACCATCTTTTCCCAGACAACCTTGTGGTGAGTATGTGAACCAACCTTTTACACAGAAATTACCCCCTGAGTGCTGAAAATGAGAGCCATCTGGACAAGCTTATATGAAGCCAATATCATGCAGTGCTAGCATTGTGATAATGATGACAAACACACACACACACAAACACACACAGAGGAGAGAGAGAAACATATCCTAGAACTTTCATTCTGTTTTCTATTTTCATCTTGTTTAATAATCCTTCAGAAATTGTTTAGAAACTCTTGGCAAAATAATTTGAGCATACAGAGTGGAACATGCAATGGCCAGATGGCCTAAGATCTTATAATTTAGTAGGCATATGTTTCAAACATAATTGTGGATTGCTGTTAACAGAACTGTGGTTTAAGCTCTGGTGGATCCTGTTTGGCAAGAAGACTCTACAGATGTTGCTAATCTCTCCTGCTGCTATCAAAGAATGTGTTGAACTAAAAATAGGTCTTATTAGCTTACTATCTTTATACAATAATAAAAAGGTTTGGAGATTAGACACAAAGAGTTGGATTTACATTTTTGTAAATCCAAATGTTGATCATTTTTTAAAGATTTATATTGTTTGTCCCAAGTGTCTCTATAGACATTTATATTGTTTCAATTTCTCTTCCACCAAGTAGTGAAAAGGTTTCTAAAACTCTTGCAAGCATTTTAGTTTAAAAGCAAGATACTAAAAATTAATAAAAATATATTGTGGCTGATATGTTTTGCCCAATATGAAAACTTTTAGTTTACTAATTTTGCTTGTGTCCTGTCTTAGTCTTAAGCCTCTAAGATACTTACAATAAATTCTATCTTATCTGTCTGTCTGTCATTCACTATCTATCTATCTGTATTCATCCACCTGTCTATCCAATTAAAATAAACAAAACAGAGTCATTATTCAAGTCAATGCATGAGTAAAATAATAACAATCTAACCCTAATAATAATAGCATCTGTCTTCCAATTTTGAATGGATGAATAGACAGATAAAATGTATAAAAGTGGCACGGGCAGATTTATTTAGTAATTCAGGGAAACAAAGAGGGTTTTAAGAGCTTAGCCTTTCAAAATCTGAGTTTAAAGACCCTGTACCCAGTTTTGTTTATCCTGCTTGCTGGAATAGGTTTGTCACTAGGAGGAAGTGAATCAAGAGATTCTTTTTTCTCACTCCTTCGCTTCACCCCACCAAATCACCTATTCAACCAAGCTGAAAACAAATTAATTACACTTTATATTCACTATGTGTGTGTGTGTACAGTATGTATATATGTTTGTGTGTGTGTATATACCTACATCTACATATACAGACTCACACACATACACACACAGAGAGGCTAAATCAAAATGTGTTAATTACACAATTGCTAAAGAATTAAAGCATATATGCAAAGATGATAATTCTCATAAATATTGCATTAATACAACAAGGAACATTATTATTAGCAGAGAATTATTTTAATTGAATTAGAATCTAGTTACAAATACAGAGACGAGATAATGTATGCAAGTTTTCATTTGAAGCAAGCAAGCCCTACATTATTTTTCATGTAAAAAGGACTTGATATATTTTGCAATCTTTGAACCCTTTAGTTCAGCAACAGGTTTTTTATTTGCTGTCTATGCGCAATGTTTCACTCTATACGTATTCAGTTATGATTGCTCGAGGAGGATTAGGAATGTTGGGAAAAAGAGAAAGAGGAAATGCTTATCAGTAACATTTCAAGGTTTTATACAGTTGGTAAGCTCCATTCAAAATGAAAAAAAAAAAACCAAGGAGGGGAAAATGGCATCTTCCAGCAAAAGAAGCACAGTATTCAGTTGTCAACAGAAGCCCAGCTGTCAGGTTTCCAAGTGATGAAATCCATTTAAAAAGAAAAGCACAAAGTCCATCTTCAAAAAAGATTTATTTTATTTAGGAAAGCATCAAATTGGCAAAGTCCATTGTAATTCTGGATCTGACACAACCCAGAATTACCCCACAATATTACAAGTTAGAAACAACCCCTAAAAGTCACATTCTCCAATAGAAATAATTCAATGATGCTTGATGTCATAAATCTCCACCTCAAGGGGCCCAAGCAAGGACAGCCCATTTTCCATGGGAAGGAACATCACCTAGCCAAAACACTCTCTTTATCTCCATTCTCCCCTCTTAGGAACGTGGCGAGCCCAAAACCCTTTTCCCATGACTGCCACAGAGAAAGTAAGGAAAAGAATATGTATTAAGCCTAACTAAAATGGCTACACATATGTCAATTTCAGGCTTGACACCAGTACTGTGGGTGTATAAGATAAACAAGCACAAATAAATCAGACTTCCAGTATTCACATTTGAAAATGGCAATGTTCTGAAGTGTTACACTGGGAAACAACCCAGATCCACCTTGAATTGTTATTTCATGTGGAAAGAAATATGTGATATCTGCAGCCACCTAACCCATATTATGAAATACTCAGTTCTGTTGAAAACAAGAAAAAAGTGTGAAATTCAACAGTGTTTAATAAATAGAAAAACTCTTTTGAAACAAATCAAACCAACAACATTGCTTCTCTAAGCGATGATTGTTTTCTGCTAATTACAAGACTTCTTTGTAGAACTCTGAAATATTCCTATCAACTCCTACTGATGCCTCATATTTTGAAGAAAGGCCTCAATAAATTATTTTAGTCAGTTCAGTGTTTCATAAACCACTGCTTATAGAAATAATGAAATTGCACTCCTTTAGTATAAATTCCTGCATATAGGTAACTTTCTGTCAAATTCTTAAGAAAGTTTCAAACACCTGTCATTAGAGAATTAACAAAAAATTCTCTTGGGCCCAGAAGAAAAGCATAGTCATAAAGAACACTATCTGCATGGTTCAAGATGAATTAAGAAAGCTGGACTTTTAAAAATCAAATGTTTCTTTTTAGTGGTTCCAGAATATCAGTGTAATATTATTCCAAAAAGTATAAAGAACATTGCCTAGCCTCTTGAAAGGCCATGCAGCTATTGAGTAGACATGGCTTCAATCTAACAGTTTTTATGTCTGTCAGAATGAAAAAGTGACAGTCTTGGAAATATGTTCCCCAAAGTAAAACATTGAATGGAATGTACCCATGGCAGTCCCAATCTGTTGTTCCAACTCTTATCAAGTGTAACTGAGCTGCTTAACTATTGAAGGAGATCCATTCCATACTGCTAAATACTCTCTAATAAATTAACATCCAAGGAGCTTCCATTCTCACCTTCATTGAAACATAGTAAAATGACATAAAATAAAGTATTATTAAAATGAACATAGAGCATGATCTAAATACTCTGCCACCAGAATTAAATTTTCATTGAAGATTTCAAATGAGTGAATGAGCTTCAGGGAAGAGAGAACATCACTGCTATTGTCTTTAGAAATTTATATATTGAGAAAGTTACAGAAGAATGGAGTGATTATTTGAAGTTATATTGAAAAAAGCTAAGGCCAGTCAAAGTTGCAAAGAAGCATATATTAACAGTAGCTGTGAATAGTAACAATGGCATAATGCTTCCCTTGCATTAAAAAATATAAAAATACATAGGCAATCCATATGGGAATAACTGCAGATTTTATTTTATTATTGATTGGAAGAGACAGGAGAGATGAAATTGTTCATACGGTCAAAGTTTCCAGGGATCTGGAAATCTGCGCTTTCTATTTAAACATATATTTTTAAAATGATATCCACAATAAGCAGCCAGAAAAAGAAATTCCATTCAGAGCAGAAACATTGCTAAAGATTTCAAGATGTTCTCCATCATATTCTCATCATTAAACAATGATAGCATTTCTCCTACTTTACATTAATGATCCAGTAGAATGCAGCCTGAAGCTACATGAGAGTATTCAGCAATACAAGAAAAGTGATGGCAGTGGGAAAAATACAGACATCTATAATAAATAAATATAAACAATGAATGTGTACAATAATTCAGACTTTTCAAGAGCATTGTTACATCTATGGAAGAACAGAAAAAAGCAGGAACCAAATTTCATTTTCTGGCTCCATTGGAATGACCAGTGGTAATATTGTTAAGTCTGCATGAAGAGTCAGACGCGAAGAGTTCCAGCAAAGAGTTTATTCCGTGACTACAGCTCAAATGGAACCGAGTTGGCTGGGCTACGGCTGCTTCTTATAGCTTGCAGCCGTAGTTGCCAGCCAATGGGAGTGCAGGGTTTCTTCCCGCACTATTTAAACCAATACCATTCAACATTTTACAAGAACAGTTCAAATAAACCAATAACATTCAAACCTACATACATAACAAATATGTCTCCTTGTTTTCTGAATTTCAACAAGAATCTAGAAGCAGGCACTTTTGCAGCTTGAATTTTGGATGAAGTACTAACTGTTCCTCCCATCACCTCTTAGTGATCCAAAAATATGTAGACAATTGAATGCCCAATATGACAAATGGAAGTTTTGTTGCATGATCCTTTGAATTAAAAGGCAAACAGATGATTTTTAATTTACAGCAAGGCAGTATGCTATAGATATTTATTATCAAGGCAAGTGCAAAGGCCTTTTCTAGCTATACAGCAGATGTTTGGGTTTTAATTCTCTCTGCCACTCAGAAGTAACAGAATTTTATTACAATATTTGGATCAATTTTATCAGTACATGTACAGCTATCAAAAGTGCTAGCTATAAGGAGCTTAATTGTTAGAAGAATTGCAAAAGGGTTGGGAAACACATAAGCATTTAAGTGTATACTGCATCCCAATTCTGATCCATAATGGCAAGGGCTTCCTCTTGACATCAACAACAGCTTCTCCCAACTACCACAATCACTGGTCAGATCCAATGACTATCAATAACAATTTTCTGTGTTCATGTAATTGAACAGATTCTGATTTAATGTAACAAAAACCATGGATTGTGGGATAATAAAGCAGTGAAGTAGAATATGGTGACTGCCTCAAGTACCAGATGCTCTTCTCAGCTATTTCTTAGATATGCCATGCTTTATGGAATTATAATCTGTGACTTTCCATATGTTGTTCTAACACACATCCTAGCACCTCTAATTAATAGCAATGTTGGCTGAGTTTCTGAGTTGTGTCATGTGGCAGTATCTGGAGAGTTGCAAATCATGCCCATATGGATACAGTTCCCCTTTGATGGACTTGTGGGTTCTAAGATAGTTTTCTGTCTTCAGTTGCAGTGGAAGATGGATGCTGATCACAAGCACAAAAACAAGAATTAACTGATCCCTGGACAACTTCTATATAAGTGGTCTAATCACCATAACTGGAAAGTAATGTGATCTGCCAGGATTCATCAATTTCTTAACAGAATAATCAGTGAGTTTCCTTGTTCTATCAACACAAATTTAATAAATTTTGTGAATATTTGTGGTACAAAAGCAGAAAAAAATACTTTATTTATCACCATAAACAAAAATATCTAGCTAAGAACAGAAAAAATGAAATGATACTTGCCAATATGCACACTGACACAACTGCTTGAAGAGAAGACCCACAACAATTACATTAATTAAAATCTAAGCAGCAATAATTACTCAAACAATGGAAATTATTTTTGCTTTACTTCTCTGAGCTTTGAACAGCTGTGCTGACTTCAACATCACAGTTAAGTATCAAAACCCATTTCATTGGTTCCGGATGTTTTGCCTGTTGGGGTGAATGATGCCCACTGCCATGAGAGGGCAGTGGTAGAACTATTCTCTCATGGCCAATTGTGGGAGGGGGAAGCAGAATTGAATAGAAGCTTCTCCACCATCCTCTCACCATGGTGGAGACCCCCAAAGGTATGGCAGACAGCCCTGCTGCTCTCATAGCAGTGGAAGGCACACCAGCCCAGATCATGCTCTCACCACAATGGACCCATCCATAATCCTGTACAAGGGGAGTAAGGGGGGCAGTTACAGGGGTAGTCCTTCAGTCATTCGGTTTAACAGTGGAAACGGCAAAGTCCTCAGGCCGTGAGAGGTTCATAAAGCTCAGCACAAGCCATTCAAGAATGGAGAAATGAATGGAATAAAGATGGTTCTAGCCCAGCCTGGTACGGCCTCTCCGGGCCTGGAATCAAAGTCAAAGCAAGACCATGTGGTGGAGGTCCAAACAGTCTATAGCAAAGGCTCGGCGATGCCTCAAGATCCCGCCCAACTGAGTGCCTCAACAGCACACTTGTTGGGCTGGCCATCAGCTACCCGCCAAGGCCATCGCTGGTTCTTCACTTCCTCCTCGCTACCAGCCACCATCATGTTGCCAGAGTCACCAACCAACTGCCAAGTCCAGGGCAAAGTCCAAACAGCCCCAGGTCCCTTGGCAACCATGTCCAACATCCCAGACCAGCAAACAGCCAGCGAGACCACCACGACCAAGCATCAAGCAGGCGCGACAAAAATGCACCTGCGAGGCCAGCCAATGGATCAGCTGCCAGACTGTTCATCAGGTTCTCCTCCTTTTCCTGCTGGCGACCCGAGACATCCACACTGCCAACCAAACCGTCAGTGACCTGAGACATCCACGCTGCCAACCAAACTGTCAGGAATGCCACTGGCCAGCTGACGAAGCCGCCCGGGCATCTCGCTCCCACCACCAGGCATCTCCAACACCGAGGCCTCTCACCCCCGCCACCAGCAGGTCCAATGCCGAGGCATCTCCCCCACCACCAGCAGTTCCAACACTGAGGCCAGTAGACTGCCAGCCACTCCAACACCGAGGCCTCTTCCAGCCAGACTCCTGCAGACATGCCCTCTGCCATCAACACCTCCAATGACTCTCTCACTGCCAAGGAAAGCTGTCCAAAGCTCCACCACCATCCGCTCCTTGGACTCACCACGACCACCACCGGATGCCCCGAGCCTCCAGCCATAAATGCAGGAGCTGGGGGAGGAGGACAGAGTCTCCTCCCAACTCCTCTCCACACAGCAAAGCCCCCATCGCTGCCACAGCGATCATCGAAGTTGGTCTGCCATCTTAGGCATGCAAACTTAAAGACTTTAAGGACTTAAAGATGCTTAATTTTGATAAATGGTGAGGTGTGGGTTGATTTCTAACTTAGACATTTCCTATAGTCCCTTTTTAGACTGTAGAGAAGACATCGACTTACTGGAATTAATTTTGCAGAAGAAAGAGACATGACAGATTTTGGTATTTTTATCCATAACTTTGTTTTCTAAGGAAGCATGAATAATTCTGTATTACATAAAGTTGTACTAACAGCTCTCTTCTTCTCTGTGTATATTTATGTATGAATGTGTATGTATGCTTAAAAAGTGGAATTCAGGAGTATTTAATTTATTCTTTGGGGAAGCCTTTGAATTTGTATGATCAGACAGTCTTGAACCTCAGCTGGGGATTTGTAATATTTTTAAGTGCACTCTTAAGATTTCCTCCTGAAACAATCAAAGACCTGAAAGGTCCTGAAATGGATATCAGTATCTAGGAAGGTAAGCAGAGCTGATTGTTTCTAAGTCACAGGGCTGTCAGCTGTTGCAGCTCAACCATGATGACCTCTGACATTGTATTGTGCAGTTGCTCTTCTCCTCTGCCTCAGTGTGGAATGAATCTATCATTTTGGAAGGTCAAACTGTAAATAAAAAATCTGGAGTTATCCTACTTTGATTGCAGACATTTACAGAGTTGGAAATAGGATCCTGGCTTCTTTCTGTCTAGTGGAAAGGAAAGTTATGGTCCCCTTGTACTGCATACTATAATTTTAAATAGAGAATTCAGATTTCTGAAGCAAGTAGCAATTTGAAAAAAAAAGTCTTGCTTCATTTTCAGGTACAACAATCAGCATGATCTAGTTGAAATTAAGAGCCATTTCTAAACATGTTTGATTGAATGTAAGCATATCCCAAGCATATCCCAAGGCAACAATGGGACTTTTTGTTGTCCTCAAAGTTACTACATGTATGTCTCATTTCACAGCCTGCACTAACTTTGCCTTCACCACTGTTTAATATTTCTTACTATGCATACACTAGGTGTGGGAAATATTTCAAATTTATTCCAGGATAGTATACAATAATTATTCTATTTATTTGTGATTCTAAATTATTCTGGTGACTTAAAAAGATATAACTTTGTGATGTAGCAAAAAAACCCAAACCCACAATCTTTCATTTAAACTTCAGAAGAGATAGCAGATCACTTTAAATTGTTTAAGTGAAAATAATGTCTTGAAAAGCCTTTAAACTTTATCGAGAAAGGGCCAACTTCATTTTAAGTGATAATTTTTTAAAGATAATGTTCTGATTCCTGAGAAGACCTTTATAACTTCAGATAAAATTCCCATCTATTAGAACAGTGTAAATAATTGTGATCAATCAGATGGGCCTCTAAGTGTATAGGAGAACACTAGCATTATCTTAAATAAGTTCACACTTGCTAGTACTAAATTATATGATATAAAATCAGGGGTGGGATTCAAATTTCTTAACAACTGGTTCTGTGGGCATGGCCTAATTTGTGGGCATGGCTTGCTGGTCATGTGACTGGGTGGGTGTGGCTTGCTGGCTGGGCGTGGCGTGCTGGTCACGTGACTGGCTGGGCATGGCTTGGTGACCATGTGACTGTGTGGGCGTGACCAACCCAATGTCACTCACGTCAAGGGGTGCCTCGCCTGGTCCCTCCCCTCCCAGCCATTCCTTGTTACACCCAGTCTCAACATATCTATAGTTCTGTAAAAATGTTGTTCATCTTTTTTTGACTTTATTATCTATGTACTATAGATGTACTTTCATGGACCACTTAAAGGAGGAAATGGTTCACATGTTTTGCTCAAGAGTGTGATAGACAACAGGCTTTTAAGGGGCTGTCAGAAAGAGGGGGGCAATGTATTTTCCAGAGCATCAGAAGGCAAACAAGAAGCAATGGATGGAAACTGAACAAAGAGAGAAGCAAACTAAGACCAAAAAGAAACTTCCTGACAGTGAGAACAATTAACCAGTGGAACTGCTTGCAACCAGAAGTTCTGGGTGCTCCAACACTGGAGGTTTTTAAGACAGCCATTTCTCTGAAATGGTATAGGGTTCCCCACAAAGTCCCTTCTAAGTGTTATTCTATTACTCTGACACATTTCCCAGGGCCTCTACTCAGAGTTTGGCATCCTCAGTTTTCCTGCCTGAGCAGGGGATTGGACTAGAAGACCTCCAAAGTCCCTTTCAACTCTGTTAAACACACATGTATTTATACTCTAGACTATGGACATTGAATGCATGTATTGTAAAGCCTGAAAAATACCTGGGCAAAAGAAAGGCAGTAAAGTCCAGGAATAGGGTGACAGGTAGGTAGGCCCCCAGCCAGTGCCACCAGTGGGATAGGGTTGCACCAGTGGGGAAGCCAGCCAGCTGAGCCCAGGGAAGCCAGCCAGCCAAGCCCAAGCCCAGGGAGGGGGGCAGGTAGGTAGGCTGGGTGAGGCCCAAGGAGCCCCAGACATGGCTGGGCGAGGCTTGGGGAAGCCCGGGGACAGTGGTTGAAGGGCTAGTGCAACTCACAGGCTTACCTGTGAGCAGACAGGGCTGCTTCAGATGGACAGAACACTGGAGAGGCTCGTGTCGGCTCTGGGCTGCTTCTCTTACCTGCTCTGCTGGGAGAGGCTCTCCCAGCAGAGCAAAAAGCTTACAAGCCCCTCTCCCTTCGGAAAATGGCTCCTGGGCAGCAGAGAGAAACAGGATTCAACCAGGCTGCTTCTCTGCTGCCCAGGAGCCTTTTTCTGAAAGGAGTGGGGCTTGAAAGCATTTCACTCTTTCACAGCGAAAGGCAGGCAGCAATGGCTGGCCTGACTGGCGGGCAAAAGCAAGCTGCAGGCATGTCGCGTATGTGCATGATGTTGCACATGTGCGATAGAGACTGGGCAGGGAGTGGAGAAGCAGGCAGAGAGGGGCAGGGCCAGCCAGAGGTCTGTTTTACCGGTTCTCTGAACTACTGGGAACTGTAACAACCGGTTCTACCAAACCGGTGCAAACCAGTAGAATCCCACCCCTACATAAAAGGTAATAACCAGTTAATAACTGTGGTTAAAAGATAGGCTCAATTTGTGTCCATTGTCAGCAATGAAAGCTCACTAAAATTTGGGGATAACTTTATGTTTTTCATTCCAACCTATTTTATTATCTTACTGTTGTGCAAAAAAATGGAAGAAAGACTGCAAATCTTACTCTAGATGTTACTAAACCACCAGAAGTGAATGGCCGTTGTTTCCTTATAAGGAAAAGGTGAAAAAGGATACATAGAAATAATTATATTGTTATACTGTACTTCTTTACTGATTAACTACATATAAATACAAGCAAAAACATTAGATTATTCTGCATGGAGAAATGTTATGCAGAACTATACAAAACCTTTGGCTTCAGGTTTAGTCCATGATCTAGCCATGAAAAATTTTAGTAAAGGGCAATCTTCTTCAGGAAAATGTAAATTTAAGTGAGTTAGAAGCATAGAGTGAACATTTTGTATCACTATCCTCATGAAAGAATGAGCACCTTTTTCATTCAAAGAAATACAGAAAATGATGTCCCATCACTGTTTTCTCTGCTAAGAAAAATTGGAACATCTGCACTATGTTTTTTCTTCATGCAGAAAAACATTGTCCATCTTATATTCTCTATAAAGAAAAAAACAATCCCTGCAAATGTGTTCAAATAAAATGACAATTGGTTCAAATTTTGGTAAAAAAACCCTGAAAGTGGCTTTATAAGAAAGGTATTATTGGAGGAAGAAGACTTTTTTTTCACAAAGTAATATCCATTGACACATCTAACAAATTATGGGTATGATGAAGTAATCCTTTCTTCTTTCCCTCCCTCCCTCTTTTTGGGAGGGTAATAGTAAATGCTAGAGGGTAACAGAAAGTTATATTTGAATATTCAATTATTCAAATATAGGGAGTTTCTCTCTGTATCTTGAGTTATTCTTCTCATGTCTAACTCAGAATCTAGTTATTGTATATAATTTGAGCATGCACTAAAACTCCAAACTGATAAGAAAATATGGAGTTGTATGGTTTTATTTTCTCATCTGAAGACCTCTGAGAGAAAATTAATAGGCTATGGCACAAACTTAGAAATTGTTCTAATAATCTTTTTACATCTCATTCACTATAACAGTCACATCTAAGAATTAAATTATTGCTTGATTTTTCTCTAATTGTGCTTTAAAAATATGTACAATATTTTCTGATCACATTTTCTTTATATAAATAAAAAATGGAGATCTCTCTTCTCTTTTCAGAAAAATAGTCTAATTTATTCTGAGGTTGTAAACTTTTTAGGTTTTTTTAAAGAAGTCACAGTAATGCAGTCACAGGCAAAGTTCATAAAACACATTTTTCTACAAACACGATTTCTTCTAATGCATCTTTAACTACCCAAATGATATTTCATATGACCAAAATAAACCTGTCATTGCTGTAAAACTGAACTTGAATGAGAAGATGTGTCACTCGTTCTGCATTTATGTATGCCTTCCAGCGGTATCTGTGGGAGGCGAGGTCAAAAAATCAAAATGGCATCCCCCAACAAATGCCCTTTTCAATGTGTCATCCTCTCTAGTCCATTTCCAGTGATAGCAGCAACATTTCTTACTCTCCAAGTTGTTACTCTACACACATCACTCAGAGAAGATCAGAGAATTAATGAAGTCATTTTAATCTTAAGGCAAAGAGTGATATCTTGGCCCCAGTTCACCACCAATTCCACTCTGCTATTTAAAGCATCTGCTCCTACACTTATTTAAGTTAGATCAATGTGGAAGATTGATCAATGTAAATGTAAATGCAAACACAAATTTAAGAAAACTATTTAAAATGATGAAAATATGAAACTCCATTTTTTGACAGCCAAGGGAAAAAAATCCTTTCATAATTTCCATTACTCTCTTTTAGGAATATTTTTTATTGCTGTATCCATATTTAATTCAAAGTAAATATGCTCATAGTTGTACCTTGTCTCAAAAATATCACATTACACCCCTAAAGTGATTATTATTTTGGAACAAAATGTGTGAATGGATATGTTTTAAGGTCAGTATTTTTATAAATGAAAAACAAACATAAATACTCTAGGGCAAGGGTCTTCAAACTTGGCAAGTTTAAGACTTGTGGACTTCAACTTCCAGAATTCCTGAGCTAACATGATTGGAGGAGTAATTCTGGGAATTGAAGTCCACAAGTCTTAAAGCTGTCAAGTTTGAAGACCCCTGATCTAGGGGCTGGGATAATCACTATTTGTTCACGGCACAACATACTTTTATTTTGAATATTTTATCATGAATGATAAATCATAAGTTATGAGAGAAAGACAAGTCTAGCTTGTCTTCATTTTTCATATTAAGCAGCTGTCCATAGTCCTGAATACTGAAAAGACTCCTACTTGCTAGTTATTATAATAATATTAGTGAACAAGCATGTTTTTTTAACATATCAACCAGTATAATGTAAATATAGTTATATATGTTAAAATGTCTTTTCAGTATTCTGCCCCTCTCCTCCTTTTCCTCCTTTCCCTTTTGTAAAATTAGGGTATGAGGATTTTAATTGCTGTGGCAGTTCATCAGGGCAATGGACTTGCTTCTTTTCCTCAATATCTGAAATTGACAGAAGTTACCTTCAATTCTGGATATTTGGAATGTGAATGTTATGACTGAGTAGAAGTATCTTAAATTAAAAGTGGAGTGGAAAGCTGAGAAAGTAACATGATACAGAAGTCAAAGAGATTGTTGAAAGTCCACTGCAGCTTCCTTTAGATGAGATTCTTCAGTTCACTAGATGTGGATTGATATAGCAAAAGAACATCTTTTTAAATATTTGCTCATGATTTTATTTTGTTCTGGTTGTAAGCTAACTTCAGTTTTGGATGGTGTGTGCAATGCAAAATTTATTATTTTCACAATCTATTATAAATTGGTAGAGAATTTAGCCATAGAGGACCACAAAACCCCAATTAGTTGGATTGTTTATATGTTATGCAGAATGACTAATCAGATAGCCACATTTTAGCCTACTTGTAGCACAAATTAGTCCTGTGTATTTAAGTACTGTGTATGATTCAGCATATCTCGCAAAGCAGAAAATTGGGTTAATTGAGTAAATCATGTTTAAATAAGCCAAGGGAAAGCATATCATGCAAAGATAGCCATTACAGACTATACATCTTTTTTAAATAGCATATTTCATTCATTTGTATGGAGTTTATTTTAAAATACTTGGTAATTATTAAATGTATTTATGTTTAAGGTCAAAATACAATTGCAGCACACACTATTACAGGAGCAAAAAAGCAAGATTTCTTCATACTAGTGCTGCTCTTTTTCATAGTGGCTTTGTTTGGCTTTCATATATCAACCCAATTTAACACTGCTGTCATGCCCTTGTTGGAATCTGATTCAGAGGGGGAGGCTGAGCAGCTGACATGGAGTGGGAGTGTGGCTCCATTGGCTGTGGAAGAAACTGAGGAAGGGCAAAGACCGGCTGGGCAGACCAGGGGAGAGGTAGAGCAAGGGAGAGGGAATTCAGAGGAAGACCCAGGCCCACCTGCTCTTCATCCTAGGGCATGCAGGAAGGAATGGAGAAGGGAGCAATGTGAGTTGTGTGGCTTACGGGGGAGGAAAGGGCCCTGATTCCCTTCATTAGTTGCAGCCGGGAACACAGTGTTTAAAAAGGGAAGCTGTGCACAGCAAAGTTGTCGGGAGCAAATTGTGAATTATCTGTATTGTCGAGGCTTATCTGGGTTCTTGGCATCTTCCCAACTGTGTGTGTTTTGCTGGGCTTTCAAGTCTGCAATTCCTTCTCCTGCCCTGTCAAATTACTGAAGCATGGTTTGTGTGGATTTTTATTTATAGTTTGTAGGTACTTTTTTTCAGACTGAATTTCCTCTACTTAAAGACTGTTCTTGAGAGAGTTTTTTCTCCAGCCATAGATAACCTAGACATTGGGGGCAAAGATGAAGGTATTAAAGGGACATTTCTTGCTTATTTGACTGTGTTGCCTTTGTGCCAAGCTCCGGGTCATCACAACTGCCTAGAAATAGTTTTATTTTGTGAAAATAACATTTGTTTTCCACACAGATTAAAATGAGACCTAAAGTTGAAATCTCAAAGGGAATCTCTTTAGACAGAAATAGATTTCAACATGATTTATTTATCAATATTTTTTTCTTTGAATTGTTGTTTATATCTGAATAACACTGAACATTTTATGTATTTCTAGATAGTCACATTTAATCAACAGGACTGTGAAGTAAATATGCACTGCATAAAGTATGCAATTGTGCTAATTGCACTGTTTTATTTTCACTGCAGTAGAATGATGTGTTTGACAATGTAGTCTAGGAATGTACAATTATTTTATCTTGACTATCAATATTTCCTTGTAATTTTCTAGCAATATTATCATTAGTCATTTTGCTGCTAGGAAAAATAACTTATTAATAACAGTGAAGTAGAATATTATTAGCATTTGGTATAACTTATGTTTCAAAAACTTAAAATCAGAAAAAGTATACACAACATAAAAGTTCTGCCAATATAGGTGCACTCTCCTTAAGAGTCAATTAAAATGTGCAGTAAAAATGTGCCTACATGTTCTCAGAGTTGTTAGGCCTTAGGGGATATCTATGTGTATCAATTCCACAACATATATAATATGGAACTGTCTTTTCTTCAGAAAGATTGACAAATTAGACAATGCTGATTTATTGTTCCTGCTCCTTCAATAATGTTTTCAATGTTTTTTTTATTTAATTATTAAAAAAGATTTTACATACAGGTTAAAATTAATGCTAAAATAGATACTTAGATCATTTAACATAAAAAAACTTAGTATAAGTTTATTGTTTTTACTTTTTCTTTCTTTTAATATTAAAAGCCTATTCTGTCACGGCCCCGACCTCTGGAATCAACTGCCCTTGGGGCTCCGTCTGGCCCCCGACCTCTGCACCTTCCGCCATGATTTAAAGACCTGGTTATTTGACCAACCTGGGCTGTGACCCCTTCCTGGGGGAGGATAGGTTTTTTTAATGTTAATTGTGTAAATCTGTTTTAGTATTTGGGCTTGTAAACTAATTTAATTGTTTTTTAAGTATTTATTGTCTTTGTTTTTTAGTTGTGAGCCGGCCCGAGTCTTCGGAGATGGGGCGGCATACAAGTTCAAATAATAAATAAATAAATAAATAAAAGAAAGGTGACAAATATATCATTATATATTATTATATATTATTTATTTATTATCATTTATTAACATTTAAAACCCACATATCTATCTAGATATGATATTTCTTTATATAATTAACTTTTATAACATTACTTTTTAATAGCATCATCTTAAACTTGGGAGCGATTGTTACTAATTAACATTCAGAAAAACTAAACATCAATTTAGAGTTTCAGAAATAAAATCAAATACTGTATTATCTTGCATATTAGATCTAAAATAGTGAATAGAAATTAGTTTAACCCTAATATTGGAAATTAGAATATTAGAAAATTGTAATAGATAATAGGAGACAAGAAGTATCCTACAATTTAGTACAACAAACAATTACAATATATGGTCAAATAATCACAATTCATGGTGAATCTCCCATTCATTGCCTTTCCAACTAATACATTTTTAACCTACTTTCTTCTTAGAGTAGGCTACTACTACTCTAATTGCTTGTGTTAGAGTAGTGAAGGAGAAAGAGGAGGAGGCATTCCAGTTATAGAAAGGAATGCCAAGGAGCAAGAAAAAGCCTAATTCTGTCAGTAGTGAACTCTCCATGGAGTGACATGTCCATCTTAAGAGGGCCCCAGAATACCCACAGAAATATAACTGATATGACTGTAAGAGGTTCTTGGCAATTGGTTTATCTTTTTAAAAACACACCAGGCAGAAGGAAATATCCAAATATTCCACCCCCTTTGCCCCATTGAAGCATTCACAAAAATAGTAGTAAACAGTGCCTTTGCTGGTAATAGAACTTGTTTTATGATAAGTTAGAAGTAGCATTAGATACATTTATCCATTCCCTTAAGAAACCTTGTCTTTCCTTAGCACTTCAACCATGCCTGTTAGGTTGCATAGTTAATTTTCAACATTTGAGCAGTAAATGGTAGAGGAGCAGGGGTGGGATCCGACCAGTGTAACTACTGGTTTGGTGATTTATGATTTGCTGCGCACGTGTGTAAATCATTGTCAGCTTGCTACCTGAGCAGCACTGCGCGCAGATGTGCAGCAGTTGAAAAAGGACTTTTTTCCTGCTTTTTCAATTGCAGCTATGCTGCGCAAAGCAGCTGCGGTTGAAAAAAACAGGAAATAAAGATCAGGTAAGAGCCAGGGTGGGCCAAAACAGCAGCAGACATAGAACAGGTTAGAGTTACCAGTTCTACAGAGCCAGACAGAACCAGTAGAATCCCACCCCTGTAGAGGACTAGGGACGAACAGCTAGTAAAAATGAGTATTCTGATCTTTGCTGTTTGATAGAAGTCAACAAGCCTCCTTTCACTTCACTCCTCTTAAATTTAGGTAGGTTTTGCTCTCCAAATCTAATAACAAATTTGACAACCAAATCTGTTAGCCTTTATGCTCAGATGAAGGGAAGATGCTGATGAAGGGTTTAGATGTCCAACTTTATTTTTATTATTATTTTGTATACATTTCTATAAACTCAAGGGCTTAAGGAATTGATTTTTGGAGGCTACCCATCTTTGAAATGTGTTGTGCAGTAGGATTCATTCCCAGTTACCCTTAACAGATGAAAGTAAAAAAAATACACTTGTCTTTGTGTTAACAAACTGTATTGAATTCCATTGAATATCTGCAGCAGTATTGAATGATTTATGCTATGACATCATAGTTTTCAACAAAAAGTAAATAAATCAGCTGGTTTTTCTCCTATGTATGGAAAATTATAAATGCTACACAAATCACCTATCACTTTCTTTTTGCCCTGATGTTTTGTGCCTATTATATTGCATAGTCTCTGAGCAATATAAATCAAGCAGAGATATTATTCAGATGCTCTGAAGCAGAATGTTAAATTCAGTGCTGTAAGAGCTGGTTCTCAATTGATCAGCAGACTAGTATCATTTTATGCCACCTTCCTGAGATAAATGATAGATGGATGTGAAAAAAAAGAGATTGAGTGAGAAAGAGAAAGAGATAAATGACAGACAGACAGACAGACAGACAGACAGACAGACAGACAGACAGACAATTGTTCTTGAGATTGTTCTTCCAGGTTATGAAGTGAGTAAAGAAACCTGATAATCCTTACATCAGTTTGAAGAGTATCTCCAGTTGTCTTTACTTCTGTTTTGAACTGCTAAACAAAAACCAACAATAATTTACTCACCCAACTTTGCCATAGACCCTTTTCATTATTTGCTCATTCTCATCCAGTGCTAACATAAAATAAATTCCTTTAATATTTTAATATTTCCCAATCATTATGTCTGATCAGTCCAGGATCAAATATCTTTCTTTGGTTCTTAATAATGAATCTTGCTGTAGGTTTTTAATTGGGAACTTTCCCAACAATTGGATCTCATTTGCAAAGTACATTGTAAATATCTATTTAATTTTATTTATCATTTGTCATATTTAAAAACTGCCCCTCTCCCTCATCCAGGGATTCTGGGCAGTGTACAATAAAACACATGATACCCAAACTTTAAATATGCATAGAAGCATGCTGAATTTTAATAGGAATTAGCAACTACCATCCATACTGCTTTAACATCAAGACAGTCCTTTTGGAAGTGAAACATTGTTTACAAAAATTCTGTCCATTATGTCCAAAGTCAACTAAACTGAAATTTGCTAAAGAGGGGTTTTACTGAATATCTACATTTGTATCTTCATTGAAAAAGTTTACCCATGCTCTGAACTCACCAAATAGTGTGAGAAATCTGAACCACAGACAACTACAATGATTGAATACATATCGATTTTGCAGAAGACAATGTTGAGAAAGCACTATGCAATCTAAAACCATCTCTATCTATTGGACCAGACAGAATATGTGCCTACTTCTTAAAAAAGCTATCCACTGCCATAGCCAAACCTCTAAGCATAATCTTTGAAAAATCTTTCAGGACCAGTTCCTTGCCAAACCTATAGTCACTAGCCACAGTCATCCCCATCTTCAAAAAGGGAGACCCCAGCCTAGCTGAAAATTACAGACCAATCTCTTTATGCTGCATCACCTGTAAAGTCATGGAATAAATTATTAACCAATCCATTATCCTCCACTTAGAGACAAACAACCTACTCTCTAATAAACAATTTGGTTTCAGAAAAAAACTATCCTGTAATCTGCAACTTTTTTTTTCTTATATGTATCCATTTCATCTATTCATAACCATGCTTATACTTACACCTGTTATCTTATAATCACGTGACAAAATAAAATAAATAAAATAAACTTTTAACTCATTCATCGCTGTTCCTCTTACTGTGTCTCAACAGTAAAATAAGGCTGAGTTTTAACAGTTAGTTTTTGACCTGATTCCCATTTATTGAACAAACTAAATGTGAGAGAATGTAAAGAGGCTGGGAAAGGAATCAAAACAGGTCCTTTGTGGCTAATCAGATATAATAAAAATGTCTCCTAATCCAAGATAGCCTTTTGTACTAATGAGCTTCACTTCCTGGCAGATCTATCTCTGCTTTTTTGCTCATGTTTTGTAAAATAAATTGCAAGCTGTCAACTATTTTGCCTCTCTTTGTTACAAAACTACTTCACAAAAAGTTCTTGTTTAGTGACCTTCAGAACTATAAAGTAAAATAAAATGGAAGAAAGATTGGAAGCAGAGTTGTGGTTTCACTTGGTAACTGTTTTGCTTAGCAACTAAGTTGCCATTCTTAATTATGGTTGCTAAATGAGGACTAGTCATATGTCCAACTCTATGCCTCCTTTTTAGTCTAGTAACTTCAGTTTATTATCTGTGCATGTTTAATCATAGAGAAGTTACCTTTATGTAAAATGTTATAAATGACAGCAGTTGGACATTTTAATTATCATTATTACTAAATCAAATATGCATTGTGGAAAACAATTAAAATATAGTCTCCTGGAGTACAACAAATTATATACAAGCTATGGGAACAAGCTAAAAATGAATAGGATGAACAAGACCATTTAAAGTATGAGTCTACAATATGAGTTTCAATACTAATACAAAGAACAGCTTTTTTTGGATCAGTATGTTTTTCTTTATCTAAGATACTGTATATGCAAATACTCTTAAGATGTATAATTTGTAATGTATCTCTCTAAGTGGTGTCTGCCTTTGTTTAGTTTCTTTTTTATGGAATTTCTCAAAAACTGTCAAAACTCTATCAAAGAGCCACATAGACAAGAATCTCATCCATAGATCCTAAAATATACAGTCCATTGTTTTTTTATAAATTTTGGAGACACTCATGAGTCCTAAAGGAAGTCCTAAAGGAATTTTACATTATTTGTAACAACAAAATGGTGAAATTCTGGTACCAATTCTCTTTTCCCAAATTAGTTAATCCAGGTACAGTATCTCTGAAAATCAGCAGCATCTACTGTTCGTATAGCCTAATTATAATATAATGATTCACAGAATCTTCTTTCTGAAGTATATGAAAGGCAAATATATTTTTCTGGGTAAGAATTGATATTAGACCATCTCTGAGAAGAATACATAAAATAATCAACCACATTAGTGTTCCAAACAAATTATACTTTGAAGAAACTGAGTAAGCATTTGCACATGGTTAGCTAAGTAGCTAAGTAGCTAAGTATCAATCTGGTTGCTTCCCAGAGCAACTGTTACAATTACTCAAAATCCAGAAAATAAACCATTCTTTCCTCATAACCTAACATTTGGCTACAGTAGTACGTCTCCTGATACCTTTATATCTTATTTTGCTGGATGATCATTATCTGATGAACATAATTAATACCAATATTTAAAGAGATTCTACTGTGTTGCCATTAGGTGATCTTCTTCTTGAGTACTTTCATATAATTTGGCTACAATAACTGCTTTATTCAATGTCTACCTGCTTTATTCAATGTCTATTTATCCAGCATTGTTTTGTGAACACTTGTTCTCATCTCCAATCAGATCTCTCCATATTCACTTGATTTAGTTAATCACCCTAAGTATGTTTATCACATGGAGCTAGGCATTAATTAGATTATTGTGTTCTATTACAAATTTAAACAATTTCATTATATCATTTTTGCAGGGAATAAAATATCTATGCAAAACAGTTTATATGTAATACAGGTTTGTACAGTACTCAAAAAGGCTGGAGACTGGCAAGAATGATTGTGTGGAGCTTTCATGCACATTCACTTGTGGGGGAAAACTGATTATTTAACAAGGTGTTAAATAAGGGGGGGAAACCTTATTAGACAGAAATCCATTATCTCACATTCTGCTTTTTACTTTTGTCTGTAAGAAATTAAAACTGTTGAAAAAAAGGCATCAGTGTCCAAGTAGTGGCCTTTAAAATGGCCTTATTTGTAGTAAATATGAGGAACTTGATATTGTTTTAAGCACCTGAAACCGGGAAGTGACTATACTTTGCCAAGCTGCAATAGTAGCTCTTATTGGTTTCCAAACAGAACAGATGTTATCAATCTAAAAATGATCTACACTTATAGTTTTTAAAACTGCAGAAAAAGCAACTACACAGGTATCTAAGTTAAGTTTTAAGTACTTTTAAGGTACTAGTTAAGAAAAATGGCTAGGATGAAATTGAATACATGATCAAGCTTGTCTACATGCCTAACGATCTAAGTAGGATAAAAAACAGAAAGAATGAGAAGCAGTTTGGTTATCTTCTGCCTTCAATTTTTCAAATATGTATCTGCTTCCCTCTTTATTAGGTCTGGGAGAAGTTCTACAATGAAAGTATTTTCTTGGTGTTCTCTGGACTTGGTTGTTTCACAGTGCACTGTTGATGTTACCTAGTTTGGGTAATGAAACCTCTGCAAGAAGCAACCAAGCTCAGAGAGCACCAAGGGCCCCTCATTTCAATCCTCAGCTACAAACATTCACCTTTAAAAGTATTTTTTCTTCAATAGAGAATGTAAGTCATAGCTGATCTTTCATTTAGCTATTATTATCTTTTATTACATAATCATTTCACAGTTTAAAAAAAGATAATATGTATTAGCCATCAGTGCAGAAAGATATGATTGATAAAAAATAATATATTTTAGATATCATACATCTAATATATTATATCCAATATATTATTAGATATCCATCACATAGATTCTGGCACTTAATACTGTTGACTTACAGAAGTAAATGCTAAATAAAAAGTTTTGGAACAGCCCAGGTTAAGAGGGTATTGAAATATTTTACGTTCATCGTGTAATATGTAAAGCATATCTTATATCAACTAATTCAGTTTTGAAAGCATACTATGTAGCAAATATTTTTTTTCATCTGAACCATCTTCAGACTTTGATTTTGTTTGGCTTGCTCAATCTGCCTTCATTACATAATAGCTATCAGTATGCAAGGCCCAAAATCCGTAACAAGCTTTCGAAAATTATCTAGAAGGGAATTTGAAAATGCAGCTGCATTCAAAACCAGCCAGTCATTCAAATGTAACATAATATATGCATCTTCATGCACCTTAAAATTAACTTAAAGAAAAATCTCTGACAATTTCTCACATAAGGCATGTTGCTTGTTTATTTCTAAGGGATGGTGCATGGCCACACTGAATGCACTGTAGATGAGCACAAACCATTTTTCCCTGTGATATTTTCTTTTCAGAGGAAAACATCTCAGTGTAAAACTTGATGTTGGCAAAATATTTTAACAAGCCTAGCAATTCCCATGGGGAAAAATGTGTGCCTAATTAATCATGAGTTACCATTTTAAACACAAGGAGATTAAGTTTAAATATATTGTTTCAATGTGTAATTTCTTGTGGTGATGCTTCCATGTTGAAACCTACTACCATGCATATGCATATCTAAAACTATGATAAATTGGCTTACATAAATCTTTGATACACAATTTGATTTTGAGTATTTTCAAGAGTATCTATAAGGAAGAATTTGTGAGGACCTCATTCATGAGTGCAAGATGGTACATACAGTAGGGAGTGTTGAAGCTCCTACATGTATATCTGTTTACTGTCCAAAAGGCAAAACCCATATAATGGCATAGAGAGACTGTCATGGTATACAACCAGATATCACAGCAACTGAATGGACATTTATATCTTCTCTAAACATGAGTTTGATTTATTCCATTTCTGCATCCATCAAGAGTCTTTCTCTTTTCTGTTCAGGTGGCAAAAATCCATACAAACCTAAACAGATTTAACCTAACATGGTACAGGTCATAAACTCTTTAGTCCAATGTACACATCACCAACAAATAACATTCCCATAAACAATTCATGTCTGTATTTTTTTCACTGATACATTTTTAAAAGTCTTTCAGCATTTGGGTGATTTTAGTTTATGTGAAAAAGAATAAAAAGCCACCTGCACAAGGCATCCAGTTGCCATAGAGCATAAGGAAAATTGACCTTGATGGAGAATTTAAGTAGCTCTTTCTTAGAACATCTATGTTTTCATTAGCAGTTTCATGAATTCATTTTTGTCATGCCATCTTTAGAAATAGTTTTCTACAAGATAGTTCACAGAACAAACAGGATTATGTTAAAATCATATTTAAAAAATAAAACAATTCATGCTGTGTAGATATAAAATGTGTAAAAGTTATCTGTTATTCATAAAAATTTTTGTTTTAAAGAATTTCTTAAAAGGTTCCTGGAAACTGATTTCCTGACCTTAGAACTAACAGTGTGAAAGCTATATTTCTAGCTACAGTGGACAAAGTCTGGGGTGCAATCATAAACGATTGGCTTAATCAAATGAATGCAAATAGTCCTTCAGATTAGCTGACTCTAAATTTTTTGGAAAATTAGATGTACAGGAAAATCAGAATTGTAAGCAGCTTTTGAACTCGTGCAGACTGCCAATTTCACACTTTTTGTGGGTTTCCCCTTCCCCTCCTGTTCTCCCTGCCTCCCACCTTCCTCTTCTTCCCAACTTAAAAAACCCTGATATTCAGAAAATCATTATCAAGTCATCGATTTAGAACAAGAAGCAGCATTTTCACCCATACTATGTAATATTTTCCGTTAATGCATAATATTGAAGTAGGAAAAGCAGTTTCATTTCTATCTTTAATCTTTCAAAAAGATGGATGACATTCTCTTCAAAGTAAGACTCTTATGCTTATGTTGCAGTATTTAAAAAGGGAAAGATGAACAGGTAGCTGCTATATTAAAATATCAGGGGAAAACATTTACCTCCTGGTTCTTCTTTCTAATATTTATAAATATTTAAGGGAGTGAAAGTAATTTCATTGTGCTACTTTACTTCATGAGCCAGAGTACAGTCTTGCCAGCTGAAAATTGCTGCTAAGCAATGAAAACAGCTTTATCTAGGATTCTAAATAATATCCTTCTTGCTTCATTTTGTTAGACACCTAGTAATATTTTATTTATGAAAATTAAATTGCAAGGTAATGCCAAGGACAGTATGATAAAATAATTCTTAATTCAAATATTGCTAGAAATTACTTAGTAGAATATTAATTTTCTTAATTACTAGACTGAAGCAGATATAAATACCCTAATAGCCACACAAGGAGTGTAACAAGGCACTGACAAAAAAGAGTGAAAAAAAATTGACAAAATAAATTAAGAGCAGGATATAAAAAGAGAAAAAATATAACTAAATCTAGTTTGGGCCAATGAAATGTTTGTCAACCACATTTGTCTCTTCCAAATCCATATAGCATATTGTATTTTGCTAGTATGTGAAATCGAGAACATACTATATTATTTCATAATAGGTGGTTGGATTCAAATTTTTTTACTACCAGTTCTGTGGGCTTGGTGGGCGTGGCAGGGGAAGGATATTGTAAAATCTCCAGTCAGAGATGGTATTTGCCGGTTCTCCAAACTACTCAAAATTTCTGCTACCGGTTCTCCAGAACTGGTCAGAACCTGCTGAATACCACCTCTGTACATGATATATTTGTATTGAGCACATACTATAATATTACATAACATACTTGTATTATTGAAATGTGTTTGAATATTAGTATTATAGTTTGCAGTGTCAGATGTCAAGGAGAAGAAAGGGCATGCAGAGTTACTTCTAAAGTAACTTTATTGTTCCTCTTACAGACTTCTTGTTAAACTAAAGCAACTGCTTGTATCATTAAGTACCTACTCTGAGAACTTCTAAGGAAGAGCTACTTTGACCTACTTTCTCCCAACCAAACTGTTTAAACTTTGCTGTTTGGTCCTCAGTCCAAGAAATCCAGACTACTCCACCACATTCTGTTAAGCCTTTTTCTTCCTCTTCCTTTTTCCTTTTTGTATTGGAATGTAGATTGACCTCTTTTAACCACTCCAGAATTTCTAGCATAGCTTAGTTGGAACTTTGCTGATCTTTCCTCTGTTCCATAAGCTTTCCATTAGTTCTTATCACTTTCTGACTTAGTAAACTGTGCATTAAAACTGTGGATTAAACTTCATCTTCTAGTACTACAGGTCACATATTTCATGAGTACATCCTGCTTTCTATGGGTTTTGGTGGTCATGATGGATAAATGGATACTGAGAGTTGGGTTCCTGTTTTGTTTTTTAAAGAAGCAGACAGGAGTTAGTCTTTCCTATCACAATTTTAATAAAAGTATAGCTGCAATTTTGCTTTAGTAAATATTTTCCAAATCAGCAGTTTGAATGCTGATGTTTTTTTAAAAAAATGCAGGTAATTACTACACAATAACACACCGATATATTTTTTCCTACAGAGTGGCAAGAGAACTATTAATGTAATTGTTTTTGCTGTAATGACTGTTCCAAGTACAAACCAATACAAGGCTGTAATTATAAACATTGTTAATTAGTTCCTGACAGATTATGTCTAATAAAAATAGAGTCATTTTTATATAGTTGCTCTTCTTACAGACTATAAATAAGCTTTTCTCATTTTTTTTTACCTGGAGAAACCCTAAAACAATTTTTAGGTGTCAAGGAACCCCTGCATAAAAAAAATTCCAAAAAATACAGAAGGTTTAATACAATATTATTCACTTCTATCCTAACAATCCATGTTTTATCATGTTTCTACAATTAGCAAAGTATCAGGCCAGCAACTGAATCACAACATTTAAAAGTTCCCATTGCTGTGAGGGCTACTATTAGATAATATACAAAGTTCAAAAAACAATGTGTAATTTGCACCAATCACAATATCTCGTGGAACTGTAATAATTTTTCATTGTCCCAGTTCCATTAGTTTGGGCTATCCTTTACATACACCCTGCAGGTCATAATACGGAAGAGAAATTTCAGTAGCCCCTCTTTCAATGACCAGACTGGATAGCGATTCAGTTCTGGCAACTGACAGCATGACATGGGATAATTGGTATGCAGCTGTTAAATATACTTGACCTAAACCCACAAAACATAGAATAGACCTACATGCAGTTCCCTATAGTTTGCTTGGGATTAAAATCTTTCAGAAGAGCCTCTAGACCAGGGGTGGGCAAACTTTTTGACTTGAGGGCCACAATGGGTTCTTAAACTGGACTGGAGGGCTGGAACAAAAGCATGGATGGAGTGTTTGTGTGAATTAATATAAATTCAAAGTTAGATTACTTCACGTAGCCTTCTGGAAGAGCAAGAGAACCCTCCGCTCTTTCAGCTCCACGGGCTGGATAGAACAGCCGAACGGGCCGGATCCGGCCCCCTGGCCGTAGTTTGCCCACTGCTGCTCTAGACCATTTATGCTATTACATAAAGTTCTTAGACTACAACTAGCCCAGGTGTGCTTCTCTAATGGTTTATGACAGCCTTTCTTAACCAAGTTTCCATAAATGTATGATTCTTTATCATTTCACTTTTTTCTCTTTTTAGAAACAAATCCATAAAAGACTTCTCCAGTCTTTTAAAAAAGCGCTTCTTCTTAATGGATTTAATGATTGATGAAGATGAGAATTAAATAAGGGATTGAGGTGTATTCTGGAACAATTAAGAGGGGTTTGTTAATATCTGTTGAAGAGAAGGTCAAAAGTCAGTATATTCATAACTTTAGCCTTTTTCTTATTTTTCTTTTCTTGCACTGTTTTCTTTCCTATTTTTTTATTTAGATTGACTTTTATTTTTTGTGAAATTCTTAATAAATAGAAATAAAAAAAATATTGGTGAAGTTTAGACAGTTTTACTGCAGAAAACATTGACTCATTGAGTTGAAATCAGCACATCTCCCAGACCTTTTGTATATAACACTACAATGCCACAATATTAGTGGTTGGTTGGTTTACATTTATTCCAGGACTAAAAAAAAAGATTGCCTCAGGACATGCTTTTCTTGAAGCTTTGGAATTGTTTGGAATTGTTTTGGAATTTTGCTTTGGAATTGTTCATTTAGCAGTGTTAACTTCAATCATTTTCCTTGATGTTATCTTGCTAAAATTGTTGAACTTATTTTGCCTTATTTACTTTCTTGTATTACTAAAATGTGTACTATTTTTTAAAAAAAGGTTTATGGATGATTTTTACTTATTTATATGTCCCACCCTGTATTCATTTTAAAATACTGGCATGATAACAAAATTACTGTATAAAAATACAGTAAGGTGGTGCAATAGTTAAAATTCAGTTTTTCAGCAAACTCTGTTCACAATCTGGAGTCTGATCCTGAAAGTGCTAAATGTTGACATAGCTTTTTATCCTTCTGAGATTGATAAAATTAATACGCAGATTGTTGGGGGCAATATGCTGACATTGTAAACTGCCGAGAGTTATGTAAGCACTATGTGATGGGATATAAGCCCAAGTGCTATTAATTATTTTACATTAATTTCTGTAGAATTTAATTTCAGTTCTGAAGAAAAATGTAATAATAGAATAACAGTATAAGTTAGATTTCTTTATTTGTCACATTTGTTATTTATTTTTAAAGAACCTTAAAACAATTCTCCCAAATTAATTATACTTTCAGTATAGCCTGGTTGAGTGATCACATACCATCAAGTAATTGTTGATTCTTAATGTATAATATGTAACTAAGCATGGTGATGTGTCCTTAACTTGTATTTCAAGTCTTCCATTGGCACCCCATTGTCATTGTAACTAAGTCTATCGACTATGCTGCTGGTTATCATCTTCTCTTCTTCTTGCCCAGCTGTTTTGGGCAAATTTATGGGTTAGCTCATTACCAGCTGAGAATCTTTCTCAACTTCTTCTGTAATAATTTGGTAGCAATGAGTGAAACAGAGAATTCATATGCCTCTCTCTCATCTAATTGGCAGATTGTATAATGTGCTACATGGACCAAAAGGTAGTTTACCATTGTCAATAGGCACACCTACTACATTCAGTAACATCTATTCTGGCTTTGAATTATGATAATGGTCTTGCTCTTCTGTATTTTAGAAAAGGTTGTCTTGGAAACTGTCAACTGTTCCCAGTGACTAACTAAACATCTTATTTAGATGCAGACATTTAGTCTGTGAAATCCTTGGTACTGTCTGAGTATAGTTGTTTGGTTGCAAATGACATCAGTATATTGATGATCTTACCTAGCCAAGTAATGAGACACCTGCAAGCAAAACCCAGATCAAAGAGCACCACAGTTCAAGCTACATATATATTTTCTCCTATTGAAGACATTTAGGTTTCTTAATATCTAGGATCACTTCAAGAGAAGAAGTACAGTCATTTGCATTGATTTTACTTTGGCAGACTGCCCTAACTTTTTTAGAAAGAGTTATCCAAAGTAGAGTGGAGTAAGTTTAAAATTCAGATACATATGCTGTATATTGAAGTAATATAGTCCAGGCATAGATATGCTATATCTTTCAGTTGACCATGTTATTTGCTTTGCAAGTTCTATTCTATAAAATGGAAATAATTGTAGCCTATTGCAGTGATAGTTACTAAAGAGAACTCAGTAGTATTTTGAAATTAAACAAGTTATCCCTTGTGATTGATTGTGAAGAAACATAACAATATTCTACCACAGGCTTATTACATGAGTTTCGGTAAGAATAAATTCTTACGATTTGAGAAAAAGCAAATATACTTTTTTGTTGTTATTATTACAGAATTCTCTCATGCAAGCACTCTGATAATATCAGACAAGGCATTTTCTAATACAAAACACATCAGTATGACATTTTACTGTGCACAGAGTAGAAAGAAATGGCTCACAAATTTTCTTTCTCCATTTTTGCTTCCATATTTCCATTATTGGCCACGAATAATAAATTGCATCTGCAAAAGCAGAGAACACCCTCAAAATCAATGTCTAAAAATGCATTATAATGAATTATCACTGTCCCTCAGGAATTAGAACAGATGTAAAAGGTAAGATAAATATCTTGAGGAATAAAAACTGAATTTAGTTTTTAGTTTTTTGCTTTAGTATTTATTTTACTTCAGTAAAATTATTCAGTACTTATATTCATCTTGAAACAATACATTGGAGAGCATTTATACAAAATTTGAATTAAAATATATTTCATCTTTTTAAAAAATATGGCATTTGATATTTTGAACAATTAACCATTAATGATATTAATTAATACTAAATAAATAATTTGGATTATTGAAGATAGAAGAGTCAAGCATAAGTGATACTCTGAATATATATGATAAATGGAGTAACCAATACCCTATTAAAGAATAACAAAGCAACAGTAGTTTTTATAAACAGTTCAAAAAATTTAAGCAGGGAAGGAAATTGAGAGATTTTCTTGATCTCCTTCCTTACCATGTATGTAAAAATTGTATGTACCTTTAGCCACAATAAACTAAAAGGTAGCATGGATTAAATGAGCAGTGATTCACCGAGCACAATCAGAATTCCTATATGATATAGTTCTTAAGATTTTTGGCAAAATATAGAGACTTAGACATAGGGAGCTTGTGCAGAGATGCATCTCCCTAAGCACTCTAGACATTTACAAATTCAGAGTACATAATGCAAATGTTTGATTTGATTATACCAGCAGAATAAACAATTCCTTGTGATAAATGTCACATAAACTGTTAATATGTTAAATTAAAGGAGTTTATATTAAAAATGTTGTGTTGAACTTGAAATTTTGCTTTTGGAGTGTTTTTCTATTTTTCAAAAAGCATTGAAGTTTTTTTCTGTGTTTTGAAAAAGCAGCAGTAAATCTGCTTATATATGTATATGTGTGTATTCAAATTCTATAGGTAGAAGTGTAATATTTGATTACTTACAAAAGCAAAATAAATATTATTTTATTCTTTGCCACACTTTTAGAACAGGACTATGTTTTAGTTATAATAAAAAGAAGGAGCAAAAATGTTGGAATAAACATAATAAAACAAATTAATATAACACAAATTAATATAAAACTCAGCATCATGAGTAAACCAGTTTAACCATTCATAAGGCTGAGATGATTATTATCTACTAGTAATGGAGGATGCTGACAAGGGAAACTGAAAGAACATATCATTCTAGTTTAGATACTGACTCTATCATCTTGCCAATGGTGGTAACCAATGGGAATGGATGCATACAAAGGAAGCAAGAATCTATCTTCCCACATAGTTAATTAACAAGGCCTAATCTATGACTGTGAAATAGATAAGTCTGTGAGGAACCTCTTGTTATGTGACTCAAGAGGCAGATTGACTTAAAATGTCCAGGGGTGTACCTTAAGCAGTGTTTGGGGTAGAACAAGCTTAAGCTATACCAAGAAAAAAAAGATCAGGAAAATAAAATCCTGTCATCCTTGTATGCTAAGGAATATTGCTTGGGTTCCCTGAGAAAGTGTTTGTTCTCCATAGAAACAACAAAATGCTAAATTGCTGTGATGCCCAGAAGCACAAGAAGAAAGCAGAGAAATACAGCTACACAGTATGAGACAATATCAAACACTGTACTGAGATATTATGTTCACACTAACAGGTTTTTTCACTAATAAAAATACTTTCACCAGAAAGAACTGTGACTCTCTTCATACTCTCAACACTGCATCTTTCATCATAAGATCAAAGGCATTGTACACAGTACTAAAAAAATTAATATTGGCATTTCAGTACTGAGAATTTTGTTTATAATCATTTTTTCTAATGATCTCTCATAAAGAATTTGTCTTTTCAGTACTACTGTACACTGAAGTAACGTTTTCCTGAGCAATGGCCAAGATTTTTTTAATTTGAAATAGTATCTTTGCTTCATATGAAGAGGATATTTTTGCCCTTAGGTGCTGAATTTAAAATTAACATTAAATTGCATTTGTCACACTTTTACAATTCAGTGAGATTCTTTGTTAACTTTTTGCAATCCCTTTTTGCATTTATTGACTAAAATAATAAAAACTTGCCCACAATCATTACTGTCATCCTTCACACGTGTCCAGTAAACTGACCCATGTAGGAACCAAAGGTCCACTATTTTCAGCAGTGCTCATAAAGTTGTATAATAATGAGCTTTGAAGTAAGTATTATCATGAGGACAGCAATTGATCAATATGGTATTCCAACACTGATAAAATAGGCTCAATAAATAAGGATAGAATTAATTTAACAAGCAGTTTATCATATTTCACCACTCCCCCATTCCCCAAATCATCCTCTCAAAAGAAGCAGCCAGCTGGAGGAGTTCTAGATGAACAATTAAGAAATAATTTAAAGTCATCTCTTGCCCTATTTTAGCTTAAGTTTCTCCTTCTGCTTCCTCAGGCTCATTGATAGGTCAAAGACAGATTTACATCTGAAGGGGAAGGGAAAGGACTCTAAATCTTAAACTGCCTCGCTATGAATCAGACCGTTGATCCATTTAATTCAGTTCTGTTTATATTAGAACTGGGCAGAGTTCACCTCTATGCAATCTGTCAATTGTTTTTAGAAATACAAAATCCACCAGCTACACTTTGGTGTAAAATACTCTTAGAATAAAGTAATTATATTTTTAAAAGAAATATAAGGATATAAGAGCATTGAGAATTGCTGCAAACTAGATTTAGATTTCCTTCTTTTTTCTCCTTTTCTGACCTTATTTTTTTCTTCTTACCATACCTCAGTTTTTGTTTTATTTTACACCTTGTATAACACTGCTTGTGTTAAAAGGGCAGATTATTATGGGAATTATGTAAGTATGTATTTAATAAAACTAAACTAAGCTTTGAATTTAACTCCCAAGGAGTTCTGAAGCAGCAAATTAAATTTGATGCTTTGGCATTGTTTTGGAAATTTTTGAAGGCAATTTGGACTTTCTGGCTTTGCAAAGACTGTAACTGAACTAGAGATCAGTAACAAGTGTGTTCAATGTTGTCTAAGTGTTACATCACAGTCTGCAAAGGGTCCAAATCAGGGGTGTCAAACTCATGTCATCACAGCAGCATCACGTGACACATCAGGACTTTTTTCTCCTTTGCAAAATCAGGCATGGGTGTGCCCAGCGCATGACACATTTTTGCCACAATGAATTCCCTAATATGTACTCTACTCATGTTATGGTTTTCCCAGAGATTGGCATGATTGGGGCCATTCAAATCTGTGGGAGAATCTAACATGAATATGCCATAAAGACCTGGCTTTTCCAAGATCCTGGCCTAGGACTGGATTAGTCATCCATGAATGAGAAGTTTCAGTGAATGTTGATTTACCATTCAGTAGATAGTGAATTCTGATTATATGCCTTCCTTTTCTGTTGTACTTGTTATTCTATATCTTTGCTTTTTAATTTTGTGTGTAACCCAAGAACTGGGTGGCCCTATTAACAGAATTATAAATAAATATGTCATTCTCAGAAAAAATAAGCATTAATTGCCTATGACCCATGTCATCAACTGTCCAATTATGGAAAGTAAACAATAAAGGGTGTAGATTATGATATATAGTAACAGCTTATAGTTTTTGAAAGTTTTTAAAATGGCATAAGATACTATCTTCATTGTTTCAGTTCAACCTCTGTATATGGTTTAGACTGAAGAATGTAAGATCTCCTGTCCTCTTAATGTTGTAGGAGGAATAAATTAATATGTAACCCTTGATGTTAGGATTTATATTCTCTAAAGGTTATAGCATCTATGGTATTTACATCACACTCTGCCCAAAAAAGAAGAAGAAGCAGCAGCCTGTGGTTAAATCTTTTATTAAAACAAATCATAGTTGGATCGAAATAAATCTTATCTCATTCAAATTTCACATTTAAATAGGATCTTAGCTGGTTTGCACCTAATTCACCTCCTTATATTCAGGAAATTATTCTGAGTATCAGATGAAACTGAGAACTCAGTCCAATCAAACAAAAACCCCTTATTCATTATCTAAGTATATGTAGCTGTGCAAATAATCATATTCAATCCTATGAATAAATAACTTATCAAAGTTTATCTGATTAACAGTGAACTAAATCAATTTAAAACACAGGTAGATAGAGGAACTGTTGGAAGAGAGAGTTGGTGAATAAAAGCTCTCCCCCAAACCTTTCTCATTCTTTTCAGCAATGAATCTGATAAAACATGCTAGATGATCAGTAGAGGTCAAAGAAAACATATTTATCCAATTCAAGGTTGTCACGTAACATTGACTGCAATGGACTGCTCATCTCTCTCTCTTTTTGCAAGGATTAAATATTTAGTTTAAAGATTTAGCCAATCTTTATCAATAGAATAGAATGTGTTAGCTTATTACAACAGCTCTTGCTCCAGTATGAAAATCTTCCTATGCAATTCTTCATCCTTTCATTTTCTCTTAAAACAGATGTTTCTTATATATAACTAACCACCATGTAAATGCATATTTTATCTTTCTTATATATATATATTCCTGTGTCTTTTCCTTTAAATAGATTTTGCAATGTGATCTGCTCATTTATTTGTAATGGCACAAGTCTTTTCATTTTATAATACTAATGCTAATTATATTATAATACTAATTATTAAAATACTAATTCATTAGTACTGTCTATATGATTTTTCATACATTTAAATTTAAACCTCTAAAGAAAATATTCCAAGACTTCCATATTACTTTTTCATAGATTTCATTCACATCATTTGAGAATATTATTACCCACTGAATAAACATGAAATCTTCAAATATTTTTGAATATTTTATTGCTTTATTTACCTCTGTTCTTCTGTCTATCACCATCATACCCTTTTTCACCTACAGTCCTCATTGATTTAAAATGATAATTTGGATCATGAAGGATTAGAGTAACTTTGGGAGCTATTTGTTATTTGTTGGTATCTTATTTATTTCTTAAGTATCTTAGTATCTCCAAATCTCTTTTCAAATCCACATTTGTATGTAGTTACATACATACATACATACATACATGCATACATACATACATACATGTGGGCAATATAGTTGTCAGGCCTCAAACATCAAAAAGGACATGTAGTGAATCTTCCAAGTACATTTTTTAAATTTGTATTTTATTTTTCTAGATCTCTGGACAGAATCTTGCTGAAGTAAAGCAAACTACATGAAACTTATACTCTGTTGAGAATCCACCTTCTTACTACATTCCACTATGGTGGGAAAAATAACATGGTGATATGCAAGCTATATGCCATATTTGTTCCCAGATGGACACTAACTAACCTGCGCAAAATACATCATTGTGTTGAAGAAGGGTAAAAGTGAGAGTCTGAAAATTTGTCTGACCACACAGACTCATCATGAAAGACAACAATTTTCTGGACAAGGAAGAATGATATCTGTAGGCAGAAAGAATCTTCTAGAAAGAAAACAGGAACATGGTTGGCAGCATGTAAGTAAAATACCAAGAGATGTTCCCTGTCATTGGAAATGTACAATCATGTCCATCTGTCTGATGGATTAGTTTTATCCATAGTTTTAACCTTCTGGAGAAGTTTTTCATCCAGGGTTTCCATGGATTGGAAGAAGACAAAAAGAAACTTCAGTGATGGAAGTGAAGAATACAATAGTTATCAATAGTTATCTTCAAAAAGAAAAAGACAGTGGTAATGGATGAATCACTGCAGGATGGAACAAAGTTGTCAATTTCCGACCATGATATCTAGGGAAATGTAGTATCTCCCAGGTGCAAAGATCCATGATGTGACAGAAATGTTTGTCCAGTTAATCAAAGCTACTGATCACTATCCCTTTCATCTTTAAATATTGGTCCTATATGCAACTATATAAGGATGGAGCTTATGCTGTTACATCATAATTCATATTTTGTCACTTCTGTGAAATTTCAGCTGTTGCAGCACTCTAGTTGTTTTCAAAACCTTTCTTAATCAAATAGAAGTCAAGCAGTATTTACATAGCAAGTCATATAAGAAAATTATTTTTAATTAGATATCCTCAAATAGCCTCAGGAACTCTGGCATGAACTCTATCTTCATTAATTTTGATTTGCTGCAATATCTGCTTAGTTAACGATAATACAGTTATCAAAGTGAAACAATTAATTTCATACATTGAGGTGCCACAAATATTCAATAACCATTCAGTCATAACATTTATTAAGTATATAGTGATTTCAGTTACACTAAGCAGAGCCAGAGGCAATCAACTGGCCAGTAGCTGACATCTTCAGAAATTTTAGTGCATCAGTGAATATCAGTAAATCTCCCCTGTTTTTGCTGCTGTTGTTCAGTTCTTATAAAATATCTAGGCAGATTGGTTAAGTCTCAGAGAGCCATCTCTGCTCAAAAGTCATTAAGAATTTTTAATGATTTACAAGTCATTAAGAACATAAACATTATAATCAAAACAAAATGCACAAACATTGCTGTTTTTTTAATTACATTTATATGCCGCCCTTCTCCAAAGATTCAGGGCAGCTTACAATTTTTGGGATACAACCCAGTGTGCTCAGCAATAGCCTTCATTCCATTGTATATGCCTGCTTATTACTAAGCGGCATTTTTACAAGGTCAGCTAATGCCCCCAACAATCTTGGGTCCTCAATTTACCTACCCCAAGAGGATGGAAGGCTGAGTCAACCTTGAGCCTGGTGGGATTCGAGCCTACAGCAGTTGTAGGCAGCTGGAACTTAAGTGCAGGCAATTAACAGCCTGAGCCACCAAGGCCCTTGGGTGGTGATGGGAGTTAACTTGGATATGTTTTTTTCAAATGGATTCTGATCTCTCCATGCTGGTAATACCTTCAGAAGTTGTGGGTGCTTCATCACTGGAGGCTTTCAAGAAGAGACTGGACAGCCATTGGAATTGAATTGGTATAGTCTCCTGCTTTGAACAGGGGTTGGATTAGAAAATCTACAAGGTACTTTCCAACTCTGTTATTCGTTATGCATGTAAATATTATAGCAAATATAATGCCATATGTAAATTTTCTCTTTCTCTGTCTTTGGTAACAAACTTTATATGAATATGTTTGGAAATCTGCATTAGAAAATTAATACTATTGAAAAGTTTGGGAGATAAAATTTATATAAAAATATATCTGGTTTTAAAATAACTACCCAAGATTTAATTGCATTTATTAATTGACATTGCCCTAAGAATTATTGGAAAGTTTCACTATATCAGAAATTAGATTCAATTAAATGCACTGGATAATGACATTTGGTAGGAATCAATCAGTATTTCTTTTTAATGTTTTTTTATAAAAAGGAGATTTTATAAAGACTTCAAAATCTATAGAAATTTGACAGAAAAATGAAAAAAAATAAATGGTAAAAAAAGTGAAGAATAACAAAAAACAAGAAACAAGAAAGGTACCTAAAGAAGTGACTGCTTATCTTTTCAACTTTTTAAAACCATTTACCATCTCAACCTTGCATGTTACATATCATATCACTTCATCTCATCAACTCTTTTGAATTGATAAATTGCCAAATTAGCAGTTTATTATTATCTCTTTTCAGAAAAAAAAGTATACAGGTTTTCAGACTTTTATTGTAATTGTTCATTGTAATCTTCATTGTAATCTTCTTGTTAATCAGCATTTTATATGCACTAGATCCACACCATGCTTCTGAATCTAGGCAAACATATTGCTTCTGATGTTCTAGGTAGCTAATATATTGCCAAGAAAGTCAATGATTTCTAAGAGAAGAGAGGGCGGGAGAGGGAAAGAGAGAGAGAGAGAGGAGGGAGGTGGGAGAGGGAGAGGAGGAGAGAGAATGAAACTGCTAAGGCCCAGAAGAATAAGGCTACCACAGCTTAGTATAGGCTATAAAATTCTCTGTAATTAATTAATAAAAATTAATTTCAGAGAAATTGGCATGTGATATTCATGCTTCCTTTGCAGTTATAAACTGGCTAAGAAGGTAGACTGACAAACACCCAATCTCACTTTGCAAAATCCTGGTTTTCCATTCCTAAATTAAATTTATTTATTTATTTATTTATTTATTTATTTATTTATTTATTTATTTATTTATTTATTTATTCTCCGAGGGGACTCGGGGCAGCTTACATAGAAATATATAAACAATAAATACAACATTTATCAAAATCTAATCCAATTATAAAATCTAATTAAAATATCCTTAAACTAAAATTCCCAACCCTGCTCAGTCCAGGCCGGCCTGTACAAACAGCCAAGTCTTGAGATCATGGCGGAAGGAGCGCAAGTCCGGGGCTGAATGCAGCTCTAGAGGTAGCTGATTCCAAAGGGTGGGTGCCCCCACAGAGAAGGCCCTCCCCTGGGGGACCGCCAACCGACATTGTCTGGCTGACGGCACCCCCAGGAGAGCCTGCCTGTGGGATCGTACCGGGCGATCGGACCTCGATGCTGGTAGGAGGCACTCCTGCAAGTACCCCGGACCCAATCCATGCAGGGCTTTATAGGTTAATACCAGCACCTTGCATGGGAGAAGGCAATAGATAGAATTGGATAGGCCCCACCTATTTGGGAGAGGTTAAAATTTGTACTACTATTTTGAAATATGAGACAAGTAATATTTTTGATACAAAGTTTTTTGATATTATGTTTCATTACTGTTTTAAGCCTGAACCTTTTACCTCCTTGATCCTAGAAACTTTACAAAGCTCCCTACTATAGTAGGAGTATGATCATTATTCTACTTGCTTGCCATAGTTTAAATTATGATGACACTAATAATTGCTTTCCCAAAGTTTAATGTTCTTCTGGCTTAAGTCATCACAGATCTTCATTAAAAAAATAGCGTATCTCGGACGCAGAATAGAATTTTTCCTCAGTATAAGAATGAATTAATCATCAGTAATTATCCTTCCACCTGCTGATGAATCTGGTTATTAAATGGCTTTAAAATAAAAAAGAATAAAAATACTAGTTTTGAATATATATGTACACATATATGAAAGGCTTTAACAGCTTTAGCTCTGCCAATTGTTATCAGTGCCCACTGCAGCTATTACTCCTTATCAAATCAGACAGATGCTGGAAATGAATTTATTAAATTTGCCACTTTGCCTGCAGAAAAGCCAGTACTGTCCAAATTATTCTATTTTATTTATTCCCTTCAATTTATGTATAATTTTCTGAAAGAACTTTGTACAAGGTGATTGTTACCATAATATGCTCAGAAAGCAAAACAAAAACAACATATAGCAGATATTCGGTTTATATATTTTATTATCAATACAAGGTTTTTTTTCACTTTTTTCATCCTCTCTAGGATACAATTTATCATACACATAAATTGGATAGATAGATAGATGAATAAATAAATGAACAAACAAACAAATAATAGAAATTAATTAATGATGAATTTCTTGTCAGGGCAAAGCTCCATTAAGCTCTAAAAATATTTGATCGGCACAATTAAAATCAATAAGAAGAAAAAGAAAAAAATAATTATCATTACATTGGAAAAATCCTTTAAAATAATGTGTGCACCATAAAATATATGATTAAAATATGATTTCTACTAGAATTCCATATGATTTACAGATAATCCTGAACTTACAACCAGTCAATTAACAACTGTTTGAAGTTACAGTGAACTTTTAAAAAGCTATTTATGACTCATCCTCAAAGTTATAACTGCTCTCCACAATTACATGATTGTATTTTGGTCACTTAGCAATCAGCTTGCATCTATAACTGGTTCAGTGCCCTATGGTCACGTAATCATGATTTGTGGCAGTTTTTGCTGGTTTGAATTGATTTGTTTTACAATTGTAGTGACTTCTTTGTGACCTTTATGAAAATGGTCTTATCATAAGTCTGGTCATCTATACCTCAATTTATGACCACAAGTGACTTATAACTGTAATTCTTGTCTCTATTGTGATGGTAAATTGAGGACTATCTATATAAAGTTTCTGCTTTTATTACCTACCCAAATACTTAATGGGTAATCAAGATATTAAAATTCCTGGGTATAGGAAAGGAGATTTCTCCTGTACGTGCTTCTAATAAATTAAACAAATAAGCTCAAATATTCAACAATACTCCCAGTTGCTCTCCACATTTCAAATTTAACTGGATCTTTTATATGACTGAATCAAATGAATTGGATGTTAAATAGATGCAGAGGATCAAGGCAGTACGGGATAAGAGAGCTCTATTAGAATTTTTTTTAACTTTTATTTTTTATTCATATTTATATCCCGCCCTTCTCCGGAGACTCAGGGCGGCTTACAGTTTTTGGGATACAACCCAATGTGCTCAGCAATAGCCTTCCTTCCATTGTATATGCCTGCTTATTACTAAATGGAATTTTTACAAAATCAGCTTATTGCCCCCAACAATCTTGGGTCCTCACTTTATCTACCCTGAGAGGATGGAAGGCTGAGTCAACCTTGAGCCTGGTGGGATTCGAGCCTGCAATAATTACAGGCAGCTGGAGCTAAGTGCTAGGCTATTAACAGCCTGCACCACCAAGGAATATGAACAGCAAGAAGGCCTTCATAGTTAAAGTGGCTTGATACAAATCATATACAGTTTGCTTTTTATTTATAATTCTTAAATAATCCATACTTTGGTAGTGACAGATTGAAAAGTTGCCTAAGGCAATGTATTCAAATAAATATTTCTGATCATTTCCCTTCAGTAAACTGAATAATTCATTTTGTATTATATTTTATACACCTCTTCTCAGGATTCATGGCTGTAGTAGCAGGAATGGCAGAACCTGGGGTTGGGGTAAAAAGGGAAATCAGCCTGGAATCCACAGTTATTCTGCAAATTCAGTCATTGCTTACTGACTAACCTTTGTTTCAAATTCCATTTCCAATATTATTTAAAAGGGAGCATTATTAGTGATGGTGTCAATGATATCACTTAAGCAAATTCTAGCACAAAATAAGTTGGAATTAATAAAGAGAAAAAAGCTAGGTAGTCTTTATTTTCCTAATCATGATAAAAGATCACTCAACACACTATAGGCAGAAAATGTAGAAAACAGGAATTGAACTGTTTTCATGAAACTTCTTTTGTGAGATTCACTACAGTAAAGACAGATTCCACATAGCTACTGAACAGTGCTATATTATTTGATTAGATAGTTCTTCCTCACCTGCATTAAGAACATCTTGATGAAATACCAAAATAAGTTCTTCCTTCTATTTAGAATGAAAAGTCACAAAGCAATTTAAAAGAAGAAAGATTTATAGAGCACAGATAGTACTAAGCTTGAACCAAAAACTGCAACTACATGAGAAAAACCAAGAACAAAAAAGAAACAAGAAAATAATTCACTTGAGTTCAAAGAGGGAATGTTTGTTACAAAGAGCAATGACTAGTTTGTTTTACTACACAGCTGATGTCTGTGCCAAATGAATTATTAATTTTGTTTCTCACATATTTCTGTTTCTGATGGAAATGTCTCCCTGAGGAATATTGGCTCCTTATTTTCCTTTGCTCATTCCAGGAAAATGTTTCCCTCGCCTTTTAAATAATAATACTGATATTAAAAGGAGTTGAAGGCTTGACAAATATGTCAAATCCAGACCAAACATCTGGATGACTGTAAGGAGGAGGAGGTGGAGGTGGAGATAGAGGTGGTGGTGGAGGACAAGGAGAAAACTGGGGAGAAGTTGTGTTTATAGAAGCAATAATGCAATATAATATATAATAATATATTTTAATTTTATTTAATAAAAAAAGAAATCAAAACAATATGTGGTACTTTAAATTTAGATTTATAGCATTACAAACCCTGATGATATATTGGTGATAAACTGATATTATTTACAGATATGGGGTTTGTAGAAGCAGTTGAATTAAAATTAGAATATGGGACTTCATGGTTATAAAGTGCACCCTTAACTCAGCAATGCATCAACCTACTACATACATTTAAGTATGTTTACTTGAAAAATAAATATAAATAAGTAAAATACTTACATATGAATATAATATGTCTTTTTAAATTTTAAAATATAATTAAAATCAATAATGGTTCAGGACGATGCATAAATCCAATCATAAAGTTCATATGAACTGAAATGTCTCTTCCAACTTCTTCATCATCATCTACAATTGGGCTTCTCACTGGCTACTTCAAGGCTTATTCAACAGCTGAGGTAGAACAGACCTCATTACTTTCTATGTAGGTATGGCTCAAGTCCAGATCTGGATCTATTCTGCTTCTGATACTATCATTTATAGTTATTCTTATAAACCTCATAAATTATATTTAGGATTGTTGTAGTCATCAGGAGCTGCTTATGTTTTTTTCAATGATGAGGTAGAATAAGGAATTTTCACCTACTTTTTCCGATCTCTTCCTCCTGTCACATGAGATGTCATTATAGCTGAATACCAAATAAATGGAAAATGAGAAGCCTAAGGACCATGTTGGCATAAGTAAGGTCTAATTATCTTAGGGACATAGCATCTGCTGCCCTCTAGGAATTCCACAAAGTTGGTTTTATTTGGTATCAGCCTTTAGGAAGTATAATTTAATCTAGTGGGACAAGAAGCAAGCCCTGTCTCTTCCTCCAACTGCCCCCTAAAACAGTATCCCTCTGCAGATAATGATATCTTTCTACCTACCTTTAAAAAGACTGTTAAAACCTTGCTTTTCTTCCAAGTCTTGGGCTACTGATTGGGCCCGTTGAAGTTAAAGGATGGGCTAAGCCTAAGTGATATTTTTATTTGTTATTTCTGGGCAACCACTATTCTTTTTATGTATGTATTGTTTTCTGTGTTTTTCAATTGAAAATATATAGAACAGTGGTCCCCAACCCCTTGATCCACAGCATACCAGAAATCAGGCCTCGTAAATAAGCAAAACTCCATTCATGAAATGCAGGCAGTACACGAAACCATGCCTCCTCCATTCCACAGAAAAACTCTCTAGAGAACTGATCCCTGGTGCCCAAGAGGTTGGGGGCCACTGATCTAGAATTATTTTGGAATTGGACAGCCTGTATTAGGAAGAACAAATGGTGAGTGAATGAATGAATAAATAAATAAATAAATCTTGTCAACGCCATCATTTTAAATATAGCCATATTTGGAATGGGAATTCTTCCCTGTGCAGGTGACAGCTGAAACTGGAGAAATTGGATAGGATGACTGGTTTTAACATACCTCAATGCTATAAGAATGCACCCAATTCATATTCTGAGGCAGTTACAAAGTTCACTGATATCAGCATTTCCTCAGAATTTCTAAGTAGCCAACTGTGGTTGAATTAAAGAAAAGCTATATGATATATTTTATATGAAAAAGAGATGACTGCATCAATTTTTGGAGCTATGAATTTTATGAAAATAGTTTACCAAGCATAGTGGCTTCTTCTAATCCCCTAGCTTGTTAAAAGCAACACCAGATAAATCAAGCATTTTAATTCTTATTTTTCCCTCAAACTGAAAAAGATTGTGTATATTGCTTTCCTGCTGGAAAAGATTCCTCTGACATGGTGTTTTTTTCAATTATTGTAATATTTGTGATACACAACAAATAATAGTAATGTAACAGCACTATACCTACCAGACACTTATGCATCTTGCAGCAATGGCTGTATTTGAATATTTGCTAAACTAAATATTAAGCAAAGTTAGAATATTCTAAATGCTTTGAATGTGAAATGCAGTAATTGCTTGACAAGACAGTCAAAATGGAAATTAAAAGCTTGATATAATGAACAACTCTTACTTAAATGCTTGCATGCATAGTATTTACATTATCTCAAAGATACTTTGGAGCATCTCTGTCTCTCTCTAAGCATTCAATTAACAGTTAACATACATGCAAACCCACTTTTGGATTTTGTATGTGGCACATTCAGCACATGGATGTGAAAAAATATGATAGCTCTTCATGATTTGTTCTCATTGTTCTCCAAATATTGGCAGTGAACATCTGCAGGGTCAGTCCCAGTAGTGGTTCTTGGTATGTTCCCCTGAAGAGGTTTTGAGAATGTTGGCATATTCTTATGCCAATGAAACTGAATCCATGGATGGAGAAATGCCATTTCAACATGGAGGATGACTTTTCAGAAACTACATGAAGGATCAGTTTGTGCTCTCTTTAGAAGGGATTTCTTGATAATTATAGTATCCACCTTCTGAGTTCCTATATTTTCTGAAGGCAACAAAAGTTTAATATATAGCAAGCATTGAAACATGGGAAAATATAAACAGGAAGGTAAATTATTTATTGCAAGCACTACTTATTTATCAAATTATTTTCTCTTATTTTAATGAATGGAGAAAGAATTGCAAATAAATAATAAAATAAAGTTTGCACGATTGTGCATTTATGTCAGGATAATAAGCATTGGATGATTATTTTTCTCTACAAACTTACACAAAATAAAGTACCTTATTTTACAAGTTACAAAAGTTACTATTGCCTTGTTGCTAGTGTTTATATTTTATTTAACTATGTTGATTAATTATAATGTTTATGCAACAAAAGATGAGAAACTAGCATCTACGGCACTTGTGGGAAAATGATACCAATGGGGAATACTTTTTCTAAAACGCATGAGGAAGCTTTGACAGTAAGATAATATTAATATATTTCAATTGTTTTATCTTTTTCATTTACATTATCCCCTTGGAATTATACATAATATTTGTATAAAATAATTTGCAGCATTGATCTCAAGGAACAAGAGATACAAAATGTGAAATAACTGGACCAGTCTATGCATGCAGAAGATTTGAAGTAAAATAATTACCTTGTATCAGTTCTGTGCCACAATCAATATTTATGGTAAAATTGGCATTTGAGAATTCTTAATTTGCATAAGTTTTGGTTTTTAATCAAGGCTCTTATCTTTACATACAATATTTCTTGAAAACACTATGAAGGAGTTTTGATTTTTCACATATTTCACATTTTTCATATCTGAAAAGAATGTTCAATACAAAAGGAAGCATCTCTCAGATTAGTTCATTTTCTTAACAGCAATTATATTCATATTTTTCCCTCTCTCTCTAAGGTTACATCAAAGTTTTTAAATGAACAATTAATCTTTTCTTCTTTTTTCAGCAAAAGGTCCATAAGAGGTTTTCAGTCACTAACAAATGTAATAGTCAATCTTTCCAAGCAAACAATTTAATTTATTTTTTTTACTTTAGCTTTTTTACTTAAGCATATTATTTTTGCCATATTTTCTAGTTCTGACATTCCTTCATATGCATTTGATGTTTGTTTACTAAATGAATAACTTCAAATCTGACTCTGAATTTCACTGTTATTTCTAGTTCACTGCTCTCAATTATCAACATTGCCTAAGTGAAAATATGGAACAATATTGTAAATGCTTTAGTGTTAACTAGTTCTATGTCTTTTTCTTCTTTTTGTTTCTATTATTCATCATTTTTTCTGTACGTTATATAACATTGTTTATGTCAAAAGCAACAATGTGATGATTTTGCATGTGCAACAAACCAAATAAGAAAAGTTGTTAAATATTCCATAAATTAATTAATTAACCCATATAAGGTATCTTGAACAGAGTAAAAGATCATGCTTTCATTAGGCCTGTTGCAACAACTATTCTAGTTTAAAACATTCTCCTTCCAGCATTTTGTGTCCTACATTCTGGCTTGATTCTGGTTTTCGACGTTTTTGCGCATTCTGGGCTTGTCTTTTATGCCTCTATTGAGTTCTGTTTGCCTTTCCAAAATCTACCAAAAAGACTAAATTGGGAGAATGATTCCCTAAGGAGAAAGTCTGGTGACAGCTTTCAGTCAATAAGGACAATCACAATGAGTTAGTTCAATCAAAAGAATTGCCAAAAGGGACATGTTGCTGAAATACTCAACAAGGAGTTTTCCTAAACCTCCTTAATATACTTTACATTAATTCACTTTACAATTACTCTGAATTTGTATATGCTATTTTGTTATTTGCATTTTGCTTTCTCTTGCAAACTTGAATTATCCTTTCCATTTCTTTCAATTTCATGACAAGCCCAAGCACTTTCCAGAGGGAAGTGTGCGTGTATGTTCGTGCGTGTGCGAGCACACACAGGCACGTATGTGTACAATCCATATGTAACTTGTTATTTATTTATTGAAGAAATGCAATTAAGTCATTACATTCCTTAAAGAGTCACCTGTTACCCTGATACTTAGACGCTAATTGACTAATCATTAAGAACCCATATTGTCTGCTAAATTAGGAATGAAAGTAATTGGAATCAGTACAAATCACTTTCTTTAATCTTTAGCAACAAAGTGATGCATGACATCATATCAAGACCTGGAAGGCAGTGAATAATAGCCTGTGGACATTCCTTCTGATGCTAATTGCAGTCTATAACCTTATTCTGGAGGGTTTACATTAAAGCTCTGGAATCAGAGGTGTGAAATGGCAGCTTGTTTTTTTAAAAAGAAAACAAATAACCGGTAGGGTTTTACACCTGACCAAAAAAAAGGTGTATTTTCAAGACTTCCATTTAGCACATTTTCTCAAAGTCTTAAATCTACTGCTCGAGAATGAATTTGTGTTGATGTTATATAGTAACACTTTTACTCAGTAAGCTATTGTTCAGAGGTAGACGAACCATAATGGCCACTATCTCACTGGATAAAACTGCACAAAGGATTGTATCCTACTGTCTATAATATCAGTTAAACACAAACACAGTTATTTCCTGGGGATTTTAACTATAAACTGACAGGATTTAAAGACCAACAAGGTTTAGAAAAGGAGCCAACAAGGAGTAAAGCAAACAGAATGAATGCCAAACCAGCCAAACAGAAGTTAAATCAATGTAATGAATACTATTTTTGATTAATTGCCCAGGATAAGTAATAAATAGGACACTTACTTTAGGACATTAACTGTAAAAGTATAGTCTATTGCAGTGTTTTTCAAACTTTTCAACTTTCAGAGATATGGGCTTCAACTTCCCATGCCAGCTAGTGATTTCTGGGGGTTGAAATCCACAAATCTGAAAGCTGGCAAGTTTGAAAAACACTAGTCTACACCATGGGCTGCTTGGTGAAATTATTTAGAGATCCTTATTTTAACCAATCTATTTCTCATTTCATAGTATTTCACCAGAGTTTCTTTTGCTAAGCTTTGGAATGTCCATCTTAATTAAAATAGTAATGAAGTGACTTTTGCATATTCAGGAGATGTATTCTACTGTGTAAAAATCCCTCCTATTGATTAGCCAGATTAGAAATTAGCATATGCCAATTGCAACTTTCTTCTCCTAGCTGATCTCAAATTTTGCTTGGTCAATCTTCCTGGGGAAAACAATAAAAAGATAAAAACAAGATACTAGGATACTAGGATACTAATTAGATATTTATTTCTAAAAAAAAGAAAAACAACTAAATGGAACACTGGTTAATTTCCTTGGTAACCCATTAGTAGCTGAAACTTTCCCTACAGCTAGTATAGAAAATATATTACTTTTTATACTTTCAGACTAACATGAAATAGAAATTCTATTTTAAATCTCTTTTTCTCAATTAATGCATCTTATGATAGAATGACCAAGAAGACAAAATGATCCCTATTTTTTATTTTCTCATTGTCTTCATTCTGTTTCATATAAAATATAACACACATAAGAAGAATGTTGCTAGGTACTTCGCATATTTGGTTGTCCTCATACACATTTTATAAAATCTCTACATTTTAATATGCATATCTATGTACAAGTTGAGATGACATTTTATAGAAAGGCAACTCAAACATTAAGTAAAACTGTTGCTAAGTAAAAACGTTTTTGTGCTTATGAACTTACTTCAGCTTTTATTTGCTTTGCAGACCTGCAAAAGTCATAAATCCTGTAATACTTATTTTTTCATCACCATTGTAACTGCAAATGGTTACAGACGTTGAAGTGCCCCTGCAATCACATGAACAAATTTGCTGCCTACACTTACAATCACAGGGTCTCCTTACCTCCCCACTTGCCTATCTTCCCCATCTTTGCCCCTTTGGTGCTCTGCATAGTGGCACTCCTTGACAGCAGTATACACTGAAATAGTGCATAATGCAATCAAAGAGCTTAGATATTAATTGGTGTTTTATAACATATTATTTGATGTATTTATTTAGATTTTATATTGCTCCATAGTATCAGACCCTTCAGTCAGATCTATTATCCTCCTCTTACGCTCCAATGAAACTTTCTTCCCTTCCTTCCTTCGTACATTATGTCACATGATGTTACATTACATTTTATTACATTCATACTCTGCGATTTATTCTTTTTCTGTTCCAAGCCATACACTACATATGGCATATTCAAACCCAGACAGGTCCACTGATAATTATTTTTAATTGATCATAACTTTTATAAGTCACAGATTTTATATGACATATTTTCATTAAATGGGATGGCACAATGGCTCAGTGGAAGATGAGCACCCATCTTTGCCTAGCTCCTGCCACCTAGCAGTGCGAAACCATGCAAATGCAAGTAGATAAATATGCACCACTTCTGTGAGGAGGAAACAGTCTCTGTGATGTCATGCTGACCTCATGGCCAAGGAAATGTCTTCAGACACTGCTGCTCATGGTCTCAAAATGGAGGTGAGTCCCACCCCTATATTCAGCAGTGACTAGTGAAATAAAATCCGCAAAAACTCCTTCCTTCCTTAGTAAAATATTCTGAAGATGGCGAAGCATAGCTAGGAAGGTGAGGCTCTCACTCTGCTGGTCAACTGATCGCAAGTCTCTTACCGTTTCCCTTCCTGATTTAATTGTATGGTTGATTGTGGGAAGATTTGCTGATCATCCCTGATCAAGAGACATTCTGTTAGGTCGCCGCCTGCATTGGTTATCAATAATTGATCCTCAGATCTTGTGACAGAGGGCCGGTTTCCAGTGCGCTCACCACCTGATTACCACCCTTGATGACCACTTATAGTGGAGATCCCAGAGTGCCAGAGCTCCTGATTCTTTGGTAACACTTTAGCCCAGAGCCCGTTAGTGCCTTTATCACCCATCAAGACCACTGCCTACACCAGAGATCCTGGGGGAACGGCGAAGCTCCTAATTCCACAGGGAGCACTGTAACCCAGAGCCCGTTGGAGCCTTTACCACCTATGCGGCCCACTGCCTGCACTGGAGATCCTGGGGAGCCATAGCTCCTAATTCCTTGGGGTGCACTGTGGTCCAGAGCCCATTAGAGCCTTGATCAATGGAAGAGCTCTAACCACTGAACTTCCAACAGCTGAAGGCCAGATCCCAGTGTGCTGACTTTCCAACTGCTGCCTAAATTACCACCTATACCACTGATTGGAGGTCCTGATCACAGAGTGCAGCCCTACTTATTCAAGCAGCAGCCTAATTCTCAAGATCGCTGACCAAGACAAGAGGATCTGTGAAAAGACAGACCTGATCCCTAAGTTCGCTAGGTGATGATCTGAAGTGACAAGAGTAGCCTTCTACCAAAAGACATTCACCTACATTTTTCAGCCTAATACATCCTCTCTTTATATACCCCCAGTAGCCACCCAAGCCTAATCTGTTCCTCTTTCTGCCCTACACCCCAATTATTCTCTTCCTGCCTAATATTTTTCCCTCAATATAACTCTGTTTAATTGATAAACTGATCTTAACTAATTAATTAATTAATTCTACAATTATTTATCTTTAGTGATTAATAGATTATTACAGATTATTAGTGACTAATGGTTATTAATTAGGCTAATTAATTGTTTTGAATATTAGTATGATCAGAATGTTTAGTGTAATTAATTGACTAGTGTATTTAGTGATTATTATAATTAATTTTTAGAGTGATTATTGATTAGTTAAATTAATTGACTAGTGTGTTTAGTATAATTAACTGTTTGATGTGATATTATTTTATTGATTATCTTGTTCGATTGATAACCCAATCAACAAAACATCTCAACAAGCCCACCATGCCAGGAAAACAATCCAACGTCAAACCACAACCTAAGAAGAAAGAAATCCCTACTAAAGAACCACAAGACTCTTGCTCTTGTCTTATATGCAAGGAATCTTTAAAGGAAAAAAAAGATTACATCAAATGTTCTCTTTGCGATAACTACGCTCGCCATAATTGCTTAGAATTACCCAAGCAAATGACTCTATTCCTAAAATCATCCACCAATGCTTTTCCATATTTCTGCCTACTGTGCAGACCCAAGCTAGAAAAATACATTACCCTGTTTGAAAGAGTTGATACCATAGAAACACGCATAACATCCCTTGTCACCATTGTAGCAACCCTGGACACTATACAAGCTAGATTGACAAACCTTGAAATAAAAGAGACAACACAAAAAAATGAACACCAAACATCCACAAACCATACTTCTACCCAACAACTGCAACCAAAACCCAATCCACAAAAAAACACAAATCCTTCAAATATCGATATCCCCATCCTTATTAAAGAAGCTGTTGAGCATGACCGAAACTACCAAATGCCATCTTATTTGGTCTTAGAGGTCAATGACAATGATGACATCATTAACATTTGAAACATCATCAGGGAATATCAAGCATCAACCATCTCCCCTGATGAAATGTCTCCCCTTCTCCCCTTCCCATGTTGGTCCTGAGCTTAAAAACAAAGATGGCTTGATAACCTCACACCTCTGCAGGGTTGTTTGCAAAAACTAATCAAGCAAATGCAAATTCATCTTCTCAATAAATTCACTCGCAAAGAGCAACAACAACCACAATAATCTTCGTTCTTGTCCTGATCTAACCTTACAGCAACATGTACGATCCCGGGAACTATGTTCTGAGCTCAAAAGACTACACGAATTAGGTAATACTAATCTATACATCGACTACCATGCTGATTGTATCAAAAGCAAGAGCCACAATCCACATCACAATAACCATCACCCAAACATCCAATATTAGGAATGCATGCCCCTTACTTCTTCCAGACCCACTCCTTCATATCTTAAATGCAAACTACTCAATGCAAGAAGCCTCGCAAATAAAATGCATGAATTCTTCATTTTACTAAGCCCTGCCACATTCAATATTATATTTGTCTGTGAGACATGGTTGAATGTATCTTTCCCAGACTCCATTACCACTGTAAGAGAATATCAAGTTTATCAGTCTGATCGCGAAATCCGTAGAGGAGGTGGAGTTGTTATATTTTATAAAAAGTCTCCAAATCTAAAAAAGATTCAAATTATACAAGAACTTGCTCTTCCCGAAACCATCATCTGTGATCTGTCCTTAAATACCTCAATCTGCTTCTTACTTTGCTATTGAGCCCCTGACTATGATATAACTCATGCAAACAAGCTAACTTCACTACTGACATGAGCTGCCTCTTGCCCACACCCTCTTATTTTCCTTGGCGACCTCAACTTACTTCTTATAAACTGGACACTAAATGAATGTACATCTGAACCCATTCATTCAACCCTATACAATGCCGTTACCACACTGGGACTGGATCAATTAGTATATAACAACACCAGACTAAACAACTGCCTCGACCTCATCTTCTGCAACAGCTCAAACTCAATTTATGGCCTACAAATATAGGAACCATTTTCAAACAGTGACCATAGCATGATTGACTTTTGTCTAAATTTACACCCATTAAAAGAGGATCATAATGATGGATCTCCAAAATACAATTTTAAAAAAGCCAATTATGAACTCATAGCTGCCGACTTATCATCTCTTGATTGGCACATTCTGTTCTCTGACTGTAACACTACAGAAGAAATTTTATAACGCCTTCTTGCTTGAACTTGAAAGAGTCATTAAACTATGTGTTCCATTAATAACCCCCCTAAACAAAACAAAAAAACAATTTAGCCAAATTAATAAGAAAACTTCAATCTAAAAAAAATCCTTATGGAGTAAAAACAAAACTAAACATGTAACTAACTTTAAAAACTGATACAGATAAAGGCAGAATGCATCTATTACCACTGAAAGCAAGAGGAAAATCTATGCACAAAATCCACCCGTGCCTTCTATAATTTTGTAAGCACCAAACTTAAAGACTCAAAAACCATCCCACCTCTAAAAGGTCCTAATGGGAAAGACTATAGCGATGAAGCTGTTAAGGCAAACTTCTTCAACATGTTCTTCAGTTCAGTCTTTGTTAACAGTAGTGGCACATGCCCCTTATTTCCTAATCGTACAACAACTAACTGCAACGTACAACAACTAACTGCAACGAGCTACAAACTGACTTTACTTAAGATAACGTAGAAAATGCACTATGCCACCTTAAACCATCCTTATCAGTTGGCCCTGATGGATTATGTGCATTCTTCTTTGAAAAGTTCTCCACTTCTATAGCAGACCTACTAAGCATAATATATGACTTATCATTCAGAACCAGCTCTTTACCAAACCTATGGTCCTTAGCAATGGTCATCCCCATTTTCAAAAAGGTGACCCTTGCTTAGTTGATAACTACAGACCAATCTCATTGTGTTGTGTTACATGCAAAGTTATGGAATCAATTATTAATCAATGCATTACCTTCCATCTAGAGTCTAACAACTTACTCTCCAATAATCAATTTGGTTTCAGAAAAAAATTGTCCTGCAATTTGCAACTTCTACACTGCAAAAACATATGGACTACACTTCTTGACCAGGGTAAAGCAATAGATGTAATTTACATTGACTTCTGCAAAACATTTGACTCAGTGGTACATGACAAACTACTATTAAAATTAAATTTTTGCGGCATTTCTGGATCCCTTCACTAGTGGATTACTGCCTTCCTGATGAACAGGCAACAAATTGTAAAAATAGGAAATGCCCTATCAAACCCTGCACCAGTTATCAGAGGTGTCTCACAAGGGGCGTTCTAGGACCCACACTCTTTACACTCTATATAAATGACCTTTGTGATCACCTTATTAGCAACTGCGTCCTCTTCGTTGATGATGTTAAACTATTCAACACCACCATCAATGCTACCGTCCTTCAAAAAGACCTTGATTATGTGTCTGAATGGTCTAACAATTGGCTACTCCAAATATCTACCAACAAATGCTCTGTCCTACACATTGGTAAAAAAATCTACATACCAAATACAAGCTAAGTAGATATGACCTTTCTGATGACCCTCACTTTGTCAAGGACCTTGGAGTTATCATATTGCATGATCTAAGTGCCAAAGCTCACTGCAACAGTATTGCCAAAAAGGCTTTAAGAGTTGTAAATTTAATTTTATGAAGCTTCTCTTCTGGTAATACTGTTTTGCTAACTAGGGATTCAAAACCTTTGCTAGACCAATACTTGAATTCAGCTCTGCTGTCTGGAATCCACACTGTATATCTGACATAAATACAATTGAGCGAGTCCAGAAATATTTTACCAGAAGAGTACTACATTCCTCTGTTCACAACAGAATACCCTACAGCACTAGACTTGAGATTCTTGGCTTAGACAACCTTGAACTATGCCGACTAAAATTAGACTTAAGCATAGTACATAAAATAATATGTTACAACATCTTACCAGTTAATGAATATTTCAGCTTTAACAACAATAACACTAGAGCGCACAACAGATATAAACTAAATGTAAACCACTCCAAACTCGATTGCAGGAAGTATGATTTCAGCAATCAAGTGGTCAATGTCTGGAACTCATTACCTGATTCAGTTGCCACCTGCTCAAACCCCCACTACTTTACCCTCAAACTAACCTCTGTTGACCTCACCCCATTCCTAAGAGGGGAGTGCATAAGTGCACAATTGTGCCTACCATCCCTGTCCTATTGTTCTCAGTTAGTTCCTACTTCTTGTATTTAAACTTATAGTTATTCTTGTTATTGTAAGCTTTTGACAAATAAATAAAAATAAATAAAATAAAAAATAAAATAGAGGAATGGTAAACAAATGTAGTAGCTTTAGATTTTCTTCCCCTCCCTTCCCTTTCCTGATAATGGTAAAGACAAAAACAATCAGTACTCAGATATTTTGGATGATATGTCAGAAGTGCAACCAAAGCCAAATTTTATATAAAAACAACTTATGATATTCTATGCAGAATGCAAGTTAGGACCTATAATCTAAAGATTCCTTTGCAAGGCAACCTATTGTTACATACATCCTACCAGTTATGACACATACTCAGAACAGCTTTATGTAAAATAATTGCCTGTAATGTGGTTCATTTATTATGTTGTACAGTAAAATGAAAATATAATTATATTTGTATGTCATGCACATATTTTTTGGTATCTAGATACAAGTGGAGAGAGAGAAAAATGAAGGCTGGAATTTTTAATAGTATTGAAAAATCAATGACTTAAAAATAAAAGAAGATTCTACATCTTTTGTTCCCCCTGCCTTCCTTTCCTCTTACATCCTGTTAACTACTTAGTTGTTTTATAATGACATTTCTCATTTATTTTTATTTTGAGAAACATGTCCATGTCAGCAAGATTTAAAATTTATTCTCACTGGAATTACAGCAAATAGTTTACCTACAGTAATTCAGGGGAACAAAATATTTCACTGAGTATTGGCATCTCTATAAATTCAGTGAGTTATATTACAAAAATGAATTAGTTTGAGAACAAGAGATCAAACCTTGGCAGGAAGAAAGGAATCTTCTTGCCAAAATAAAAAAGATGGTCACAACTCTGACATTCTAAATAAACTTTTAATTTAATAGGGTGCTGTCTGCTTGGTTTTATTCTCAGTATAATTATACTGTATGACTGCTCAGAATATTTATTTCCCGCTATTGGGAAAAAAAATCTTCTGGCAAAAGTATCCAACTGAAATTGGAAGTTGGAAATAGGGGGTAGCTATCCTACTTTTAAAATATATAATAACAAATATTTTATTTTACAGTAAAAACCGAAAGAGAAAAGACACAGAGAAAAATAGAGAGAGACATTTCAACAACCTAGAGCATCCAGGAGTGTATCAGTAAGATGGCATCCAAAGATGAAAGAATTCCTGGGAGGAAAATCAAGTAGAGGAAGTGTCATGGCAAGACAAGACCGTGTTTGGGGTGTACCATCAAGAGATAGCTGAAGTGGCAAACATTAGAGAATCTGATCACTGTCTGGAAAGGGATGACAAAAACACTGAGGCACTGATCATAGCAGCACAAGAAGAGACATGAAACACTAGATCCATAGAAACATGAAGCAAGACAGGCCTCAGAGACAGTCCAGTGGCAATATGTAAGATGCAGGCTGTATTGACATACAGTGGCAGTATGTAAGATACAGGCAGGAATATGGCAATATTTAAGATGCAGTGGCAATATGTAAGATGCAGGCAGCATTTACTGAATGGCACAACCAAGCAGTTGGCATTATGTATAGAAACAATCTGCACAGTCTATAGGCTAGGTTTTCACAAGTCCAGAAAGGAGATTCCACAGACAGTCATGGAAAATTACAGGAGTATATACTTCAGGATTTCCAGATCCAAATGACTAGGCAGATACTAGCCATTACTACTAGACATCATGGTAGTAGACAAGGAGCAGAAGAAATGATGGTGATGGATGTAGCAGTGCCAAGTGATAGCAATATCAGGAAGAAGGAATATGAGAAATTGGAGAAGTACTAGAGCATGAAAGAGGAACTAGAAAGGATGTGGAAGGTAAAGATCAAAGTGGTTCCAATGATGGTAAAAGCACTGTGATTGCAAAAAGTGGGAAGAGTGGCAAGTGGGGAGAGAGAGAGAGAGAGAGAGAGAGAGAGAGAGAGAGAGAGAGAGAGTTATCCTGCTGTTTGGTGAAATTACATAAAGTAATATCAATAGATAAGCTCCATTCCACTAGTTGTAATAGTAAGCACAATTATACATATAACCCAGATTACCCAGGCATTTTAACATTCTATCCTACAGTTACAGATCTAGCTTTAATCTTGTATGCTTTCTTGTTTTAATATTATTGTTGCTGCTGTTTTATAGCATTTTTGCACTTATCCCACTGTTAACAGAGAAGATAGCATCTAATTTTTTAAAATAAATAAACATCTAACAGTTTCTCATGAAAAAGCACAGGATTATTTACATTAAATTAGGCTGTATAAGTGGTCTATCAACAAAATTAAAATAGAAAAAAATTCCCTGAGAAGTATTTCATGAATTAGAGTTTCTTTTAGCAGATTGCTAATTATTTTCTCACCACTCACTCTTTTCACCACGTTCTTCTAAGCAACTCTCCTATGACTGGGAAGGCTGTAAAATGATTTATATATATATTTTCATGGAGTAGGCACAGATGTACTACTTAAACTAACTTGCGGGGAATCTACTTATTTATACAATTTATACAAAGTAATGATGGTGTTGACCTATAAAGCCCTACATGGCTTAGGACCAGGGTATTTGAGGGAGACCCTGCTGCCAGTAACTGCTTCCCAACGTCCCATGCACTCTCACAGGCATGGCCTCCTTGGGGTGCTGTCGGCCAGACAGTGTTGGCTGGAGACCTCTAGGGGTAGGGCCTTCTCTGTGGGAGCACCCATCCTATGGAACCAGCTCCCGCTGGAGCTTCAGTTGGCTCCCGACCTCCGGTCCTTCCGTCAGGGCCTGAAAACATGGCTGTTCCAACTTGCCGACCTGGACTGAGGAGGGGGATGGGGGTTTTGATGTATTACGGTATTGTTTTAATTTGATTATTGGGTTTCATATTTAATTTCTTTTTAATTGTATAGCATTTGTACTTTTTTTATTATTGTATGCTGCACGAGTTCTTTGGGAGATGGGGCGGCATAGAAATCCAATAAATAATAATAATAATAATAATAATAATAATAATAATAATAATAATGCAAAGATAATGATAACTTTCAAGCCACATTGTTTTTACAGCAACAGTATTTGCCCATGTTTGAAGTAGCATTCTGAGTAGTTTACTATTATCATGTTTTGGACCTTTGGATTCCCTAGTGATTTTCCTTCTGATTATGCTATAAGAGGAGAATAGGTGATCTCATGCAACTGTATATTTGTCATTTGTTTGCTTTTCATGCAAGAATGCAATTTGAGTTAAATCATTCTCTAAGCATTTGGACAGTGTGAAGTAAGGTGCCCAAGTACTTATTAAAACCTCTTCCTAACATAGGAATTAAATATATCTTCAAATAGAATTACATATAAAAAGTACAGACCTAGAGGTTCGTTCCACCACTATGGAAGGACATAACCTCATCTGTGTTGAGCTACATACCCTAATTTATCTTGTTTTTAAAATTATTATACTTTGTTTATGGGTTTGGATTTTTTTGCTACATAAAAGTCCACTGTCATTATTCTGAATATAAATAACTAATTATGTTAGGTAGAGTAGGTACATTCCAAATCTCCTCCCTTGCCATCTGATGGGTCCTCAGAGATGCGTCTTCTGCTGGCTTTCCCCACAGTCCTTTGGAAAAGTATCCCACTTAATTTAAGTGGCGGGAAAAAAATTAGTTAAATATAAAATGTTACAAGAAAGAGAAGCATTGAATTTAAGGATTTGAAACTGCATTTTGTTCCTTGTTTTGTCTGAATGAAAGGATAGATGTTGCTGAGAAACCAGAAACTTTTACAGTTATAAGCTTACAACCTGAGATTTAGATGACATGAATATTTATGGTATGAGAAAGTTAAGGTTAATATGGACTTTAAAAATAAGTTTATTAGATATGCCACATTGAGGCTATTGAATATATGTAAACCCAGGTTTTGTCTGAAAACACTTTTACAGATTTCAGCTCAAGAAGCATATTATAGAAGCGAAATGGCACATAATGATAAATGATTTATGTGCAAGGATTTATTGGAAAATTACCAAGGACAATTTAAAATCAAAGCAGGGCAACAATTAAAAGGATTTAGTTGTAAATGGTTTTCCCACTTTATCTGAAAATAATAAATTGGCTATAAAACAACCAGTTTCTTAGCCTGTTATAAGGAAGTCTTTTATAAAAAGTAAAGCCCAACCAATTATTTAAAATCTGTATCTTTTATGCAAAACCAAATTATGTTGGAAAACTGTTACACATAAACGGTTTGTAAAAATAATTGTAGCCGCACCTAAACAGTATCAGTGAACACTATTTCTGCTTAAGCAAAACAAAAAGCATATGAAGCAACCTCTGCTCTGTTTACCATGTTGCCTCAAGTGAGGCTGCGATATTGGTCTCAGAGAAACAACCTACTGGGCTTTGATGAAGAATTAATAGATTCTGAAAGTGAAGATTAAAAGGAGTAATTGCTATTTGCTAGACAATAGACACAATAAAATAAGCAGCCAGCAGAAGCACTGCAGAGTCTCTGTGTAATGTCTTTAGAGGCTAGAAAAATCAATTTGTCATCATGCCTAATTCTGTGTGTGTGTGTGTGTGTGTGTGTGTGTGCATGTGCAAATGTGTGTTTGCATTATTATTATTACTGTATTATTAAGAAGGTTTTTTTTAATTACATTTATATGCCACCCTTCTCTGAAGACTCAGGGCGGCTTACAATTTTTTGGGATACAACCCAGTGTGCTCAGCAATAGCCTTCATTCCATTGTATATGCCTGCTTATTACTAAGCAGCATTTTTACAAAGTCAGCTTATTGCCCCCAACAATCTTGGGTCCTCAATTTACCTACCCCGAGAGGATGGAAGGCTGAGTCAACCTTGAGCCTGGTGGGATTCGAGCCTACAGTAATTGTAGACAGCTGGATCTTAAGTGCAGGCATTTAACAGCCTGAGCCACCAAGGCCCTTGGGTGGTGATGGGAGTTACCCAATTCTCCCATATTACCCCCCTCCTGCGTGACCTGCATTGGTTGCTGGTTGCACTCCGGGTGAGATTCAAGGTTTTGGCTTTAACATTCAAAGTCCTACATGACATGGGTCCACAATATTTAAGGGAGCGTCTCCTGCCGATATTGAGTGCCAACCGCCTTGTACGGGCACACAGGCAGGGGCTTCTCGGGGTCCCGTCGGCAAGTCAATGTCGGCTGGCGGTCCCCCAGCGGCGAGCCTATTCTGTGGCGGTCCCCGACTTATGGAACCAACTGCCTCTAGACCTCCATCTGGCCCCTGACCTCTGCACCTTCCACTGCGAGTTGAAGACCTGGCTATTTGACCAAACCGGGCTGTGACTACCTCATGGGGGGTATGGGATAGTTTTAAATTATTTTAATTTGGTCTTATTGGACTTCATAGTTGTTTAATTCTTTTTAATTATTTATTGTATTTGTATGTTTTAGTTGTGAGCCGCCCCGAGTCTTCGGAGATGGGGCGGCATATAAGTCCAATAAAATAAAATAAATAAAATAAAATATAGTTGTTTGACTCCCAAAACAGGTGTTAACATAAAAAATACCATATATGGGGAATAGAATAACATGGACTTTTCTCCTGTGAACTGGACTTGTGATATAATTGTCAAGACCTTTGGCTAAACTTGTACAGATAGGTTTGCAGGTGGATCTTTATATACAAGGATTTCTAGCCAATAAGATTGTAGTTTAGGAAAGAAGGATATATCATTTTTCAGATATTGCTGAACTCAAGTTCACATCAGTCTGAACAACATACCCTACAGCAATCTACAGTATATCTGTTGCCAAAGCTTTAAGTGTCACTTTATTTAGCATCACAAAAGAGAGAAATACTATAGGAAAAATACTGACATTTCTGTTTGGAATTCTAAAGTTTGTTCACCGAGACCTCTAATAAGTATAAATGTGTCAGTAGAACTAAGCTCATTAAGAAAACATGGGCCAGTTGTTTTAGCCTTAAAAGGATAAGTTTATGAATAAAGTTATATGCTCCACAAAACTTGCATCAACAAAGCTTTTATTGCCATGGTGGGAAAAGATAAGTAGATACTCTGTTCTTTTATTTCAGACAGAAAAAGCAAACCTATCAGTGTTCCAATGGCAGAAGATAGACAGCATCAAGGCAAATTCACCACAGGACAACTCACCATGGCCAACTCGCCATAGGATAACTTGCTGCGGAACAATTAAATTTAATTATTTAAAATAATGAAAAAATATTCAAATTTCTGTCATCCGCATTTCATTGTGTTCCTCCAATAGTACCATATCTAAATTGAAATATCTTTGGAGGCCTGATCAGGCATCTTCTACCTACTATGTAGTCAGAGAGTTCTAATTCATTGTTGATCTTTCAGATAAATTGCTGATATTTGCCACTGAATTAAGCAAGCTTATTTCTGTATACAACAGAAAGGAACCATGACTAACATCTGATGATATATATTATTCACATAAAGGGTATAATACCCTTCTGTGTTGCATGAAATATTTTATTTAGCAAGTATTGATTGAAATTTTGATATGATAGAATAAAATGATATTTGTTATATTTACACATTATAGTATTTTAATTACCAGGAAAAGAAAAAGTGTCAAGGGAAAATATCATAGAAATTTAAAAATCATGATTCATATGCATACTGAATGCTACCCATTTCTAGAAGCATAACTGCTTATCCCTATATGCATGCCACAATAGAATATTAAGACTAGGATAGGAATACTAGCCTCAAGGCAAAATTAATCCATCACTATTATTTCAGATCCCATGAGATCAATATGGTTCAAATGTATTTTGCTCTTAAAAAAAGAGAAAATATTATTCACTAACTACATATATCAGCAATTGAAGGAAAAACTACTTCAATAGTCCTTAACATGGGCAAGAGAATTATGTTTCTTAAAAGTATATTTTATTCTGTTTTGTTTTCACAAGACCCTATAAGAGGGTTTCATAAGATCCTCTTAAGTAAAGAAAAGCAGAAAGACAGAAACATTTCAATTTAATGGACATTATAGTTTATCAATACCTCTTCTATTCCAAATTTCCTACTAAATCATGGTTCTAATGTTTATAGCATCCCCACTATCTACTAAATGATTTAATTAAACAGTATCATCAAGTTAACATGGTATAAGTTGCTAATGACAAATACCACACAACTTGTAATATCTATTACATTATTTTATAGGTGTTTGCACATCTTGTGCTTTTATAATTTGCTTTGGAAATTACTCAGATCCTCCTTTATCTCTTTTCAAAGTTGTGAAGAATACTTGCCTTCCTCCAGGTTATTTGACACTTAAAGTGTTCTCCAGGATTTCTCAATATGTTCAGCTAGTCCATCATTTTCTTCAGTATCAGAGAATGCAATTACTTTGTAGATCCAAATAGAATGTGTTGTGATCATTCAGGGCATGAGTTACCATAACAAGATCTGCTTGGCCTGGGAGGGCTATAACCTGGTGCATTAGGCCCCATGGTTTGAATCTCTGCTTGATCAGGAACTTGATCAGGAATACCAGTCCAGAAGAATTCCCAACTCAGGAGGAACCACTAAGGGAGGAATCTGGAACCACTAAGGGCAATGCTAATGGGTAACCTACATAGCCTTTATCAAACTGAAAATTCTGGGCATCCCAGACATCTTTGAGGATGGAAGAACTATTAAGATAGTTCACCCTAGGAACCTGATTGATCCTGAATGTTTTTAAAGAAAGCCTGGTTTATTCATCATAATATTCGGTGAAGTTCTATTTCACACCTGGCTAATCTCTAACATACAGAGATGACTATAATATTAGATAAAGTTACTCTGAAAAGTTTTTTTTTAGTTGCAAATTCAAAGCAGCTTCCAGATTTTTTTAGAAAGCAAATGCCAGCAAATTCCCTTGGAGTGATTCTGTCTACAACTTAAAGAAAATAGAGACAAGCACTGGTACAAACTCACATACAAGGTTCTTGAGTGGCAATAACTTTGCTGAAAAATAAAAAAATATCAATTTCTGTTGGGACATATAGTATATTCTTAGCCAATATCCCAATTAAAGCTGACATATTCTACTGAGGAAGGATAAGTAGGATAAAAATAGTTTTCCTTGCATCTAAAACATTTGTCTTTGCTCTGTTTGGATAACAGTTTTGCAGAGCCAAGTGGGATGAAAGTGGCATCATTTTGCTCTATAATTTGAGGAAGTAGACAGGGTTTTCTTATGAATTCTATCATCTCTGAGGCCCACAACTTCTTCAGAAGGTCAAATAATGTGAGTATAGTTGTACTCATCATGGAATCAAGGTCATTTGGACAGAGATTGTAATGCTACTAGTCTTAGAAATCTGATATAGTCTCTTTCTTAAAGAGGCTAGCTTTCAATCCAGAAATTTTACAAATTTCATCCCTTGTCTTTTAGAGAAAATTTACTGAGAATGTGATGCAGCCACACAATTTTACAGATTTCACTTCTTTTAGGGGAAATTATTGATAATGTGATGGCAACAGGGAATTCTAGAAAAGGTGGATTATTTTGATCGCTTTCAGTCAAGGTTCAGACTCACAAAAAAACATTGGTTGCTGTGATATGTGCCCTTTGTCAGGAGCTGAATGATTACACCGTTCTGGTCCTATGAGTCTTGGTGGCACAGTGGTAAGAATGCTGTACTGCAAGCCACTTCTGTTGACTACTGGCTGGCTGCCTGCAATTTGGCAGTTCAAATCCCACCAGGCTGAAGGTTGACTTAGCCTTCCATTCTTCTGAAGTCAGTAAAATGAGGACCCAGATTGTGGGGGTAATCTAATTGTAAAGAACATTGGAGGGCACAATTTATGAATCTGGATTTGCTCTTGGATTCATGGCACCTAACATTCACGATAGTAAGAAAAAGAATAATTGATACTGATTATCAAGGAGAGGAAAGTGTCATTCTAGTAACACAAGTAAATGTAATCTTTTACTAGTCTTCTGCCAAAGGACAGAGGATAGAAAAGAGAATTTTCACACACTTTTCCCTTCCAGGACCCTTTCAGATTCTATTCTCAAATCCTATTTTACAAATCTTCCAAATTGAGGACATTGATACAGCAGCCCAATATTTTTATGCTGCTTACATAAATAGTTGAATTTCAGTTTATACTTTTTTTAACTAATCAACATTCCCTAGTATATGCAATATGTTATCTAAGATTCAAAATATAAGTTAAATTTTATTTTATTTATTCAGCCAGTAATAATTGTTTCTCTGTTACTTAGTTATATCAAAATAAATGAGGAATATAAGGCTTATTGCTAGGAACACTTTGAAATGTTTGAGTATGTAATATGAAAGTAATACAGCAGAGTTTTACTATACTTTTTTTGCAAATTAAATAAACAATTTTTTATTCTGGCTGTATAACCTTGATAAATACTTCTATCAAATCATGACAAGAGTATCTTATAAAAATCCACTCCTCTTCTTATCCAAAACAGGTTGTTGTTGTATAAATTCAATTTAAAGTGAGGCAAAATGAATGTGAGTGCACTTATTCATATTTCATATAATAATTTATGGATCTGGAGAATATTATGTAAGCCTATATAAGTTCTTTTTGGTTAAGTGTATAATTAATTCATCAATCTGTCAAATAAAGTATCTATGACTTGTAAGAAGTTTTGGCTTATCATCCTTCTGGAATTGGAAATAGATTGTATTGTTAATCTGCATTAACTCTATGACAACATTCATGGATCAATATGTATTGGCACTATAGAATATAAGTAAGCTGGCCATGACAGCAGGATAATATAGAACAATAGGCTCTAAATAGAACAACCTGAAATGTATGATAATTAAAGAAGATCCATTGTATCCTTATTCAGGACTTTTTAGATGAAGTTTGGAAAAGGGAACCTCTTAGATATTTGCTTGGAATTTGGAACCCAGAAAATTATTTAGGATAACATCCCTAACATTTTAGATAGATGATGCAAGGCATTTTAGAATTGTTTTCTGATTTTAATAAAATAAAGTTAATTATCTGAATTGATCTACAGGATGTAGCTTATATCCTTATCCTAAGTTTGAGATCTTGCCTAGGTGGCTTGTGAATGTTAGAAGCTATTTTCTATATTTTAAAAAAATCACATATAAAGCTAGATTTTTCTTTTCTTTTCAATTACTTTCTGCCTTGGAAATGATTGTGGGGACTGTTTAAAAATATACAGTATTATATATATATTTAAAAACCTACTAACTATAAGTAATACAAATGAGATTGGCCTGACTAAGCATTGAACTTTATGCCATCTGTGGGCAATGCACATATGCAAAAAGATGACAGCTGATTTTCTTTTGTATATGAATTTGTAGATAACTTTTAAGTTTATTGCAAGGAAAACTGGGCAGGGCTTCCAAGAGGATAGTTAATCTTGGTTGAAGTACCTCAGTCCTCAGATTTACTATCCAACATTACAAAAATTTGTTCAGAAAGCTTTGAGTATTAAGAACTTGAGTCTTTTTTATTATCTAATATTATTGTATTTATCTTTTGCCATTTCAAACCATTAAAAAAAGAAAAAAAACCCATAAAAATTCCCACCCTCAGACAATCCTTATTGCACTTTGAAATGTGATTTGCTTAATCTAATAACAGTCTTTCTGGTTTTAAATCTCTTTTCCTATCACAGCTGACTGGGTTATAATATGTAACTTTAATAAGTCACATTTTGTTACTAACTGGAGTGGAATTATAATAATTCCAAACTCTATTAAAGTAAATGGCTATGCAATTATTACTTAAAGGTCATGGAAGGTCTCTGCACTGACATTATTCTAATGTGTTTTCAACCTTTGGATGCAGACTCCAATGTATTATGCATAAAAATTCATAATAAACAATGGAGGAAAGAAGCATTTAAAATTACTCATCTTTAAGGCTTCTGTCATGTAACTTTCACATATTGTTTGAGCTAAGTAAAAGCCATGAGTCTAATTGGCCTGCCTAGTTCACTTTTGTCAGAGGAAAAAAAAAGGTAGGGAATTATGGGAAAATAACTTGTCACTCATCCATTATTTTCTATCTGAAGAGAAAAAGTTGTACCTGAAGGCATCTACTTTGACTTAAATGAAAAGCATACAATTAGTTTGTATATAACTACCTTATTTATCATTTGAAAGATGGATTGTCAGAAAATAGCTACATATATCTAGCTTAGTCACAGATAGCCTAACCGGTTTCGTCAGGATAATAAAAAATAAGGTGGAAATCAGCTTACTGTTTATTTTCAGAATGATGAATAATCCTAAATCAAGACATAGGAAACTTTTCCACCATTCTTCCTGGGAAATAATAATGGAAGAAGTTTGCTACCTTCTCCTTTTGAGATGTTTTTGAACTGCCAATTTACCTTATTGCCTTAGTATTTCTTGGTGGCCTGACAGTGACCAGTACTGAATAGGCTCAACTTTGCTTAGCCTTGATAAAGTGAATTAGATGTCACTTTCTGTGTATACTTTGCTCAAGAGATGGGATGTTGGTAACAATTGCAAAGAAATCTAGGGAGTTTTGAAGACATGACCAGAAAGCAGAGGTGGTATTCAGCAGGTTCTGACCAGTTCTTGAGAACTGGTAGCGGAAATTTTGAATAGTTCAGAGAACCAGCAAATACCACCTCTGTCTGGAGATTTTACAGGAACCTTCCCCTGTCACACCCATCAAGCCACAGAACCGGTAGTAAAAAAAAATTGAATCCTACCACTGCCAGAAAGGGTTAAAAAAATCTCAATATCAACCCTGATGAAAATGGCCTTTTTAAAGCAAAAACCTCATTAAAGCTATACATATTTGAAGCTAAACTTATCCTGAAATTATTTGGGGTAAGTTATGAGACCGGTTAAGGGGAAAAAAGATGCTTAGTATGTGACTCAAGTATAATATTACCATCTATTCTATGTTGGCTCTTCCTTGACATTACTGTAAAATAAGATATTTTATCTGTAATTCTATGATTGTATATTTGAAATAAAATCAATAGTCTCTGATTCCTATAAAAAAAGAACAAGTTATGATAAAGCAACTCAATAACAGTGAACTACAGAGTTTATTATTTTTAAATGTTAATACAAAACCAGTTCTGACTAAAAATTCTCAGCAAGCTATAGCTGTTCTTAGGCTATGCTGTTTTCAGAACATAGAAATAATACAAAATAGGACTTTCAGAAAGGAAGGAGCAATAAAATAGAATAAAGTATAATGTGTGGGTGGTTGTGGGCTGCAGATAATGATTCATTTAGAAATATGGACAAATGCAATAAATAGATAAATGACAATCAACACTAGTTCATAAAATAAATGGGGGAGTAAAAGACTAGCCATTTAGATAATGAAAGGCAATCAGAATAAAATGGCAGAACGGGAGGAAAAATTTTGCAAAACAAATGGGGATGGATTTTAAAAACTTAGATGATGATATATGAGCTGAATCCATGTTCACATAAGAACTCCAACTTGCAAAGCTAAGAGAAATGGTAAATTTTTAACGTATGACTTAACGTGAAAAATGGTTGAATGTTGTTATTAATCCTGTAACTAATGAATTGGAATAGTTTAGTAATTTATGAATAACTTACAACTCAAGCAATCTCTATTTGAAATCTTGCTTCTAGAATTAACTCACTAGAGAGTAGCACATACTCTTGTAGAATCTTTCCTCTCTACAATATGGTGATTACGTAAGTTTACCTACATTACAGTGTTATAAATATGACAACAGGTAAAACATGTGGAATGTTATTAACATAATAAAGTAGTTGTCATTCCTGTCAATTTATGAATAAGCATTAAGAATGTAAAATTGCTTATTCATTTAAAGCAGAAATTTAAATTCTATAAAGCAAAGTTCCTAATTAATTAGTATAACTCAGGACATACCTGCACTACTACTACTACTACTACTACTACTTTTCTTCTTCTTCTTCTTCTTCTTCTTCTTCTTCTTCTTCTTCTTCTTCTTCTTCTTCTTCTTCTTCTTCTTCTTCTTCCTCCTCCTCCTCCTCCTCCTCCTCCTCCCTCCCCGAGAATGTTGATTCATATCAACTACCTGGAGTCCTGGACAAATCCCTACATTTATTTTAATTTTTTTGCAAGATTTCAGAAGTCATTTGCCAAAGTGGTTTGCCGTTCCTAGGTCTGAGAGTGACTGGCCCAAGATCATCAGCCTGGATTCCAGGAGAATGACTTTGGGAGGCATGATTAAATCTCTTTGTTTGTAGCCTGATGCCTTAACCATCACCCCAAACTGATTCTCATTATCTGGCTTACTTTTATCTTTTCCCTAGGCATATGGATACACCCAAGCATAGCATTACTATTAGTTGATTAATCATCATGGCTACTGTTTTTACTCATTTATTTTGAGGGTGTTTTTAATTGCTCTTTTAATTTTAAAATTTTCAGCTACCCAAAGTCACTTGGTTGATTCAGGGAGCTATAGAAATTGACTAAGTAAAAAATAAAAATAAATAGCACTGGACTACAGTAATCCATTATTTTATTTTCATATTTACAGTCTATGTAGTATCCCCCAAAATACCATGAAATAAAAAGGTTGTTTTAATCTATTAGTTATTTAATTTACTAGTTATTTTGATTATTATAGTTATTAATTATTTAAATGAATCTAGCAGGCACCAAAGTTAGTGCTCACAAGCATTGGTTTCTAAAATCATCACACTGCCAACTATATTTCTATTCCCACGGAAATAAAGAAGTTGTCATAAAATGCTTGGTATTGGGATTAAAAATTGTAAAACAAATGTGAGGGATTCTTTCCCTCTGCCTTGAAAGAGGTGGTGGTGAGGCCCCTCCTCAAGAAGCCTGCCTTGGACCCGGCTGTTTTAAACAATTTTCATCCTGTTTCCAACCTTTGCTTTGTTGCGAAGGTTGTTGAGAGTGTGGTGGCCCGACAGCTCCCGGTGTTCCTGGAGGAAACTGATTATCTGGATCTGTATCAATCGGGTTTCAGGCCCAGGTACAGCACTGAGACAGCATTGGTCGCACTGGTGGATGATCTCTGGAGGGCTCAGAATAGGGGTTATTCCTCTATCCTGGTCCTATTAGATCTCTCAGCGGCTTTCAATACCATCGACCATGGTATCCTACTGCAACGCCTCGAGGGGCTGGGCGTGGGAGGCACTGTTTTACAGTGGTTCTCTTCTACCTCTTGGGCCGTATGCAGGTGGTGTTGGTGGGGGCAGAGATCGACCCCGAGGCCCCTCACTTGTGGGGTGCCCCAGGAGTTGGTTCTTTCTCCCCTCTTGTTCAACATCTATATGAAACCGCTGGGCGAGATCATCCATGGTTTTGGGGTGAGGTATCATCAGTAGGCTGATGATACCCAGCTTTTTATCTCCACCCCAAACCAACCCAGTGACACCCTCAACATGATGTCCCGGTGCCTGGAAGCGGCATGGATCTGGATGGGGAGGAACAGGTTTCAGCTCAACCCGGCCAAGACTGAGTGGCTGTACGTACCAGCATCTCAGGTTATCCAGGATGTTCCATCTTTAGCTATGGGGAGAGGTGTTGCCCTCCATAGATAGGGTGTGCAATTTGGACATCCTCCTGGATGCACGGCTCAGTTTGGAGGATCAGGTGGGAGCCGTGGCCAACGGGGCATTTGCCCAGGTTCACCTGGTGCACCAATTGTGCCCCTATCTGGACCAAGATACCTTACGTACAGTTACTCATGCGCTCATTACCTCCCATTTAGACTACCGCAATGCTCTCTACATGGGGCTGCCCTTGAGGACCACTCAGACACTTCAACTGGTGCAGAATGTGGCTGCGCAGGTTGTGAGGGGAGTATCCCGATACTCCCATTTTACACCCCTCCTGCGTGAGCTGCATTGGTTGCTGGTTGCCCTCCGGGTGAGATTCAAGGTGCTGATTCAAAGCTCTTCATGGCTTAGGACTGGGGTATTTGCGGGAACCTCTGCTGCCAGCAATGACTTCCCAATGTCCCATGTGCTCATGCAGACAGGGCCTCCTTGGGGTGCCGTCGGCCAGACAGTGTCGGCTGGTGACCCCTAAGGGTAGGGCCTTTCCTATTGGAGCACCCACCCTGTGGAATCAGTTGCCCCTGGAGCTTCGGATGGCTCCTGACCTTCAATCCTTCCGTCGTGGCCTGAAAACATGGCTCTTTCAGCTTGCTGACCTGGACTGATGGGGGGGTGGGGTTTTTAGGGATTTTAGTGTTGGTTTGTTAATTTTAATTATTATTGGGATGTTGTTTAATTGGCTTTTTAATGTTTGCATTGAATTTATTAATCATTGTAAGCCGCCCTGAGTCCTTCGGGACATAGGGCGGCATAGAAATCCCAATATAAATAAATAAATAAATCATAAATAAGCGATTTCATCATGCATTTGGATCTTAATTAGACTAAAACAACAACTAGTAGTTAGCACCAAGCAGGTTTTCATTACAATCAAACAGTTGGGTATCAGAACCACTCCTTTGATACACACACTCTTAGCATGCTGGCTAGGGAATTCTGGGATTTGAAGTCCATATATCTTAAAGATGCTGAGACTGGGAAACACTATTCTAAAGGAAGACATTATAATAACATATTTAACCAGTTTTGCTGAGAGATTAGCTCTTTTTAGTTCCTTAGATATTATCTAGCAAGTGACCCATTTTTAGGCTGCAGCAAAGAAATAAATAAGCGAGATATTTCCACAGTTGTTTCTGCTGAAAAGCTGGCATCATCTCTTTTCCTTGATTTCCATGATGACTTTTAAATATAATAAATATTTGTTAAATATAATAATGTATACAGAATCTCTCTTTTAAATGGCATAGACTGAACATATGAGAAGAATATCATCCTTTATCTGCAGCACAGAAATTTTCTGACTCAGCAAGATGAAATTAGTTTTCTTTTCTCTTAAAAAACTATATAAGAGATATGTAATTTCAATTAGTGTCATATTGTGGGGGATAGAAATTTCTGAATCAGTTTTGTGCTTTTGTCAATTTATGTAATTTTTTATGGAAATAAGCTCAAATTAAGCAAATATCACTAAAGTAGATGTGTATGTGTATGAAGGCGATGGAGTAATAATTTGGACTATATCAAATTCCCTTTATGTTCTATTGATTTAAGGACAAAATAAATCTATCTGGTCCTATGTAATGCATATTTTTCACGGGCTTTCTCAAATATTTTAAAATACCCTTTATGTCATTTTTTGGGGATTGTAAACTTAAAGGTAGGGACTATTAGCTTATGAAAGGCACATTGAGACCCTGTTCTAGGTAGATAAAAGGAAAAAACAGACAACACACTCACACACACATGAATAAATAAGAAATTATCAAAGCAGTGATATTCAAAATGTGTTTACATGTCACAGAAGTCAATTCATATTCTAGAACAGATGTAGATCACAAGTTCCTGGTGGACACCTCTCTTGATGCCTATTAATTCTAATGTGCTGGAAGTAGGTGCAAAGTAAGATATCAGGAATAAAATCAGTATTCATTTTTGTTAGGGAAGAAGTGGGAGGGCTTGGAGGAGGAGGGGGGAAGGGAAGGAGAAGGAGACAACCTCAATGGATGTCAGGAGAAAACAGCCAGAACCATTCATAAAAAGTCTCAATAGCAAGATAAGGCTTAAAGAATTCTGGTGGAGCTCCAGCCTGTGCTGTTTCCTCTAAATTCAGCCCCCTCTTGACCCCTCAGTCTACTCTAGCTGAAGATTTTATACAGTGAGAATAGATACTGATTGTCCTTGCTTCATTGATTTAGTCACTTTATTCTTTCTAAAATGTTTGAGATGACTACATTTGAGAATTGTCTGCATTCTCATTTCTTAGTATATGTAAAATACACTTTTTGTAAAAAAACAACTTTATTTAAGATACATATTTCTTTAAAAAATGTAAAGCATTCTAAATCCATCATTCCTATTACTTTAATTTGGTGTATGGGTGTATTTGCTAGAATATGCTGATTTTCACAAGTCTGTTCTATTTTTAAAAAGTGTGAATTTATTTCATATGAAATTTTTCCAATATAAATAAAATATTCATCTTTGTCCACAGCTTTTAAACTAATTACTATATCACAAAATTTGGAAAAATGCTGTTAAAGGGAAAGCATTGCTCAAATGCAAAATATTTCAGGACATTCTAAGGCAGGGATGTCAAACTCACGTCATCATGGCGGTGTCACATAATGTATCGGGACTTTTTCCCCATTCACTAAACCAGGCATAGGCATGGCCAGCACGTGATGCAACTGGCCCATGGGCTGGGAGTTTGACAGCCCTGTTCTAAGGCAACATTAAATAAATAAATAGATAGATAGATAGATAGATAGATAGATAGATAGATAGAAAGAAAGAAAGAAAGAAAGAAAGAAAGAAAGAAAGAAAGAAAGAAAGAAAGACAGCATTTCCCCCCATAGTTCTTCAGATTAGTTTTTCACAGCTGCTAGTTACTGGTGAAAAGTAATGTATGAGAATATGAATATGTTAGAATCATGACATACAGTTGGGGCACATTGACATAAGCTACATCTCACAGGACAAGCTTATCTTAGCATCTTAGCTACCATGCCAGAGTGAACAACAACCTTTCTAAACATTCTTAAAGGCTAACAGTGTTGGAGCCATTCAAAATCAAGAAGAAATATCATTTTAACAGTAGACATCATATTTCAAGGAAGGGATCTAATAATACTCTTTTGGCTCATAAGAAATAGGTAGCAACCACTATAGAATGGCTGTCCCACAAATAATCTGATCTTGCAGAACAGGGATTTAGTTATAGATCTCTTCTGAAGAAGATTGATGCATAAAACGTGAAATTCCAGTACATTTTCATTGTCTCATGCAACATTTCCTGGAAATCATTTTGCTCACCCCTCAGTCCTCATATCAAATGTATTGTTGTGACATTAAGACAGTACTGCTATGCAGGTAATTATTTTTGTTTTTAACTGAGAAACGATTAAGACATTCTGAAATTTAACTTCACAGATTCCCATGAGGCATCTCCAGATACATGAAAGAAAGGTGGTTCAGAAATACTCTCTATTTAGCCAGCGTCTACTATATATTATTTATTGATGATTTGAATAGATGTTTTTTTGTCTTTTAATGACCCTATAATCCCTTGCATTGGGATGGAGTTGGGCCAACTGAACGAGGCTGAGTGTTTACTGGCTGGATGTCCTTCCTGTTGCCAATGCAGAGTTCACAGCTGATACTTACTCATTGTGTCCAGAGAGAGAAATATCTGCTGTTACCTAGAATAGAACTCACAGCCTCCTGATTGTGAGGCAAGAACTCCACCTCTAGGACACTGTACTACTCCATAAGATTTGTATAGATGCCCATATCAAAACCCAGTGAGTTTTACAACTTCAAACCATCTATTCCCATGTTGCATCATCAAATTCACCCCACATAACTAAACATTGGGGAAAGCATGCACGCACGCGTGTACGCATACACACACAGAATACCATTAATGTAACTTAAGTAGCCAACTCCCTCATAGCAAAATAAGTGTTCTCTGTTTATGAGATACCACAATTTTACCATTTCATTGTCTATGCCTCCTGTCCGCATTTTTTATCTGATTTATCTGATTTATTCATCTACTAACTGCTTGCTGTGTGGACCAAGGAATTTTTTTAGTTCAGATTTCAGTGGATGAGTAAATAATAAAATAATGTATCATCACTTCCCCATCCCCCACTACCACTATAGCTTTGTGAAAATATAAAGATTTCTTTTCATGTGAAACTCTACTGCAGCTTGGTTTGTTTTGTCCTTTGTTATCTGCAGCTTGCAAAGCAGGATTAGCTCTAGGCAAGAGAGAAATATCAGAGGCTTCAGAGCTGTCACTCTGGCCATACTAACAATAAGTAACTATCTGCAGAACTGTGAAGCTATGTTAGAGCCTTCCTTGGAGAGCCCTAGAAATTCTGACACTGGTGTTCATCTATGATGTGTTGACAGAAAACTGAAGAAGGAAGGAGCCATTCAGAGTATCCTGTTGAATCAAGAGGAACCTCATCTACATCTCTCTAGTTTCCACAATATATACACTGCTTAGTGGAAGTGGGATATATAAGCAGAATGTTTAAGCCCAGGAAGTACAGGTGAAACTTGAAAAATTAGAATATCGTGCAAAAGTTCATTTATTTCAGTACCCGTTGTTAAGAAATTTGAATCCCACTCCTGGGGAGATCAAATAGAAGACAGCTAGAGAAACCAATTTGCTTAATAAAGAAACAAATACATACAAACATACACAGAATGGCAGTGGCTTTGATGAAAACTGTTGATATCCATATCATAAATTTTCTTAAAGTAAAATGGGTTTGTAATTTATGGTGCTAGTTCAAAAACTGTATAAAGATGTATGTATTAAGAAAAGATGCATGCTAAATGTGTTGCTGTGAGGAGAAACGGTACATCATGGTAATTTCAAGGTTTGGTACAAGTTTCATTTGTACAATCTAGATAATTTGAACTGAATGCATACTATTTAATATGGACTCCATTTTGTACATCTTTCATTTCTTGCAGTCATAGATGCCAATTTGTTTTTATTTATAGGTTTATGCTTCAAATTCAAAGGAGGCATTCAAATATTATTTTAGAAGGAAACCATTTCTGTAACAATTTATTTACCATTCATTTTTAAACATTCATATACATCAACTTTTTTCCTGACCTAATTATCCCCACATGCCATTTCTTTGCATTTTTTTAAGCAGGAGTTAGGAAGGTTGATAATCAGACTTAGCAGGAGAAATAAATTATGCAACTCTAACAAATCTCTGTATGGAAATCTAATTATATGGGAGCAAGGAAGGGAGGGAGGGAGGGCTGAGAGAGAGGGAGAGAGAAAGAAAGAAAGAAAGAAAGAAAGAAAGAAAGAAAGAAAGAAAGAAAGTTTATTATATGAAAATTAAACATTCTGGACAGGTTTTGTGAAAATGTCAACAAATCACTCTATGACTATATGATTGTAGCAAACTAAACACAAGAAAATTGTAAATAAACTTTTTCTAAAAAAAAAAAAAAGAAAATTAAACATTCTGGACAGGTTTTGTGAAAATGTCAACAAAACACTTGTATATATTAGCTAGCAATCCAAGGCGCAGAGATAATCTGATCACATAAATCTGAAGCTTAAAAGAAAGAAAAAGAAAAAGTGGGACATCTAATATCATCTGTAAGATTATATATTAAAACTCTCAGCTATTGTAGCACTGATCACCGATGTTGATACTGAAATTCATATTCATTATAAAGTTTAATCATCATTCCCAGCATATTTCTGTGCTCATGACTAGCATTCCTGGAGCATTTGTGTGTAGCATGAAATATAAAGCCTTCTGTTTTCGGCAAACACGGTTGGTAGAACTCATGAGAAAAAGGAAAACTAACCTGTACAACAGTAACAAAATATTTTGCCTTCTGACATAAAAGACATAATTCATTTCACATAGAGATGTGTACTAGCCTGTAGATGAAAGTTATGATGAAGTAATATATTTTTACCTGAGGCATCAAGTACAAACTAGAGATATAGGTAGTTAGAATGAAGAACACAAGTGTATACCATAATACAGGACTCTGGAGGAAGAAGCTAGTGCAAAGTATCACAAACTTGTTTCTTGAGGCAAGTTTATTACCATGTTTCATGGTAACATTGGCCTTAGGGATAGTGTTCTCCAGTTATGTATAGGTGTCAGGTGCAAGAAACCGAGAACCAAGGCTGTTCAAATGAGTACAAGTTTATTCAATGCTAGCCCTCTAAAAGAATTTTAACTACTAACAGTGAAGGCAAATTGTCGATAGATAAGAGTCAACAGAATTCAAGGTGGCATAGGATTAGATCACTTGTGAGCATGAAGAGACTTCAAACTAATGATGCACTTGACCCCTTCCTCAGGCTCAGTCTGTGGATCTCTTACATCAGAGCTTCAAACCTACATAGAAGAATTTGGGAAAAATACACTTTTGGGGTGATTACTTAAATGCATTTGAACTATAGAGGAGCTACTAACTTAAAAGTGGTTAGCTGATTAGAAAAAAGGAAGTTTATGATCAGATTAAATTTAAACTTTGATAATGTAGGGGAATAAAAATTAGCAAAGTATAGAAGTTGGCACAGAAAGAAAATTTAGTCAGGAAATAAAAAGATTTATCTTGCTTTTGTAGCAAAATATGCTGTTTCAGATTGGCAGCAAATCTATATGAATATATATTTTAACAACATGAAAATCAAACATATAAAAGACAGGCATTATACATTATATGCCCTGTTTCCCTCAAAATAAGACCTATCCCAAAAATAAGCCCTAGCATGTTTTTACATAAGTGCCTAATATAAACCCTACACCCAAAATAACCCCTACTTAAGTACCTGCACAGATAGCTGCCCACCGATTCCATCTAGTTGCTCATTGTCCCACTGACACAAGATGAGGAGAATAGGGTTGGAGCTGCCCCACATACCCCACACTGGCTTACCTCAGGGCCCCCACAATCAGGCCATCCATGCCCTAACAAGTGCTTTGTCACCATGGCACCAATGCATCACTTGGCCTCCTGCTATGTTGTGGCAGTGAGCATTCAGAAGAATTGGACTGGCAGCCATGTGGAGTCCTGCTGGACAGGGTACTGTGGCTGTGAGGCAAGGCAGGGGCATAGGTGGCCTGGCTGCAGGGGTCCTGAGATAAGCCAGTGTGTGGCACGTTGTGCAGCTCCACCCACCCACCCTGCCTTGGGGCGGCAGCACTGGCATGCCATATGGCCTCCTGCCCTGCCATGAACAAGCAGAAGCAGGTCTCCCATACATGGGGAAAAATAAGACATCCTCTGAAAATAAGCCCTAGTGTTTATTTCATAGCCCAGAAGAAAATAAGACTGGGTCTTATTTTTGGAGAAACATATATTTATAATATAGTTTGTGACCTTAATGTATAAATATAGTTAACAAGGTCTGAAGGAAAACCTATTGCTCAAGATGTAATGCTTCAATTGAATGGACTTTCTATGAACAAGTAGTAGGTCTTCTTTGTGCCCTATAAGTAAATGAGATGATAAGTAGCTGTATAAATCTCATAAAAAAGTAATCGTTTGACCAAAGTAGCAGTGTTTCTTTTCATTAAAATTCAGTGAAAAGAATAATAATGAGAAAAAATTAATCATTGTCATAATCCAGTCAAAGACAATGCAGTTTTAAACTGCTTTGATTTTATTGGTGCAGAATTAAGTACCTGCTCCAACTTCCTGTTGAAATTGATATGCTATAAGATATGTTTAATAATAGTGGATTCTGTCCTGTGATTTATACCAAACAAGTACAATGGAAATGTATGCATGTTATTCTGAATCTCATAAAGGGTTTGCTTTAGCAGAATGTATATATTTCTTTAAACACATGATATAAAGATGATTGTGATGATTGAATATGAAAAAAAAATCCATGTGATTCTTAATTCTGCAGAAGTCAGGGTCCGACCCTACACTTACCATGTTCATAGTACTGAACAAAATTTAGTGCTTTTTCTTTTGCCCTGACAATCACCTCATCATTAGTGGCTACACATGAGGCAGGTAAAACATGGTCCACATTAGGAATATCTGTCCCTAATGGATTTTTCTGATGCAGGAGAATGAGAAATCACCCTTATTATAACATTATAAATGGTAAGAAATTTATATTAGGAGACATCAAATGCAGAAAAAGATGCATGCATTCCTAATCAGAAGAAATCCAAGAAAACTTACTCAAGGAAAATTGATGGGAAACTTCAATGGAAGAACCAACTGTTACTAAAATGTAATTTACTAGAAAAATGCCTTGCCCAAGCATTATTGAAATAGCTGAAATTATAAATTAAAATAAAAGGCTAATTAATAGTTAATGAACTAAATGAAACCTGCCAGCTAAGTATTATTGCATTTGGCAATATACTGTATCCTATCTGTGTCTCATGCTTTATCTAGAATTTCTGCTACATGCAAACATCTTTTCAAGCTCTGCCAGATGCAGTAGTGCAATTCAACCTATGTAACAACCGGTTTGGTGAGCATGCACTTTGCACGCCCACGTGCACCAAACACGTGCTTGCTCTACAGATAAAAAACAAATTTTCAACTCAATTACTTACCTTCTACTGCAGCCCCTAGGACTAAAACAGCTGCAGCACCACAAACTGCTCTGCTGCGCTAATCAGCTGTGCTCAAAAACCAGGAAATAAAGCACAGGAAAGCAGGGCTGGGTAGGCAGGGCCAAATGCTCACTGGAACTACTGATTTGTCTGAACCAGTCCAAACCAGTAGAATCCCACCCCTGGCCAGATGTATGTAGAAGTAAAACTAGGAGTGTTCACCAGGAGAGTGAGAAATCACCCTTATTATAGCATTATAAATGGGAAGAAATTGATATTAGGAGAAACTAAATGCAGGAAAAGATGCATTCACATTCAGTGAATTTTAAACCCAATTGTATTTAGATAGATGCAGAAAATGTCCAGCTCCTCAAAAGTGAACAGGATTTAAATTGTTTTCAATGATTTGAACAGGTGGCAGAAAATAATGTGGGTATTTCTAAACAACCACTGGTTTTTTGTAACCCCTTATCTCTTAAAAGCATTTGAAACTGATTGCATTTTTTTTCTGTTCTGGTAACAGGCAGAGAATACCATAAGGTAATCAGTGCTCCTTTTATCTGATCAATAAGGAAGTGACATAAAATGGCATTCAACTATTTTGCTGCCTTGCAAGCAGCTGTTTCTCCTGGTACCACACCCCAAAACATCATTTTCTACACTTGACAGAAAAGGGGAAAATAATATGCTGTTAATGTAACATACATTTCTTATGAAAAAGGAAAGTCTGGATATCTCTAGAAAATAGGCTGAAAAATAGGTTACCAAATATGAGAGGCAATTATCTCAAAGTCTAGAGTGCCTAAAAAATATTACTTTAGAAAGGAGCAGAGTTTAAAGTATTCTTATACTAATGCGCCATCTACTTGATCTCTGCACACTTATATAATTGTAACTGAGAAAGGGATTTTGGAATTCTAGTAGATAATCACTTAAACATGAGCCAGCAGTATGCTAAAGCTGCCAAAAAAACCGAATACAATCCTAGGCTGCATTAACAGAAGTATAGAATAAAAATCAGCTGAAGTGTTAATACCTCTTTATAATGCCTTGGTTTATAATATCTAGTGAATTGAAAAGAAGGACTAGTATGATATGATACCAGTGTTCCAATATCTAAAGGGTTTCCACAAAGGAGAAGGGGTCAACCTATTCTATAAAGCGCCAGAAGACAAGATAAGAAGCAATGGATGGAAACTAATCAAGGTGAGAAGCAACCTAGATCTAAAGAGAAATTTGCTGACAATTAGAGTAATTAATTAGTAGATTAACTTGCCTCCAGAAATTATGGATGCTCCAGTACTGGAAGTTTTTAAGAAGAGATTGGACAACCATTTGTCTGAAAGGGTAAAAGATTTCCGGTTTGAGCAGGAGGTTCAACTAGAAGACTTCCAAGGACACTTCTATTATTCTGTTACATGTTATATGTCCACAGTGTTTGGTGATTTTCAAAAAAGGGAAAAATCTGAATAGTTGATATAAGAAATTCACTTGACTACAAAGACATTTATTTATTTATTTATTTAATTGGATTTATATGCCGCCCCATCTCCGAGGGGACTCGGGGCGGCTTACACAGAAATGTATAAACAATAAATACACCTTTATCAAATTATCTAATCCAATTATAAAATCTAATTAAAATACCCTTAAATTAAAATTCCCAACCCTGCTCAGTCCAGGCCAGCCTGTACAAACAGCCAAGTCTTGAGATCACGGCGGAAGGAGCGCAGGTCCAGGGCCAAATGCAGCTCATCATTATTTTAGTTTCTATTTTAAAAAAACTACTGAGAGTTTTGGACCTAGAATGCAATATGTCAGCATATTGTCAGCCAGGTGTTCTCCACAGTAAATCTGGCCGTGGCTGCTTGATGCTGAGTTGAATTGAAGAAGCAATCAGGTTTGATCTGAGCATTTTTGACTCCTTTTCTCAGGCACATAGTAGAGCAAACAAAGCAGGTATCAGCAAACTGATGAGGATTTTGTATTCCTCTTCTCTCTGCAGAATCAAAGCATCTGGCGTTAAGTCAAAAATTCCCTTGAGATACTGGAACTGAACTTTTGTGAGAAGTCTGTTTGTCCAGAGAAAATAATAGTTGCCTGAATCCCTACAAGCTCTGCATTTCAAAATATTGCTAAAAGAAATATTACCTTTGACAGAGTTTAAATTCACTGCAGGTAGGCCAGAAATAAACCTTGTTAACATTGCAGGATCATAAATGTCTGGAACAGCTTTTCAACTGGCCCAGAATCCTTTGTAATGGTACCCTGTGTTTGCAAAAACTGATATGCTTCTTCTGAAGTTCCTTAAAGAAGAAAACACCATGATTATAAGAAGCAGGAGAAAGATGCATAGCTTTTTTAATGGAATGCTCTTTTGTCTGGTTAAATTTTCAGAACCTTGGGAGAGTCTGCTGAAGTATTATACTGCAAATTATTCTCCTTGGTAGTTTCTTATTGGTTGGATGACGAAGACAGGAACTTAACATGCAGTGATGGGATTCAACTTTTTTACTACTGGTTTTGTGGGCATGGCTTGGTGGGCATGGCAGAGGAAGGATACTGTAAAATCTCCAGTCAGAAGCTGTATTTTCTGGTTCTCTGAACTACTCAAAATTTCCACTACCAGTTATCCAGAACCTGCTGAATACCACCTCTGTTACATGTAAATGTTAATATGCTGCCAAACCTTACTCCAGATAGCTTAAAGAGCTCAACCTTGAAAGATAATTATGTATCATATGTCAAATATATTTCAGATTGATAAAATGAATCAATATTCAGTCAAGGTATGATAAATTTAGTTTTACTTGTATCCATTTTTGTTATCTTTTTCTTTCTGCAAAGGACCATTAATTCTGATCTAGGTAGCTGCGTAAGTTTAGGCGAAAAAGGCAGTTTCACAGGTAGTTGGGCAACAAGATGTCAAAAATTTTAAAAGTCAATCAAAATACCTTGAACTGTGGCAAGCTCTTTTAACCTGTGCTTATCATTTAATATAGGTATTAGATAATCTCTTGCCAGACATACCTGTGACCTGGACCCATTATCATTATTTAAGAAGTCTTCCTTGGGTCTTTCTATACTTAACAACTGTAATTGTTACATTTTCAGTCTCCCTTTTTGGGAAGGTTTATTGGGCAAGTGATAAGAAATTATCTGCAGAGTATACTAAAAGTAGGTTATATGGATATGAAAGGGGAACAATCCATTTTGCAGATAACAAAATTGACAAGTTCTAGATAGGTTTACATGTCCTTCCTGATCCTGTCAGATGTCTCTGTATAATTAATTTTATACCATTAATTTTAGCAGGCTTCAGGTCTGCCTGTAAGACTTGAGGTTTGGAGCTACTCAATTAAAATGGTTCCATGCCTTCTTTAGCTGTAATTAGTCAGTGTTTGTGAAAGAATAAAAGACAGGTTTATGATCACAGCAGTGTAGGATGCACAAAACTAACTTCTTCCCTTTTATTTAATAATTATATGAAACCATTCAGAAGGTCATTTGTTGGTTCAGCATTTTGTGTCATTATTATGCAGATGATACTCAATTATTTATGCCACCTTGGGCTGGGCTAAAGTTGCTATCAAAACCTTATCTTGATATATTTAGAAGGTTCAAAGCTGGTATGATAAAAAGGACAAAGTAGAACACAAACAAGATTAGTTGCTCTTTGTTCATTGTGGTTCTTCAGTGTTGTCTCTTCAGGGTAAAATGCTGTCCCTCAGAAAACAAGTCTCCAACTTGTAGATCTTTCTGGATTCATGGAGGATGAGGAATGGGCAAATGGAGAGAATGACCAGCTATAATGTTATTTGGGAATAACCTTGAAAAATAGGGCAAAAAGACATAGCCCAGGGAATAGGGAGATAAAAGGCAGCTGCCCACATTCTTGCTGTGGTTCAGTTGACATTTTTCTGCCATTCTCCTGATTGTTCTCTTTGTCTTAACAGATAACAGATAACAGATAATAACAGATAATCAGAGTTGGAAGGGACCTTGTAGGTCATCTAGTCCAACCCCCCCAAGCGGAGACCCTACACCATTTCTGACAAATGGCAGTCCAATCTCTTCTTGAAAGTCTCAAGTGATGGCTCCCACAACTTCGAGGGCAAGGTGTTCCATTGGTTAATTGTTCTCACTGTCAGAAAGTTTCTCCTTATTTCCAGGTTAAATCTCTCCTTGTTCAGTTTCCATCCATTATTCCTTGTCTGGCCTACAGGTGCTTTAGAAAATAGCTTGACCCCTTCCTCCTGTGGCAGCCCTCAAATATTGGAAGACTGCTATCATGTCTCCCCTGGTCCTTCTCTTTACTAGACTAGCCAAGCCCAGTTCCTGCAACCGTTCATTGTATGTTTTAGCCTCCAGTCCCCTAATCATCCTGGTTGCTCTTCTCTGTACTTTTCTAGAGTCTCAACATCTTTTTATAATGTGGTGAACAAAACTGGATGCAGTACTCTAGGTGTGGTCTTACTAAGGCTTTATAGAGTGGTATTAGTACTTCCCTTGATCTTGATTGTATCCCTCTGTTAATACAACTTAGGATTGCATTAGCTTTTTGGCTGCTGCTGCACACTGCTGGCTCATATTTAGCTGGTTGTCCACTAAGACTCCAAGATCCCTCTCACAGTTACTGCTATTGAGCCTGGTTTCACCCAGTCTATATGTGTACTTTTGGTTTTCTTGCCTAAGTGTAGGACTTTACTTTTCTCTACATTGAATTTCATTTTGTTAGATATGGCCCAGTGTTCTAGTCTGTCAAGATCCATCTGGATCTTGAGCCTATCTTCTTGGGTGTTAGCTATTCCTGCCAGCTTAGTATCATCTGCAAATTTGGTAAGTTCCCCTTCTATTCCCTCATCTAAGTCGTTAATGAAGATATTGAAGAGTACTGGGCCTAAGACGGAACCTTGTGGCACCCCACTGCTTACTTCCCTCCATGTAGACTTAGACCCATTAAGGACTACTCGTTGAGTATGGTTTGCCAGCCAGTTGTGAGTCCATCTAGTGGTGGTGCTATCTATTCCACTTTTTCTAGCTTACTAAGAAGTAGGTTGTGGTCTACTTTGTCGAATGCCTTGCTGAAATCTAAATATATTATGTCCACAGTATTTTGCTGGTCTACTAATTTAGTCACTGTGTTGAAGAATGAAATAAGATTGGTTTGGCATGATCTGTTCTTAACAAACCCATGCTGACTGCTAGTTATTACTTTACTTGTTTCTAGATGTTGGCAGATCTGTTTTTATTATCTTTTCCAGTATCTTCCGGTATTGATGTTAGGCTGATTGGTCTATAGTTTCCTGGGTCTGTTTTTTCCTTTTTGAAGATGGGAACCACATCAGCTCTTTTCCAGTCCTCTGGTAGTTCCCGGTGCTCCAGGATTTTTGAAAGATATGGTGCAGTGGTTCTGAGATGACCTCTGCCAGCTCCTTTAAAACTCTGGGATGTAATCCATCAGGCCCTGGTGATTTGTTTTCATCAAGATCAGACAGGTGTTCTCTTACTATTTTTTTGCTTATTTTAACTTTTATTTCTGGTCTGTCTTTTACAGTTATGTTTTTGGTGGGTTGAGCTATAGTTTCTTTTTGTGTGAAGACGGATGCAAAGAATGAGTTAAGCAGTTCTGCTTTCTCTCTGTTGCCTGTTACTTCCTTGCCATCTTCTCTCTTTAGTGGACCGACTGTTTCCTTGATTTCTTCTGTTGTTATTTATATGTTGGAAGAAACTTTTTTATTATCTTTGACTTTTGTTGCAAGTCTTTGTTCGTTCTGAGCCTTTGCTATCCTGACTTCGTCTTTGCAGATTCTGGCTATCTGCTGATATTCTGCCTTAGTTGTATGTCCTTCTTTCCATTTTTGTACTTGTCCTTTTTTCTTTCAATTTGCCAGAGATCTTTGTGCAGCCATGCTGGTTTCTTCTTGGATTTCTTGTTTTTCTTTCTCAGTGGTATTGTGCTGGTCTGGGCTTCTATGATCATACTTTTCAGAGTTTCCCAAGATTCTTGAGTTGTTTTCCCCTTTAGGATTTTCATCCATGGAATCTTTCCCAAGTTCTCTCTGAGTTTATTGAAATCAGCTCTTTTAAAATCCAAGACTCTGGTGTCATTATGTTCTGTTGCTTGTGTTTGTGTTATGTTGAATTCTAGTATGACATGGTCACTCTCACCCAAGGTTCCTGCAGTTTCAACTCCCTCTATCACTTCTTCTCTGTTTGTAAGAATTAAGTCCAGTATGGCTGTCCCTCTAGTTTCACCCTCTACCTTTTGGACAACAAAGTTGTCAGCTAGGTTGGTTAGGAACTTATTTGATTTCTCACTTGGTGCAGAATTAGTTTTCCAATTGATATCAGGATAATTGAAGTCTCCCATTACTATTGTTGTGTGTTTCCTGCATATGTTTGTTAGTTGGCTGGCAAAAGGACATCTATTTTTCTGCTTGATTGGGTGGCCTATAATATACACCTATGGCCATGTCATTCTTTTTTCTTTTATATTGACCCATATGCATTCTAGGAGGTTTTCATCTTTGGTTTCATGCATTTCTGTAGCAATATAGTGGTCCTTTACATACAGTGCAACTCCACCTCCTCTTTTATGGGGTCTGTTTTTTAATAGTTTGTATCCTTCTACCAGTATGTTCCAGTCATGGGTTTCATCCCACCAAGTTTCTGTTATTCCAACTATATCATATTTACCTTCATGTATTCGTAGTTCGAGTTCACCCTGTTTGTTCCCCAGACTTTGTGCATTTGTATATAGGCACTTGAGATCTTTATGTCTGACACTGTGTTTACTGTCTACATAACCTGTGTTGTGCCTGCCTGCCCCTACTTTCTTGCCACCTGTTTGATTAATGCACATGGTATGGCACTCACTATTAAATGCTTGGTTTTGGTTGGCATCAAGGTTGATAATCTTACCTGCACAAACATCTATTTTGCATGCACTGGTATCCTTATTAGTTTTAGGTTGCTGGGAACAGAAATGTTCTGAATCCATTAATTCTCTGTCCACTGTTCAGTTTAAATGTTTATCCAGGAAATCTGTGAATTTAATGCCAAGTAACTCAGTCCCTTTCTTTGATGGATGCAAACCATCTCTTTTGTACAGTTTTTCATTGGACCAGTTGCAGACATCATGACTAATAAAACCAAAGCCTTCCCTTTTACACCACTCCTTTAGCCACACATTAAACTCTGCTACATGCTGCCCTTTCCCTTTTTGTTCCTTGTATATTGGTAGAACCTCTGAAAAGATAAGCCTACAGCCCATATTACTAAGTTCATACCCCAAGCTCTGGAAGTCTTTCTGAACAGAAAGTACATCCTTCTGGGACAGATCATTTGTACCAGGATGTATAATAGCATCAACATTGCAGTCCTTGCTGGCATTTTTGACTATCTTAAGAATATGCTTCTTGTCTCTGCTGGTAGTAGCACCTGGTAGACACCTGACCTCTTTCAAAACCTCAGTATCCTTTCCTAAATTTACATCCCTTACAATTGAATCTCCAACCAGAAGGTGGCTTCTCTTTTTGGACGCCTTGCTCTTCTTGTGTGACTGGTGCGTAATACCTGATTCACACTTTCTCCTTTCCAAAGTAAGTTCTTCTTCTAGGACCATGATCCCCAGCTTACTTGAGTTATCATTATCACAACTACCTTGACCTGTCACTTTAGTGTCCCTATTAAGGTCAGCAAGAGCACTGTATCTCTTATGATGGGACACAGCAAAAGCTTTGCATTTATGGTCCACAGCTCTCACCCTGCCAGATGCCACGGTTGTCCATACTGCCCTTTTCCTGTAGGATCTTTGTGGTAGTGGGGGCTGGTAGCATGGCAGCTCAATAGATGGCTGGATTGGGCACCTAATTTCTGCTTGGAGCACAGATTAGAGATTCTAGATAGGTAATCTGTCCATATAGACTGGTGAATTTTTTACAAAGAGGACAGTATCCAAGTTTGAAAAGAGTACTGTGAAAGACAGCTGTAAAACAAGTATTACACTGAACTCACAATCTCAAGCGCACTTACCCTAAATGTATTATTGGTATTCTTGGTTTATAATTATATGATTCACGTGCTGTTAGGCATGCGGGCCACTACCTTTCTCCTTTCTACTTACCCTCTGCTTCCTTCACAAGCAGCCAGCAGCTCCTCCCACAACCTCTGGGAATTTGAAATGCAATGGAAGCAATTCAAACTGCCTCTCTCCTTTCTACTCACCTCTGCTTCCTTCACAAGCAGCCAGCAGCTCCTCCCACAACCTCTGGGAATTTGAAATGCAATGGAAGCAATTCAAACTGCCTCTCTCCTTTCTACCTACCCTCTGTTTCCTTCACAAGCAGCCAGCAGCTCCTCCCACAACCTCTGGGAATTTGAATACAATGTCTTGTATTCCAAAGCCATTTTTTTTAAAAATTACATTTATATGCCGCCCTTCTCCGAAGACTCAGGGTGGCTTACAATTTTGGAGCACAAACCAATGCGCTCAGCAATAGCCTTCATTCCATTGTATATGCCTGCTTATTACTAAGCGGCATTTTTACAAGGTCAGCTAATTGCCCCCAACAATCTTGGCTCCTCAATTTACCTACCCCGAGAGGATGGAAGGCTGAGTCAACCTTGAGCCTGGTGGGATTCGAGCCTACAGTAATTGTAGACAGCTGGATCTTAAGAGCAGGCATTTCTAGATGCCATTACATTAGATGCTCAGTTGAACTTCTGCCTGGATAAGTGGATCCCAATAATAACTCATGACATCATCACTCTTGATCAGATTAGTGCAGTATAAATCTGGTTTATAGCCTCACATGTGTGGTGCTCATAATCATAAATGTAATACAGCAGTGCTTAAGGTGTTTCATGGCCTTCCAGTAAATTTCCATATGCAATTCAAAGTTCTAATCTAATAAAAAGTTTTGTGTCACTCAGAAGGCTTGCCCTCTCTGATTAGAACCAACTCATCCAGTATCTTCATTCCAGGAAAAACTGCTTGTGGTTCCTACTTTTATGTGGTAAGAGAAACTAAGGCCAAAAGGTGGATTTTTTCTGTAATGGCATCGATTCTGTTGAACCTCACCTCACACAGATGTTTTCCAGAAGGCATTTGGTAATTAATTTGGGATGATGGATCTATAGTTATTATCTTCCATTGCTTCATTTTGAATTGAGTTGAATTGTTTAACTATATCTTATTTAGTAATAAAATTGCCATGTTGATTTTGGGAAGTATTACTTGCTATTGTTGTATATTCTTGAAAAATGTTGGGAGTCTAATTCCTTAAGGATTACAGTGGTATATTAATTTGGAGGATAAATAATAAATAAATACTTTATTAATTATTTAATAAATTTAACACAAGAATACTTTATTTATTTAACACATTCTTGTGTTAAATTTATTAAATAATTAATTTATTATTTATCTCTAATAAATATCTCTAATAATGGGAATGGCATGACTATCATGGTATTTTAATTTGTTCTTGTATCTCATCACATTTTAGTGAATTACAATACAATTGGTACAGTATTGATAATAAGTGCTTTTTGTTTTATTGGAGGACACTTTTGAAACATTAATATATCAATAAAAGGAAATGTGATTGTGCTGTAGGAAGCATGCTAAACTTCAGGGCCTTTGATTTTTGTGTATAGAAAATGTGAAAATATTTAATATCATGTTAAGTTCAAATATTTGTGAGAGATTTAAGAGAAAATACTATAAAGTTTAAGTTGCTGGCACGAATTTGGCATAAAGAAAACCCTAGAAGGAAAGTGCTTACTACTGTTGGACAATTTATTTTTAAACAATGAACTCATTGGCTGTCTATATGCTTTTCAAAATCTTAATGTTATCATTAGTACACAGATGCTCCTGCTCTTGATGCAAAAGCTCTGGGAGGCTGCATGGATCATTAGTTTGCCAATTAGCTTGTTTTTATTAAACATCTATTTCACAAACACTTAAAAAAAACTGTTCTGCCACTGAAATTATATGGTGCACTGCTGTTGTGTCCAGGCCCCGAAAATTCCTAAAATTACATACATTAGCATAAGCATATTCTTTCACGCAATGAGAAAAAAGTGAGGTTATTTTGTTGTAATTAAACCAACATTTCTGAGCAAGTTGGAGAGAGGTAGAAAGTTGGTCTGCATTATGTAGTATCAAGACTGTACTTATGTACTTATTTATTTGTAACCCACCATTATTATTTTTAGAAATAACTCAAGGCAGTGAATGTATTCAACACACATTCCTCCTCCTATTTTCCCCTCAACAACAACCTGTAAGGTGGGTTGGGCTGAAAGTATGTGACTGGCCCAAAGTCACCCAGCTGGCTTTCATAGCTAAGGCAGGACTTGAACTCATGATCTCTGTCCTTCTAGCCTGATGCCTTAACCACGAGATCGAACCGCATCACTAGACATGATCTAGCGTTATGATCTATAGTAGACAGGAAGGCTATAAAAATGTTTCTTCTATAAGAAAGACAGAAAATAAGGTCTGTATTATGGGAAATGGAAGGTGTCTCAAAGTCCTAGTCAAATCTACCAGTGAAACTTAGTGAATGTTTACATTGTTTTCCAAAGATTTATGTAAGGAAAGATGGCAAACCATTTTTGCTAGATTTACTGACTGAATAGGAAGAGTTCCATGGCAGGAGTAAGTTAGCATTATTCTATTTAATGATCTGATTGCACACTGCTCTTTCATTCCATAGAGGTCAATAGAGTCAGTGATACACTTGATGTGCTGAATGTGAACAAAGTAAACGACTGCCTTTCTGTATGTTAATGAATGGTGAATATGTCAGTGAATGATTACAATATGTAACTGAAAAGGATGTCTGAGAGGCCAGATCTTGTCACATCTTGTGTATCCCAATGTTAATCAGTGTAAAAATGAAGGAGGGAGGGAAGGAAGATGTGGGTGAGTTTGACATATCTCTGTTTCTGTACCAGTAATTTATAACCCACTGTAGTATTTTAAAACTCCCAGATTCCCATTCTCAGATTGCTTTAAAAATTAAGATTAATTTCCTTGAGAAAAGCAGTCAAAACATTTGTTCTTCCATCTTGCAGAAAAGTCTTTACTTGACTTTGCAGAAAGTTGCTTTCTCTCAGAAGCAGTGAAGCAATTGAAATATTAATGCATTTTGTATTTGTCTACCTTCTGAGGATAATCAAATAAAGGGTTGCTGCTGAGTTCTCACTTCCTTTTTTACCCAAGTAATACTTTCCTCTAATTTCCTTTGCTGAATCACAATATTATCAGCTGATATCTCAGAAGAAGGATAAAGCATATTTCATCTTACATACTGAATCTCATATAAACAACACTTCTTGGAAGCCGGGTATAAAAAAGGAGAAAGCTAATGAACTTTTTTTTTGAGTTGTATTCTGCAGAACACTGACACTTGAGAATGCCCCAAGCACATGCTTTTCACACTGTACATTGATATAAAGCAAAACAAAAAAAGTTAAGAATAAAAAGATTTACCATGAAGCAAAATAAAACAATGTCTGAACTAAAGCTTTAATCCATGTGACTTTTACATCAAGAATCTATATTATTCCAAATTTGGGGGAAAAATAGAAGACATGAAACATCATGGCATTTTTTTTTAAAAGAAGGGAGGCATAACTATTATAGGAATCATAAAAGAAACCATAGCATTGATAATGGAATTAGATTAAACAATAAGAAAAGCATCAGTGATGTCAAAGAAGAACCAGTTGAACCTGCAACAAATACTTCTGATGTAGAATATTGTGTTCACTTTTCCAATTTTTTACCTATGTCCTCTTCATTCTTCTCCTTGCCTCTAGAATCAGCATCCATACAGACAGAGGGCTTTTGCATTTTGTAGCCTGAAGTGACCTTTCCCCTATTTCCTGGCTGATTAGTCAGATAATCAGCCAGTAAATCCATTTGGATCTCGGTTTATGCTTTATCTCGGCTTAACAACATTTCTGGAAAACCTGTTTAAAGTTCCTATTTGTTGAATTCCTCTATTATCCATTGTGCTGACAGGGAAGTAGGTCTTTTTGGTGCCAGTTCTCTGATTCTATAAGGTGAGCAATCTGTGGGATCAGACTACTAGACTGAAGAAGTTGTGTTTCTCATACTTCTTCTCCCATGAAGAGAGGAAATAATTCTTTCATCCTACAGAGTGACCTTATGGTAGGATTGGAGAACTGGCATTTAAGATCTCCTCCTCCTCCTCCTCCTCCTCCTCCTCCTCCTCCTCCTCCTCCTCCTCCTGCTCCTCCTTCTCCTTCTCCTTCTCCTACTCCTACTCCTACTCCTCCTTCTCCTCCTCCTCCTACTCTTCCTCCTTTTCACTTTCTGCTTCTTCTGTCACTACAGCTTGACAAGAGAAGTGAAGCAGATGCCCTTTTGAAACAGTGGGAGAGTTTGGTCTCTTAGAAATGGTCATGAAAATCAGTGGTCATGTGAAAAAGTGGAGTAGAATATCTTAATGGAGTCAATAGAAATGGAGCATTCTCCAAAAGTACTTTTGCTTTATTCTCTTTACAGCCTTTCAAGCTCTTGCATTGAGAGGGGTGGTAATTCCACACCTTCATTTTTAAAAAGTGAGAGCAGCTGTTTCTGTTGTTTGCTATTTTGCTCTACTTTCTTTTCCTGCTTGGACAACAATCTGCCTGCCTGCTGGAGCTAGATGCTTGACATCTGTCAGCACTTCTGAAGTAAGCTCTGGAGTTGGCTGTTCAGTTTTGGTCTCCTCTGTCACAAATCCAAATTTGATTCCACTATGGCAATGTCACCCACTCATGTTTTTCAAATTCATTTCTTGAAGTATTGCCAATCTAGATTTGGCAGGTAGTCACAAGAAACAAACTTAAATATTTTGAACACATCTAACTACATTTGCAGAACAAAAAGGAAAATGGATGAATGCTGATAAACCTTTGGAATTAGTTTTTAAAAATGAAATTATAAAATACTGTAAGTTTCAAAAGCATAAAGAACATTATTGAGAGGTAGAACATATTTTAAACAAGGTTTACTTTTTGATTGATTAATGGAAGCCAATGGCATCATCATTTTTTAATTAGTGACTGCAAATAAAAATCTGAGAAAGGCAATATACCCTTGAGGTTTAATTGGTTCTTGTAATGTAATGTAAAACTAACATTATAAAAAGCAAAGAAACAATGTATATTATCTATTCTTGATATTTTATGTAATTATCTTGCTTATAGAATGTTAATTGCAATGGGCACTAACTTTCCAGTGAAATTGAAATACAAATGAATGAAAATATAAAAATTGGGCCCTATTTTTATGAAGCTGCATGTGTGTATGTACTGTATATATGTGTATAAGAATGTGCATTTGTAATTGTACACATTCATGTACACGTTCACATTCATCTAGAGTCTTAAGCAATTACAGAAAGTGAGCAGCTTTCAATTTCAGTTTGCCTCATGTTTTAAGCAGAAAAGCTGCTAGAAGTGCCAAAATGAATATTCCCCAATGAAATTATTTATTAATATCATTATGTGTTTTTACATCGCCACTAATTCATTCTTACTTCAATAAAGAGAATGTTCATATGGAGCTTAAGAGAAAGAGCACACATTTCCAGAAAATATGAATTTTTAAAGAGAATATATATGTACGTGTTGAAAGGCACAAAAAGCTTCTTTCTTTTTAAATTAAGGCAATAGAATGCTGCCATTAGCAAAGTAATTCTTGACTTATGACCATAATTGGGATCAGAATTTGCTAAGCAAGGAGGATATTAAGTGAGTCATGTTTGATTTTGTTATGTATGCAGAGTTTGAATTGATTGGTTGTTCTTGTAAAGTGTTTAAAAGCATTGGTTAAAAGTGCGGAAAACCCTGCACTCTGATTGGCTGTCAGCCGAGGCAGCTATATATAGCTGCCTTGGCTAAGCCAAATTGGGTCCATTCTGAACTGAAGTCACTAATAAACTTAAGAGCTGAAGCACTCCGCGTCTGCCTCTTCATGCAAACTTAACACTGGCGATGAAGATGGGATTCCCCTGAAGAGAAGGCAACGCGAAACAGAAGAAGAGCGAGATGGCTGCGCTGAACACCCCCCAGCCCCGTTGATCCGGCGGCAGAAGACTGGGAGTCGTATGCAGATCGTTTCCAAATGTATCTGGAGGAAACGATCTTGCCGCCATTTCGAGCAGCAGAAGAGGCGGTTTTCCTTATGTACTGCGGTCCGGCAGTTTTCAAGATGGCGAAGGCACTTGCAGGAGCAGCAGACGTGAAGGTAATGGCTTGGCCTGATCTGGAAAGGCTGTTAAGAGCCCATTACGCGCCACAAGTATCATGCCTCATTAACAGACACGAGTTTTACCGTCGTGATCAGGGGGAAAACGAAAGCATAAACGACTTCGTGGCAAGTTTAAGAGACAGGGGGTGCATGTGAATTCAACAGTTTAGAGGAGGCCATGCGCGATCGTTTCGTTTTGGCCTTAAAGACAAGGTGTTACAGAGCAAGTTGTTAATGAAACCTAAGATCACGCTGAAAGAAGCAATAGAAGAAGCCTCTTCAGCAGAAGCTACCAAGTCTTCAGCAGCAGCCATGAGGAAAATGAACAGGGCCACGAGCCATTCTGATGGGGAAAAGTCCTCCACAAATCATTGTGAGGAACTAGATTCTAAGTCAGATTGCAGTGAGGTGGAGGAAGGAATTTACAGACTCAGAATGGAGCGGAAAAAGAAAGACCTGGGGAGAAAGAGGCAAGATTTCTACTGCAGAGGTTGTGGGGAAGCCACCCCGCACTGAATGCAAGTTTCTAGACACCATTTGCCTTCGTTGTGAAAGAAGAGGACACCTAGCAAGAGTCTGCAAATCATCCAGAACTCCACCCAACAGAAGGAAGTTTGCTGCAAGCAAAGACAAAGAATTCAAGCCAAACAACCTCAGTGAGAAAATGGGGCGCAGCACAGAAGCAAATGGGAAGAATGAAACTCATCAAACAGTAACTATTGGTCATTCATCCTCTTTAAAAAGCAGAAAAGTGCATGTCAAGGTACTTATTGAAGGAAGGCCTTGCCAAATGGAAGTGGACTCAGGCTCATACCTATCTATGGTGTCATGGGACACTATTCAAAGACTGTTACCAAATATTCAGAAGACTCACTTCAAGAAGCAGGCATTGACTCTTAAAGACTACGAAGGGAACAAGATTCCAGTAGTTGGAACAAGAGAATTCAATGTGAAGTTCAAGGGCCACACCAAGCGTCTACCCTGACCATCGTGAGAAGGATCATCCAAGTCTGCTGGGACTTGAATGGTTCAACCGCTGGGCATCAAGGTGACTGGCATCAATCACGTGAGCAACACTGAGTGGGAAGAGGCCTTGAAGTCTGAGTTTCCAGAGGTCTTCAGCGATGGATTAGGCAAGTACTTGGGACCCCTATCACCTTTAACCTAGATCCCAAGGTACAACCAATCCGTTTAAAACCCAGAAGGGTTCCATTTGCCTTAAAGGAAAAATTGATGCACAATTAGATAAACTAATAGCTCAAGGGGTTTTAGAGCCCACTGACCACTCCAGGTGGGAGACACCCATAGTCACACCAGTCAAGGCTGATGGGTCTGTGAGAATCTCTGGAGACTACAAGGGGACATTGAACCATGCTACAACAGAGCATATCCAGTTCCAGTAGTGCATCATTTATTACATTCTCTTGGCGGGGCACAGTTTTGCCAAATTGGACCTGGCCAGGCATATCAACAGTTAACAGTTGATGATGCCACTGCAGAAGCCCAAACCATTGTAACCCATAGAGGTGCTTTCAAATGCAAAGGTTGCAATTTGGAGTAAGCGTGGCACCAGGCATCTTCCAAAGCCTTATGGAAAGGATGCTACAAGGGTTGCCAGGGGTGGTGCCTTATTTTGATGACGTTTTAATTTCTGCTGAAAATGACACTCAGTTACACGAGAGACTCAGAGAAGTCCTAACCAGATTCAAAAAAGCGGGGTTAAAAGTCAAAGAAGAAAAATGCACACTGAGAACAGATAAGGTGGAATTCTTGGATTACATGATTGATAAACATGGCATCCACCCCACAGAGGCCAAAGTTCAGGCAATCAAAGAAGCCCCCAGGCCAAAATGCAAAACAGATTTGCAAGCATTCTTGGGACTCATTAACTTCTATCATATTTTTCTACCTCAGAAGGCAACCATTGCAGAACCCCTACATAGATTACTGGACAAAAAATCTGCATGGGTCTGGGGCAGAAAGGAACAAGCTGCATTTAACAATATTAAGAGACAAATCACGTCTGATTCTGTACTGATACAGTTCTCTGAGAACTTGCCTGTTGTACTGACTTGTGATGCATCCCCTTTTGGAGTGGGGGGTTGAGCCACATGCTTCCCAGCAGAAGGAAGCCCCTATTGCATTTTACTCTCGCACCTTGACTAAAGCAGAGAGAAACTACAGCCAACTGGACAATGAAGCTTTGGCAATTGTAGCAGCTGTCAAGAAATTCCATGAGTATCTATATGGGAGAACATTTACTATTGTCACAGATCACAAACCTCTTTTAGGCATTGTGGCAGGGGACAAACCAACGCCCACGATCCTGTCACCAAGAATGCTGAGATGGACTGAATTTCTTGCTGCTTATTCATACAAACTGATCCACAGACCTGGTAAAGACATTGGGCACACAGATGCTTTGAGTCACTGCCCACTTCCTTCACATATTGAGGACCCTGCTCCTGAGACTCACACCTTTTTTCTAGAAACTGTTGCCAAGCTTCCAGTACATGCTGCTGAAATTGCCAGAGAGACTGCCAAAGACACTTTATTGGCTCCTGTTATAGGCTGGATTAAGAAAGGTTGGCCACTTCAAGATCTACCTCAACTTGCCCAACCTTTTAAATCCAGACAAACTGAGTTATCTGTATTAAGAGGATGTATTTTATGGGGTAACAGGGTGGTTATTCCTGCAAAACTACAGAAAGAGGTTTTGGAAATGTTACATGAGGGTCATCCGGGAATTGTCAGAATGAAGGGATTGGCCAGGAGTTATGTATGGTGGCCAGGTATTGACAAAATGGTTGAAAACTGGGTTGCATCCTGTCCCAACTGTCAGGTAGTCAGGCCTGCCCCACCTCTCGCCCCCAAACAGGAATGGGAATGTCCTAGGGGCCCATGGTCCAGGATTCACATTGATTTTGCTGGCCCTACCAGAGGGCACACTTTCCTTATTATAGTAGATGCATATTCCAAATGGCTAGAGGTTATCCCTATGGCATCCACCACAGCTGAAGCTGTCATCAAACAGCTTAAAAAGCTTTTTGTAACTCATGGGTTACCTGATGTGCTTGTTTCTGACAATGGTCCTCAATTTACATCCAACCTTTTTGAATCATATCTAGCACAGCAGGGTATCAGACATGCCCTGACAGCCCCTGGGCATCCTTCTAACGGCCGGGCTGAACGCATGTTACGATTTACCAAGGAAAAACTTCAGCAATTGGGTCCAGGGGACATCACTGAGAAAGTTGAAAAACTACTCAGTGTCCAGCATATCACTCGCAACCCCTCAACTAACTGAACCCCAGCTGAATTGTTGATGGGTAGGAAACTCAGGTCTCCCCTTGACCACCTTCATCCCACTTACGCACCCAACACACCACTAGATTCCACTAGCAAAATTCGCACATTCACTGTGGGTGATTCTGCTTATGCTAAGAACCTTATGGGTAAACCATTATGGATTCCTGCTGAGATAACCCAAATCACAGGCCCCAGGTCTTACAGGGTACAAACGGAGGATGGTGTCCTCTGGAGCAGGCACATTGATCAGTTAAGATCCAGACTACCTCAGGAGCATTGCCATTGCTCCTCTCTGGTTCCCATACCTACTGCCTCTTCCAGGGGGGAAGGGGAGGATTATGAGGATAATCAGCAAGCAAGAATCAACCTATGTGTAATGAGCTAACATGACAGGAACCATCCCAAAACCTGTCACAGTGCCAAAAACCATTTTTACAAATGGAAGATTGCACATCACTACCTGACTTAGGTGCTGATATTGGGTTGGAGATGGATTGGGAGAAGAGACCAGATTGTAGTAACCAAACAGGTTCTACCATTACTAGAAGTCCCAGTAAGGAAATGTCAACAGACACATTTCTTCCCTCACAAGGTGAGAACCTTAAAACATCTGAACCATGTAGGTCTCAGCACATAAGAGCCCCACCTATTTAAAAGAATACATTAGATAGATGGGGTTTGAGTATGGAGTAAACCTAGTGGGGAGGGTGTTATGTATGCAGAGTTTGAATTGATTGGTTGTTCTTGTAAAGTGTTTAAAAGCATTGGTTAAAAAGTGCGGGAAAACCCTGCACTCTGATTGGCTGTCAGCCGAGGCAGCCAGCTATATATAGCTGCCTCGGCTAAGCCAAATTGGGTCCATTCTGAGCTGAAGTCACTAATAAACTTAAGAGCTGAAGCACTCCGCGTCTGCCTCTTCATGCAAACTTAACAGATTTTATGACCCTTTTTGTCACAGCCTCCACCATTCTTACTTATTTTATACGCCACAACAACTCTGTGAGAGGCACTGGACTGAGAGATTATAGCTGGCCCAGAGTTACCCATTGAGCTTCTAAATCTGGAGACTGGGTAGGTCTAAGAAAAATAAAAAGCCTGGCCTATTTTATTCACATCACATACTGCTTTGATATTCTGCTCTTTTAGAAACTTCTTTCTTGTGCATTTATACACTTAAGCACTCTCCATAGCACTTTGATAAAGTATTCCCTTCCTTCTTAATACAGCACTGAGAAATAAATGGGAATGTTTGCTACTTTAGAAAAAAAACAGCTCAGGCTTATTGTTGAATTTTGTAGTCTACAAATATATGGCCACTAGACCACATCATGTTTTTTTTTAATATTTAGCTTAATCTTGTTATGCTTGAGGCAACATTTAAAGCTTTTGGACCCACAAATGTTATGTGTAATTTGCATTGGAGCCTGTAAATGTTACAATAAAATATAATGAATTAATGTTGAATCAGTAAGTTCTTGTAATCAAAATATGAACTATGTGTTTTTTTTCAAAAGGAATTCTGTATAAGCAGAGATTTGAATTATTTCACATTTGTACCTGCTAGAGTTAGACACTGTAAGTACCCATTTTCTCCTGCTAATTAATTAAAATCCACAGTTACTTTTTTTAAATGAATAGTTGTTGGGATTCCAGCCCCATACATGTTTGTAAATCACAGATATAAACAATAGTATAGTACTATTAAGGAATTTTAAAAAAGAAAATGTATAAAAAACAAAACAGGGCTTTTGCATAATTTTTCATCCACTGCATTTAAGCAGTTTTGATTGGAAGCTATCAATCTTCTCAAGCAAGAGTGATTTACCTGAATATTGGGATAATAATATTCATAAAATTGTGTTCATAAAATTATTGCTCAATCTAATAAAGAAGTAACATTATATTATCCAGTATTATTTAGGTCTCATTTGGAGTTATGCTCTTCATCTGCCATGTTTCAGTTTAATGTTTTCACCTTTGACAACCCCAAAGGTGCTTTTTCAAAAGGAAAGTGGACTTTGTTTTTCCTTGAAAACAATTTACTTCTCATTCAAGAAGCTTCTTCAGTTCTGAATGAAGTCAGAACTGGCAGTCAACAGAAGCTTTTTGGATGAGATGCAAAATGTCCTCAAGCCTTTTGAAAAAGCACCTTTGGGACAACCATGACCCGGATGACTGAATATCTCCATAGATACCTTTGGCAATGCATTTAGAATATGAGTAGATGCTATTGCCTTATGATTACCATCTCTCTATTTTTTTAATATGTCCATGCTTATTCACGTCTGTTCTAAAAAAAAGTATATGTTACATAATTCACATCATTGTACAACCACATTCCATTTAACCACCACCATTGCCTGGCAGTGCAGTTACTGTAAAATAACTTGATTTCCATGGGAAGTGCAACTTCCATCTTCCTTGAGTTGAACTTAGTTTGCACTAATTATATTGGCTGAGGATTCTAATGAATTAACTGGGTTACTCATCTAAAGACCTACAACAGGTCTGAGATGTGGAAGTTTCAAAGATTTAGAAAATTCATTTCAAAACTTTAAAACCTGTATTAATGTCAAAAATAATGCAGAACTTACTTATCATTTTTCATTTGAGTATTTAAGTAGGTTAGCATACATAGGTGATATAGCTTCACCCTGCCTCTGGCTATCAAAGTGCCCATGGCTGTTTCTGAAATATCAGATTTCTATTTAGTTGAAATGAATTCTTTGACTCTGAGCTTTCCAGTTTCCTGAAGGTAGGAAGACACAAAGCAGGAGCTGAGGACTTCTATGAAGTAGATGAGCTGATGTTCATCATATTTTGACTCTTCTCCAGGTCATTTTGTGACTAATATAATACTTAGTTTGGATTTTATTTTAGCTTCTTGACTTTCATCAAAACACTTTTTATTAAGTTCATTTTTCTGTCATTGGCTGGGAAGGATCAATAAAGCTATATGTCACACAACAGCTTAATGCAAATGTGAAGCACTACAAGATAAAGAATAGATCCAGGTGGAGTACCAGTGACCTTGACCATGATCCACTAGGAATTATATGAATAAGTGGAATACAATACTCCCCTAGCCCAGTTCTGTAGGTGGTCTAGAAATATACCATGTTGAATTGATCTGAAGCTACTGAGAGCCAAGAATCCACATCCCATGATAAATGATCCTCCAGAATAACAAAAACATTCTTCAGGTGGTTATGTGAAAATTGGAAATTATCTCCTTAGGGGTTAGCTTCTTATATCTGAGTTTGTTTTGAAATTTATATTAAATTTTAAATATAATTTCTGACTTGACTGCAAACAAGCTGAAAGTCTGGCAAAGAAAAATTAATTCTGAATTGCTCTTTCTTCCATCCAAACAGTACAAAGAAGGGACTTTTAGGTGTATGCTGCTGGTTGGCAATAATCATGATGAAAGAGACACTAAGGATCTGCAGCAGTATTGATTTGTCTTAGTTTACTAGTTATGACAATGTGACTCCTATCTCCAGGTGAAGCTGAATTGTGACATGGCTTATGATTGCATGATTGCATCAGTTCTTCTTTTGATTCTTACTACAATGAAATAATTGAAATTATTTTAAAGAATTGAAATCCTTTAGCCAAGCATGGAAAAAAACTGTTCAGTTAACATCTACCCAGCTTAACCCTGAGAATGCTTGGAGTTTAAGTGCAGTACTGGAAGAACTTTTTCCCTATATCAGTGGGATGAAAAGATCCCCCTTATTGGGATTATAGTCTGATGTGCAAACTATTAAGCATATTGTGCAAAATTGTGCACAATATGTGTTCTCTGGATCCCTAGATGACCATGAAGCAATGCCAGAGATGATCATTTGGATAGCTGAACTGGGCATCTAGTTATAAGGCCACTGTCATATTCCATAGTAATTTTGTATATAATTACATCAATTATGTGTATATGTTTACTTCTCTTTTGTCATTTTTTCTTCATGTGCTAAATAAAATAAATAATAATTACAATGAGGAGTCCTGATCATAATTGGTTCTCCAAGTGGCAATAGTCAGCAATTTCAATGTAGGCATATATACTGTGTCAGTGATTGGCCATTCCCCAAAATATTTTATAGGAGTTGGAGAGCTGTGGTGTGGTCTACAAATCTGGGAATACAACTACAAAGATCTAAAAATATCTTCTTCCTCAAATCCTGTTTCTTTCCTGCTTCCTTTTCTTGTACCTACTATCCCATATTCTAATGATATGGAGGATTATCCAGACAAATCAGGATTTACTAAGACTGCATACTAGTGGCCCCATTTTTCAGGCCCAGCTTTTGAACTAATGATGGAGAGGGTTTCCTGAAAGATTGAAGGAAAAGGTACAAGCAATTCCCAAGTGTTTTTATTAATGTAAACTGTTTTAATAAATGTGGTTACAAGCATCAGGAAAAAAAGATAACAAATGGAAAGTACAAGTATGATGCTTTACAATTCTTTCTACTCAGGCATGCATCAATAACCCATGGTTAAGTGCTATCTGCATGAATACACTCTCTTTGGGATTTTTCCCCCCAGTAATGAATTGTTATACACTATATTTGTGTAATACACAAACCAGTGCCTTAATTGCTTTTTGATCACCTCATTCAACTCACCATCTGGATTTTTTGAAACATTTTAAAAATACATATTGCAAAATGTTGTAAATGCATATCTATTTTATTACCAAGATAATGACCTCTCTGGGGTTAGAGTTTACTAGTGTAGTTGCTAAAATCATCAATAAGAGCCAGAGAGCAAAACAAGTGCAGTTTGGTTGCTGTTATAATAAAAAAAGAAAAGAAAAGTAAACATTTGTCAGCCTGCACCGAAAAAATAATAATATTTTCTCTCTCAATCTTTAGAAAATCTGCCAGGCAGACAATTTGGATTAAAAAAATATATATCCCGACAGGCTGATAAAATTGAGCAGATGGTTATTTTAAAAGAAAGACACAGCACTGTCAATCCACACACCTTAATGCAGTGGTAGCAAGATTTAGAATTAAATCTAAGGGGAAAGTTCTGGCATTCACAAGCCATCTCATATTATTGCAATTGCTATTAATTAAAAAGGAAAGGGAAATGTGAACAGAAGGCTTATAGTTAGTATCTATTAGTAAATTACATGAGACTAGAATCAGAACAGTAAGCATCAATGCAGAAGACTTTTTTTCACAAAGTCAACTATTACAGGGTATTTATTTTTCTATATGCATTCAAATGAAATCCCTTCTGTAACACTTCACCGCAGTTAGTTTCTAAAAAAAATAGCACCTACAGAATCATCACTGTTTGTGTGTTTGTTAAATTTGTATAGTGTGCAGGGATGTTTGTATTTCCATGTCTTGAACAGGAATTACAGACACACAAATGTTCATGAAAACACACAATTTGCTTCAAAAATATTAAATTTAAGGGAGTTCCAAAAGCTGTAGCATAAAGAAAAAGAGACCTGTTCAGTGATTAAATGACTTTTATGTATGTGAATATGCACTGATGTATCATTAACTGTGGTACTCATTTCTTCAAATCTGGTCATTGATTTCATCAACAAAAATCAAGACAAATGTTTAACATAAAAGAAGATCCACAAATGTACTCAGACTATCAGTGATATCCACAGGAATAACATTTCCCTATTTAAATTATTTGGATGATTATACATTTCTTTATTTTGTGAAAATAAGTAATAGACTGCATAAAGATGATGATGTTCTCCAGGTATATTTTGTGATTTTGTTGGAATGCTTAATGTTCATCCAAGCTTAAATGACCTTTTTCTTTATCTCATATACTTTTCATACTCTTTAATTCTATATTTTATGGAACATCCAGTTTGTCTGATGTACCTATCCTGAAAATAGCAATTTATTTGGTACACACCAGCATTCAAAGCTTTGGTTAGGGAAAAGTCAAAGGATATATGTTAAAGTTAATTCTCCTGGTATTAAAATAATTTCATAAGCAAATAGCAGCATGTGTATGTATGCATGTAGAGTATATGACTGTATATTTGTGTGTTTGTAAGTATATGTATGTGTGTTTCTGTTTCTACAACTGATTCTACAATTTTATAGACATCTTAAAGGGACTAATTTATTGATAACAAATAACATCTGATGTTTCAAGCAATAATTCCTTTTTGTGTGGCTGTTTCAGCCTCACAATTTCTTTATAATATTTTGATTCAACTTTATATAAATATATGTTATCTCTCCCACATGCAAGTATAGTATAGAGTATCACTTTTTATATGTATCAATATCAAATCTCATCCTTAAGTCAAGGAAATTATTTCAATCATTTCGACCTCACCTCAATGTATAAAGCTGACAATAACCTGTCCTTGAATCTGATACATTGATGGCCAAATAAAAATGATTCAAAAACCAATCTTAGACCTGTCATATCTGATAACTCTTTCAATCCATAACTCAGATTTTGGAATTCTATCAGCTGTTTGAAAGCATTATTTCTATTCTTCAAATATGTTGTGGAATTGCTTTTTTCCTCCTCTACTCTTGATGATGAGACAAACATTTGTTCAAAATCAAAATACTGGGGAATATTATAAAGCTAGTTGTGCTACAATTCTGCTTTTTAAACATACAGATTCAAGAGAAACATATTTGGTTTACATTTTCTCTGGAAGAATCAATTTGAATTGCATTTTCTGAGCTAACATACAAAATGGAGCACAAAGGTAATACAGTCTGAGCATTGCTCCAAAGGTTAAAGTACAATGTTGTGATAAACAGAATGTGTATAACAATCTGTATTCTGAAAAAGGTACATAGTAAAATCTATAGATACAAGAAACAACTTATACAAAAACAAATAAGACTACTACCAAAGATATATTAGAAAAATAAATAAAAATACTTCCAATTGATATGCAATTGTAATATGAATTTATGCTTATATTTATATGTAGATATTAAAAAACAAAAATAACCATACTATATATGTAAATGAGGGAATTTAAATATCTGAATGCAACATTTAAAAAGTAACAGAGAATGGTTCAAAGAATTAGTCTGGGGGGAAGTTAGCCTGTATGTTTAGGTGTACATTGCTGTCTTTCTGTGAATAAAACAGTGCACTTCAGCAATAATAGTTTCTTCATCCCCATTTCTACTGTGCACCTTCCAAATCTGCTCTGAGGATTAGCAAAACCTCTGGAGTGTCAAAGGATTATGAAGCTGCTTTCATAAGCCTAAGAAGGTAGACTTGTCTCATTATTTTAAACAGATGTTTCCTGCCTTAATCAGAGGTATTCATGGGAAAAGCTAGGGGGAAATTATAAAAATGATATTGTGAGGGCATACAATATGGCTCATCATTCTGCCATCATTAAGGTTATGAATGGATGCCCATGAACCTAATCTCCACATGCTATAGGAAAAACAGCTGAAAAGGGGGAGAGAACATTAGCACAAGTGCTTTGTGTGAGTCTAAGGATTAATTTGAATCACCATCCTAAAAAGTAGAGGATGCACATAATTAATATTAATAATGATTAATTAATTATTAATTACTAATTATAATAATTAATTAGTATTAATAGCTTCTTGTCTGATGAGAAGGTCTCAAATGCTTCTTCGTTGGGTTACTCTTGCATTGGCATAATAAACAGGTTAACTTAATTTGTATATTTGTATATTTCTGGATTCTGTTATATCTAATCATATATTTATGGAAAAAGTCAAGAAGCATATACTGTGAGTACAGATACTGCTAGCTATGATCTGACAGAAGACATAATCCAACTTTTTTTCCAAAAATAATAATAATAATAATCCAACTTTTAGAAGGTGTACATTTTGAGGCTTATATAAATATATACATTCAATTCAATCCAATCATGTATGCATAAAATTAACATACACACACACAGTATATCATCAAAAAGATCTACCTACATGAAGGGAAATGACCAGCAATTGTTTTCCCTAACATAAATATGGAAGGCATCAACATTTGGGAAAATATCCAATAGGAAGACATAATTACCTACTATTTGGACTCCTATCAATTGTTCCCAAAGTATCTCAATATAAATGGGGTTCTCTTAACTTGGCTTAGAGTCAAGATGACTTAAGGACAGTAGCAGTTTAAATGCTCAATGTGAATATAGAGAGAGAATGAGAGAGACAGAAAGAAAGACAGGGAAGGAATAAGAGTGAGCAACATGGTTTAAGTGTCAAAAGGCATGATATTTGAGGGGGGACCCCCATTGATTTACATTGTATTTTATTTTTTCTCAAATTAAATTATTTTTATTACATGTCCATAATCCAGACTAAATAAAACTTAATAAATAAAACCTACAAAGTAGAGCTACAAGAAGAAAGAAAGAAAGAAAGAAAGAAAGAAAGAAAGAAAGAAAGAAAGAAAGAAAGAAGGAAGGAAGGAAGGAAGGAAGGAAGGAAGGAAGGAAGGAAGGAAGGAAAAAAGAAAGAAAGAAAGAAAGAAAGAAAGAAAGAAAGAAAGAGTGATAGGGTAGATAATTACATTGATCAAGTCAGTAAATTCAATTCAGTGTCAACTTTATCTTAGCAGTCAGAATTAATATCTTGTTCTTTTATCACTGAGGCCAACTAGAATGTACTAGCTGTTTCTTACTTTTGTTCTCTTTTTTCTCATGCCATTGCTTGTCAAAATGCATTCATGAGTGAGGCTTACTGGGCTTCACCTGTGCACCTGTGCTCTGTAATAAATTGCCCTCAGGGCCAAGTGTCCCTTATGCTGGGCAGGCACCAATATCATCACAACCTATTATATACAGCTGTTTGACAGCTCCTCTCTAGAAAATCATTCCTCCTCAATTACAGAGCAATTTACTCTGGAAGGATTGCTACATTGCTCTAGGTCAGCTTCACATATTTTATTTCTCTAAAGAAAAAAAAAGCAATGTGGCACAACTGTGGTAGAATTGTTTGCTCTAAGCACAATGAATATTTGAAGCTATTTGTCTGAAAATTATGGACAAACTTTTCTTGACTTTCATTCATAATAAAGGCCATCAGAAAAGTTCTGGTATAAATTGACAATTTCAGTGATATGAATGAACTATTAAGGAATGTTTTTTTAGGCTTGGGGCCAATAAAGCATTTGTAAAATGACAAAGTATTACATGGCTTAATTTTTCGATTTGTAAACTAAATAATAAGTGCTCATAAAAAAATAACCTATACATTTATTTACTACTACTTTACTCTTGTGTACTTGTGTACTTAGACTTTTTCAGACTTTTCTCTGATTTTGAACTTATTGGTATAGAATTTTCAGAACCACCACATTACTATGCTGCAACCCCATATCACCCACATTATTTGTACATCCACTGTGGTTTTTCTAGTTTTCAATTAAAAAAGGGATTATGTGTTGATTAAGAATTTGTTTACTTCTTTATGAACTTGAGAAATGAGAATACCATGTGAATCAAGTCTGAAAAGCTGGGCAGGAAAACTTTGCAATTTGTTGCCATTCTGCCTCTAGCATTTGCTCCATTGAAGTCAATAGGACTTACCCTGGGAACAAGCAGACACATAATGGTTTTCACTATTTCCTGTAAATATCAATATTGAAAAAAGTTGATTGAACCTCAGATAAAATGTATTTCTATTCTACCATTTTATATGTTTTCTTTGAAAAGGCATATATTATTTATCTATGTGCTTATTAAAATTTTGAACAACAATAAATAGTTGCTGAGGTCTACACTAGTTGTGCTAAGAGATGGTAAACATGTCTGCATCTTAGATATAATGCTTCCACTAATGCATCTCACAATGGCTCTACCTCATTTTTGCAACATCCTTGTCTTGCTGACTCTGACATTTTGCTTGTTCTTGACTATAATTATAAATCAATAGTCATTAATCTGAGCTGCAAGTGACCCTGTGTCAGTAATGGGAGGAAATTTCTCTTGGTGTAATGAAGAAAAAAACATTACTATTAATTGTCCTTGGAGTTTTCATCTTTAGAAAAGCCTGAAACTACAATAAGAACAAAACACAATGAAACTAAAGCAAGCCACAACATGCTAGAGATGAGCAAGTTTAGAGTTTATCTTCCTCCCGCAGCTGGTGGCAGAGGGAAAGGCAAGCCAAACATTGCCACTCAGCTCCCCACCAGCCAAGATTCCACTGCCCAGATTCTCTGGCAGCTGCTGGGGTCACCTGCCAGGAGGCAGGGGGAGGTGACCAGGAAGCATGAGGCTATGCTGCCTGCATCATCCCTCTGCCAGCCGCCCCTCCCTCGCCAGGCCGAGCATTTTGGCAGAGTGCAGGCTGCTGCTGTGAGAACAGTATGAGCTCCATGGGCTGGAAGGTACAGCTGATGGTGGGCAAGGAAGATCCATTCTGGCGAGGCTTGACTGACATTCGGGCCCTGCTCTGGGCTGCTGCCTGCTTGACTTCCACCCACCTCGGGTCCCACATCAGCCGATGACAAGGGACATGCCACTTCTAGGCTAGCCTGGCCAGTGGATGGGTGAGTGGACAAACCTTGGGGGATGCATTTTCTCTCAGGTCTCTGACATGGAAGGCCCTGCATAAGCCAAAGCTGGGCCCAAAAGGCAGTCAAGCCTCACCATGTCCCCCGACCAAGGCAGACCTTTGGCTGAGTGCAGCAAACTTCTCTGCCATCAGCATTAGGGCTCACTTGCACCATTCTCACAGAGGCTGCCCACACTCACCCAAAGTGTGCAGGTCACCGGGCTGGAGAGGGAAGGGGTGGCAGGCAAAGGGGCAATACAGCATTGTGCTCCCTGGTCACCCTCCCCCATCCCCATCCCAGCAGGCAAGGCCCAACAGCTGTGGATCCAGGCAAGGAGCAAGATGCAGGTTGGTGAGGACCTGAGGGGTGATGGGTCAACCCTGGCTCACCTTTGCTGCCACCAGCAAACCAGGCAAGCTGGAAACCGGGGACAGTGTGGGGAGGTAGCTAGCTAGGACATGAGATTTGAGGACAGCGGTGGTGGCCTAGGCTAACTCAGTTGGGACTCAACTGGGGCTTGTTGCAGTGGTGGCAGCAAGGGTAAGGGCAGCCTAGGCTGGCCCCAGACTGGAATCAGGAGTTGACTGGGGTTTATGGCAGCAATGGTGGTGAGGGCGGTGAGGGTGGCACTGTGATGGTGGCCTAGGCCAGCCCAGGACTCGGGACTCAACGAGGGCTTGTGGCAGCAGTGGCAGGTAGGCGACTGGGGCTTTCAGAGTCTCTCTCACCCAGGGAGATGAGATCAGGCAGGGCCACAGAGGAAGGCAGACAGCAATGGTTGACAGGCAGGTGGGCGGGTGAAGGCAGACTGCAGGCAGCGATGGCGGGGGCAAGGTAAGGAGATGCGGGGCAGACGGGAAGGGGTGGGGCCAGTCAATGGTGAGATTTGCCAGTTCTTCGAACTGCACAGAGTTGTAACAACCAGTTCTATAGAACTGGTCAGAACTGGTAGAATCCCACCTGTGCTTTGGCCACTTTAAAATTTAAGCTTGATTAGCATTTACATTTTTATTAGCTTTTCAATATTTCACTTTTATTGACTTTTTATTTTTTAATTATGTAAGCTGTCCATAATCAATTGAAAATCAGACAGCCTCAAAATCTAATTAAATCAATAAAGTTCTGTGTTTTTCACTGCACTAGAACCCAGTTAACATGGCCTAATAGAAAAGGTTCAGATACATATTCTGATTCTATTAAATCTGAAGTCAGTTTTGATAACAACTACAAGCAATTCTTGCATTAGTTTTGTAAATCTAATCTAATCTTTAGCAAATCTAATCTAAAGGCATATCAGATGTTGCTAGGACAATAATGCCTAAAAATCACAATCTCAAGTAATATAAAACACCAATGTCTGGAAAGAAAACTGGTTAAGATGAAGGTGAAAATCATATTTTTTGACAGATGGCTAAGGATGGTGCAGTGCTTATCAATGGTTATCATCTTAAAATTCAGTCTGATTCAGTCAGTCTAATTTAGTGCATTCATCTTTGTCATTCACTGATTTTCAACAAATGCAACCAGTAAATCTGTTTAGATAGATACATTCTAAACATTTGGAAATACTGATTCATTGAATATTTTCATAGATAGGAGCCTTAGACTACTGTTAACACAATCCTATCCAAGAGAAAAGACTTAGATAAATCACTGGAATGAAGGCTATTCATTTTATACCATGCAACCCCTCATTATGTAAAAGTCTTCCTAGACATTTCAGATAACAGAGTAACTATTTGGTGGCTTTGAGTCAGTCACTCTGTCTTAGACCAATATACAAGTTGCTGTCATGAGAAAATGGAAAGTATTCAGTGCTGTGTATGTTGCTTTTTGTTCCTGAAGAAAAAGAAAAGAAAAGTGATAAACCCTACAAACAAAGCTATATAATGTATTTTTAAACTATTTTATCGATTGGGCTTGTCAAATTTAATTGTTTTTTATATATTTATTGTCGTGGTGTTTTTATTGTGAGCCCCCCTGAGTCCTCGCGGAGAGGGGACGGCATACAAGTCCAATAAAATAAATAAATAAAATAAATGCTCTGTGCCACTTTGGTTACTGACCCCTTCACACAAAAAGATGTAACAAGGGTTTTCAACCTTAGTAGCTTTAAGATGTGTGAACTTCAATTTCCATAACCAGTTTGTTGGGACAATGCCATATGCAGGCTAGAAGTCAATGATTTAGAGAAACAGAACTCAGACATCAGCACCATGGATAGCTATGAGAGAGTTAAGACTCAGATTAGCATGCTTGTACATTGCTTCCAACACCAATAGAGTATGAATTTGTCTAGGATATACTTTTTGAGACCTTCACTCTGAAAAGGCTCTGGTCTACTGCAATACAGAAGCTAAAACAAGGCCAATGATGGAATGGAAATGGTGATAGTGTTAGAAATTAGAATCCAAAGGTTGTAATATGGCATCCTTCATTCCTTAGATTTTCAGAGATATGGATATGGAATTCAGAGATGGGTGATAAGTTCCACATTGAATTCCCCATGCAAATATATTTATAAACATCAAAATAGTATTTATTGCTAAAGTCAACAACTGTTCTGTATTTATGCCATATACTTATACTCTTAATGCAATCCAAATGGAAGTACAGCACCTCACCATCATGATGTTATTTAAACATCATATCCAAGTATGTATTAAAAAGTAATTGTCAGCAATATATTCTTGAGTCCTCCCAATCCTCTTTACACTTGAAAGAGCAGATGTTCATTTTGTTTGATGATCTGAGAAATATCACAGGCTGAGTCTAAAGTGAAATAACCTTTGAGCAAAGAGTAGCAAGCTTTCCTAAGTGTAAGATGAAGCACTGTACTGGTTCCCAGTCCACACTCATCAGCTATATATTTATTTATGTATTTATGTATGTATTAATTTATATGCCACCCATCTCACTCACAGAGTAGTTATGCATAGTATCTAATTAATATAAAACATATAAAAACATTATATTTCAATAAAATGGGGAAATTAAAATAAGGATATAATAATTAAAATTAAAAAGGAGGCCCTTCAAGACATTAACCAACTCAAAGGCTGCAGGCTTCTCTGTGAGGCCCAAGCAAGTTGGCAAAGCCAAGCCTTCAAACTCTTCCAAAAGGTCAGGGGAGTTGGGGCTGGATGCTGCCTCACCTCTGACAGGAGAATATTCCAAAGTGTGAAGGTGATGGCAGAAAATCTCTTCCTGAACCCCACCAGTCAAAATTCTTTATGGGGTCATAACACAGCTTTCTGCCTGACCAAGTGGGCAGGTTGAAGTAATGGCAAATATGGTTCCACAGCTAACCTGTCCCTAAACCATGTAGGGTTTTAAAAGGCATACGCAGCACCTTAAATTGGACTCAGAAGCAAACCAGCATCCAATAGCTTGTACAGCAGAGGTATTACATGTGCCATCTTTGGGATACAAAAAAATTGCTGGTGTGGCTGCATTCTATACCAACTAAAACTTCTAGCTTCTCTTCAAGGCTAGTCCTATATAAAACGCATTGCAATAGTCCCAACAGGACTTGTTCATCAATGAACAAGAGAGTGCCTCCTTGGGGCAAAAAGTTGAACAAAGGCCCACCTAGCCATTTTCTGCCATCTTCTTTGGTGGCATTTGCAGTCCAAAGAACCCCATTCACTTTCTCAGGTCCAGTGGGATCAAATTGTTCCCAGGTTATGGAATAAGTCCATTCCCTGTGCATCACTATTAATGCAGATATTGCCAACGGTAAAAACAGTACCAATCAGAACAGCTACAACTGGAGATGGATTTTCTGTATTTGCAATGAGTTGTAGGTTGAAGTCTCTTTTCTTCTGACTTGAGGCTTTTTCTCAGAGAAAAGGAAAGAGGGAGGGGAAAGAAAGATTGAGGAGAAAAAGTGCCTGGCAAAATTTACCAATTGATTTGCTGTGATGTATTCTATTTCAGATGCAGATGGAATTGTACAAAACAAAATTGTGGGGAAAAATGGCATGAAAATTCTTTATGTACTAAAATGTGGTGAAATAGTTAAGAAAGGGACTTCAGATTAAATTGATATCAAGGACAATAAAACCTGATGAGAATCTTGGAATTCTTATAAAATTCTCCTTCACCTTTTAGTGATTCAAATAATAACAAAGAAATATGGAGGAGAGTATTGATTACATCAGAGAATGATCAACTTACCCAACAACTACTATGTAGGCCAGCTAAGCAATCTTTCAGAGCCAAGGATAACATTTAAGATTTTGGGGTACAGTTTCAGTGGGAAAGGTAAGAATACAAATTGGATTGACTTCCCATTTTTCTCTATATTTAGAAGCACATTTCTAGAGTATTCTTTGTGGTTCTGTTTGAAATAAAAATCATACTTTGCCTATGTTATGCTTTATACTACACTAGCCAATAACCCAGCATTGCCCAGATATTTATTTATCTCAATCCTATATTAGACAGGAAAATCCTGTAGTTGGGACTCATGCTGTTGTACTGTCTATCACGCAGCATTGCAAGTCTTCTATTCCTTTCCTTGGGAGTTTCTTGTCTATTCTGGTGTTTCATTTTTGTAGCACTTGATTGCACTTGACCAATCGCCTGACATTTCCTTGGAGAGCTGAGAGGGAGCCCCCTTGTGGAGTACTGTGAATCCATTACCATGGCAGGTCCACTGTGCTGTACAGTAGAAGACATTTTAAGGAACACACACACAGCTGAGGGGTATTAGGGGTGTCTTATCCCCACACTATTTGTTTCCAGGGCATAAGTGATCTGTCTACCATGTTTGGTTGAAATTTCTTGAGGCGTTCCAGAGTTATGCTGGAGCATATATATAGAAGATTTATTGCTGTTTCCTGTATCAGAATAGTGGGGAAATAAGTGTTATAGAAAAAAAAAACTACAAAAATATTTCCCAATGTAATCTAGTCCCTGAAACTTCAATTCTTGAATAGGTACGTGGATAGCCCTATATGGTGACATAAACACCTAGTATTTCCTGTTTGAAATGGCAAACACAGAACTGGGAACCTTATTATGGACCATAATAAGATGGATCTTATCATGGTCCATTTCTACAGATCAGGGTATGACTCTACAGGTGGCACATTGTATAACACCTACAAGGTAGACCAGATCAAGAAACAGACCCACATAGGCCTAAATTTTCTTTTATTAGCATGGCTATAGTAACAGTGTCTTGCATGTCTGAATATACTTCACCCTCTCCCTCTTATCTTCTTATGAATTAGGAAAGTACCTCTTTGCAATATTTATATAAACTGTCTTCATATGGATTTAAATTATGTTTATCTATTTATTATCTTGGTAATGTATCTTCTTTATGTGCATCTAACTCAACTTCTAGAAAAAATAGATGTTTTTAAATAAACCTGATTTCTGAAATATAATAATTTTTATAGGGCCAGCAACCACTTGATTCATGCCCAGGAAAGAATGTAATAGAAGAAAAATGCCAATAGAAAAAGGGTAAGAAAAAAATATCAGGCACATTAGAATAATACAATGATACAAGTAAATAGATCAGAATATGAAAAAATATTTAAAAAATCTACTACTGGAAACAAGACTGTTAGCTTATTTTAATGAAAGTAGGTTAAAGTGAAACTACATATATTGTACCTTATAATACTTGAAGATAGGAGTAGCATTTATTGGGGACTTCATAAAGCATTAAGACACATGCACAAACACACACACCCAAGTGCCTTATAAATGCTATTCCCACCTTCAAATGTTTTATGGCCAGATATGATGAATTAAATGTGTTTTGTTTTACCAGAGATGGCAAAACCTGGGAAAATGAGGTTTGGCCTAAATAATAAGAGTTCCCTAGTTTTATGATTCTATCCTCAAAAGCTAACAAACTATTCAGTGTCTAGATAGCTAATGATGGTGTAGCAATGTTCGATGTCCAATGATAAGTGACTTAATTAGATGCACATTCTTCAGTTAGATACTTTCCACACATGTTAAATTACAACTCTTATAATTTATGGTCCAGATGGGCAGAATTCTAATTGGCTTAGAAATTTCAGCACCTGCAGCCCAATTCAACAGAATAATATGATGCTGAGGAAGGTTTGATTGGTTTATCATTCAGGTCATTTTCCACAAAGTTCTTTGCTATTGTGATTTTGCTATATAAAAAGAATAGATTTTAATCTCAGAATAAAATTCATCAGTTCATACAGACTATTGAAAAACAAAACTGTCTGTTTCCTCAGTGGCATGTTGCATTTGAGATTGTGGTAAATGAACACCTTCATGTTTGAATAATATCAATATTTTAAAATAAGATTTTGGAACACATTTTCAGTTCAAGGTTGTTGCTGCTGTAGTTGTTTTACTAATATTGGCTAATGCTGTAGGAAATCTTTTTTTTTACATTTTCAGATCAATGTAAATGTTTTAAACATGTACTGTCCTTTGCTCATGCTTACATTATTTATTTATTTGGACTTGTATGCCACCCTATCTCCCGAAGGACTCAGGGAGGGTCACATCATAAAAATCATACAATACAAAAGTTAAAAATACTAAAAATTGAATTAAACCCAAGCCAAACAAAATTTAAAACAGATAAAACTAGATATTAAAACAAATTAAAAACCCACCCCACCTCAGTCCAGGCTGGCCTGCTGAAAAAACCACATCTTCAGGTCGCGGCAGAAGGAGCGGAGGTCAGGGGCCAACCGGAGCCCCAAGGGCAACTGATTCCACAGGATGGCGGCTCCCACAGAGAAGGCCCTGCCCCTGGGGGTCACCAGCCAACACTGTCTAGCCGACAGCACCCCAAGGAGGCCCTGCCTATGAAGCGCACAGGGCAATGGGAAACCAATGTTGGAGGAGACACTCCTGCAAGTACCCCGGACCCAAGCCATGCAGGGCTTTGTATGTAATCACTAACACCTTGAATCTCACCCGGAGGGCAACTGGCAACCAATGCAGTTCGCGCAGGAGGGGTGTAATATGGGAGTATCAGGATACTCCCATCACAACCCACACAGCCGCATTCTGCACCAGCTGAAGCCTCCGTGTGGTCCACAAGGGCAGCCCCATATAGAGAGCATTGCAGTAGTCGATTCAGGAAGTAATCAGTGCATGAGTAACTGTGTGCAAGGCATCTTGGTCCAGATAGGGGCGCAACTGGTGCACCAGGTGAACCTGGGCAAATGCCCCCCTGGTTTAATAGTTTGAAAATTGTTTTGCAGAGAACAATAATAAAAGGCTTGGTAATAGGAACAAAAAATTGCTGTGAATATTCCCAGATGTTCAACTAAGTGGATTTTTTCCCCTAAAAATTCTTAACAGGATCCTCCTAAATGTTTCAAGAGGAGGAAAATGTCCTTTGCCTTTAGATATAGCTATTCATGTCCTCTTTGATGTACTTAAAATAATCTTCATTTACAAATTTCTCAGAATTTGGTTAACTTAGTCCTAACTTTTTTCTGGGCTCAGACACTAAGCAAAGTTAAGAAAAAGTACTATTCAGATGGAATTCCACTAGAAAATTTCAGAGCCATAGACTAGACTGAAAGATGAAACAAGTCTCAGAACAATACAGGTAACACAACCATGTTGTTGACAATAAAACTGAACGGATGCATCAGTAATAAACAGGAACTGGACTCAACAAAGGACATCTTTAATTTCTTTTCATATTATGACATTTCAAAAATGTATCTTAAAGGTATCTTGTGGGTACCTAGTTAGTAGAATGCAAACAACATTGAGTTAGGTATATATTTTGATTATATAATTTGACTTGCAGGAACATGGTGAGGATTAAATTAGGCTTTGTTTGAATTTGGAACATACAGACCTGTAACTTATGGGAAGAATTAGTACCATCCTTATAATTAGTGGAAAAAGCTACATGTGGCACAGTCTTGGGATTAATTTTTTTTTACTACTGGCTCTGTGGGCATGACTTGGTGGGCATGGCAGGGGAAGGATACTGTAAAATCTTCATTCCCACCCCACTCCAGGGAAAGGATTCTATAAAATCTCCATTCCTTCCCACCCTACTTTCCAGCTCTGTTCTCTGTGTAGGGCAACAAAGGAAAACCCAGCTGATCAGCTGGGACTTGGGAGACAGAGAATAGATGGGGGCAGGGACAGTCAGAGGTGGTATTTGCCGGTCCTCCAAACTATTCAAAATTTCTGCTACTGGTTCTCCAGAACTGGTCAGAACCAGCTGAATACCACCTCTAATGCGGCACAAATATCACTAACAAATCTAAACATTCTTTATTTCATTAAAAACATAACATAAAAGCCTTGATTGGCCAAAGATATAAGTGTTAGAGCAGGAAACAATAAGAATGGCCCAGTCTGATGATAACTGTTATATGGAAGGCTCTAAGTTGGAATATAGGAAGAGTAAGTGGTAAAGAAGTCACACATAAAATCAGAGAAATAAAAACTTCAAATAGTTGTGTGTCTATGAAAGAAAAAAAGGATATAATAATCTCAATGAAAATGATCTGATCTTACAGAGTCAAGCTGATGAAAGCTTGCAAGTAAGTGAAGCATAAATGTCATAAAGTAAAAACTGGTGTCATCTAGGTTGCTGTGTGCATATGAAAGTCGGAATACACAGTTTAGATATAATTGCATGTTATGTTTCAGTGAATGGTAATGAAAGAAACATAGATGGGGAAAATATGGAGCATTTTGAATAAGTATTCAAAAAATATTCTATGAAATGGCATAAATAGGTGAGAACAAAGTGACAGTATACCGAAAAAATACTGGAGCTTTTGGAGTCTCAAAAATGACTGAGAATTGCATATTGGATGAATATCTGCTTAGAAAAAAGAGTGTTTCATGTATAAATCTATTCATGTATTCATATGGCAAATGGATGAATATAAATTTTAAAAGCATGATTGATTTGTCTGCTTATGATGAAAGATTTGAAGAAACAGTGAAGAAAATTCAGTTGATTAAAGATTCTAAATGTGGAACATATCATTTTTGGTCATATCAAGCAAATCTTAGAAAAAACATTGCTATAGAAGAAAATTTTAAAAAATGAAATAAATAAGTATGAAATGATTGAAAGAAGAGAAAGTTAAAGTGCTTTATGAAAAACTATTAATAGTTATATTAAACTCCCAGTTGAATTGATGGGCAAACAATACAAGGAAAAAGAATTGGAAGGAATTATAGACTGCCCCAAAAGTATGTGGAAATGCAATAAAGCATAATTGATGGAATGTGAAAATGAAAGATTTTAAAAATATATTCTTTATGACAGAATGATTGCTGAAAAATATGAATATGACAGAAATATATAAGGAATACTATATAAAGAGAGAGAAAATGGAAGAAAGTGCACTAGAAATGATTAAAAAACACAGATGAATATGTAGAATAAGAGCTATAATAAGACAGAATAAGAGTTAGCCATTGACACAAGTAAATTGAATGGTAAGTGACTAGTTTAGCACTGAGCACAGAAAGGTGATATTTTATTGCTGTTTAGCATGTTTATGCATAAATGTATCAGGAAGGTTTGAGGGGACATTAATGGTATTATGGTTGGGAACTTGAATGTACATATACTTTTGTATGCAGAGGGTGCATGCTGTGTTTTTGACTAAGAACACAAATGATTGTTCATAAGTGACTATATTAGACTGGATGCTGCAATAAGAAGTATAGATTTGAAAATTAATGTTACAAAGATCAAAGTAGTAGGGTTTGACTAGGAAAATACAAACTGTCACTGCAGTCATGACTTTAAATCTAAATCTAAAGCTATTTCCCTAAGCTGTCAAAGATAATTGTTGCTTAGTAGTTCAAAGTAACATCTTTTCATCAACTCATTTTTCACCTAATGATATAGTCTTTTACAATGTCTTACTATTTAATTTTAAAATTATTTTTTCAAGATATGCTATTGGTCAAATCCATACTGCTTAAGTCATTTCAGTCATATTATCACCTGCTTTTCTTCTTTCCTTCTTTCCTTCTATTCTTCCTGAAAATTAATTCAGAGTGAAGGAAATGGTTGAAAAAAATTAAGATAAGAGGGCAGATTTATTTATCTCAAGAAACTAGGAAGCATAATTACTTGGATAACAGTTTTTAGATATAAATAGATTCAAAAGGTATATTTCAAGACTAAATCTCTAGGGGATCCCAGCATGGCTTGAACTTTCCATCCAGAGATTCACTGGTATTAACACAGAACAGAGAAGAAAGTTACTTTTTTGGCCTGTAAGTTATTCAACTGACTTCTTTACATTCACAGCTAGCTATGAAAAAGACAGAAGCACAGCACTGTTAGATAAGTTTTCATGCAGTGTTTTAATTCTAATTGATTTATCATGAAAACATTGAAAGAGAAGGGTGTAACTTCCAACCTTAAAAATGACATAACAGTCTAACGATTAAATATTTAATCTTATTGTTTTTATTAATGAGATTGGAATTTGCATCCAATTAATTAACTTGTGTTATCTATTTCTTAGAGAGCAGTTCTGACCTTTGATGTCCTTTCCCAATTTTAGACCATCTTCTACAATCATACAATCATTTTTGAGCCAAGAAAACTGAGTACAGATTTTATATCACTTCAGTAATGGTTGGATGACAGTCTGAAGACACTGTAAATATCTATTATGGAAATGAACTTAGTCTCTTCCTTTGCCACATCTTGACAGGAATACCAATCATCTCCATCATAACATCATCTGCAGGCAACACACAAGTTGACAGCTTGACCAACTTTTTATATTCTTCTAGTCACTGCAGATGAATATGGGAGACTCACTTTTTACTTTTTACTTTTCATTTCTTTTCTTTTTTTAGCATGAGCAAAGTTTATTAAGAAAAATATATAATGGTGGCATTAGGATTGACATCTATATAGAAACTTGGGAGAAAAGTTTATCCATTTTGAATCCTGATATAACTGTGGCAGTAAAAAAAAAAATTATAGAACCAGAATCAAAGAAGACTTTAATTTCTGGAGCCACTTCAGGATTTTATATCAAACCTGGGAAAGATTAGCAAACTCTACAATAAGCAGTTCTCACAAATCAGCTAATGTGGTGCTGTCAAAAAGTGTTTTTCAAAAGCAGTTGGACTTTCTTGATTTCAAAAAAGTCCAGTTGCCTTTTGAAAACCATCTTTGGGACAATCATGACCTCGATAATTGAGAATCTCCATAAACATTCATCAGGGACTCTTTAAAGTTAGCTGACTGGGCAAATTGAAACAAAAGAGATGGAAAGAAGCCATCATAAATTCTTTCAAGTGACTTCATCAGGGATTGTTCCTCTTCTCACCCCAGTAAATTTTAGAATATTCAGCAGGAATATTTAGAATATTCTGACCAGTTCTGGAGAACTGGTGGTGGAAATTTTGAGTAGTTTGGAGAACTGGCAAATACCACTCTAACTGGTCCCGCCCCATCTATTCTCTGCTTCCTGAGTCCCAGCTGATTGGCTGGGTTTTCTTTTGTTGCCCTGCACAGAACAGAACTGGAAAACAGGTTAGTGGGGTGGGGTGGGAATGGACATTTTACAGTATCCTTCCTCTGCCATGCCCACCAAGCCATGCCCACCAAGCCACACCCACAGAACTGGTAGTAAAAATTTTTGAATCCCATCACTGGAAGAAGTAGAACTAACAGTTTAACAGCCCTTCATGGCATTGGACCAGGGTATTTGCAGGAGACCCTGCTGCCAATAATGGCTTCCCGATGCCTCATGCACTCCCACCTGGCTGATGGCACCTTGGGGTGCCGTCAGCCAGGCAATGTCAGATGGCGGCCCCTAGGGGTAGGGCCTTCTCTGTGGGAGCACTCACCCTTTGGAACCAGCTGCCCCTGGAGCTCCAGGTGGCCCCTGACCTCCGATCTTTCCGCCGTGGCCTAAAAACATGGCTGTTCCAACTCACCTACCTGGACTGATGGGGGGGAGGGTTTTTAGTTGTAGTTTTAAATTTAATTGGTTCATGAGATTTTTGGTTTAATAGTCCTTTAATATTTGTATAGTTCTGTTTTTAGTATTGTAAGCTGCCCTGAGTCCTTAGGGAGATAGGGCGGCATATAAATCTCATAAATAAAATAAATAGATAAATAAAATAAAAGTTCAGTGTGTTGTGAGAAGAAAAATCCGTAATGAAGTCACTTGACAGAATTGATCATGTCTCTTTCCATCTCCTTTGTTTCAATTTGTTAGTCTATCTTCTATGTAAGCTACTTCATTATTATTTTTTTGACATTTGCATGCATGCAGTTTGATAGCTAAAAATGACTTGTTTTTTTAATTCCCTGGAGGCCTTTCATAAAACCCTGTCTCAGAGAAAGACAAAGAAGTCAGTTAATATATCCCTCAAATACCCATTGATTCTTTAGAAAATGTTAATTGAATGACCTGTCAGTGAGAGAAGCTTTATCTTTATGTCAGAGAGAGAGACAGAGAGAGAGAGAGAGAGAAGGTACAATAGAAAAAATAAAACTGATAATAAAAAAAATGCCTGGTGTAATTATGCTGTACATTATGCTTTGCAATACATTTCACTATCATATGTTTTTAAATATATTCAAGAGTGGAAAAAATATTAACTATTGTTCCAGACCAGATCATCAGAATGCACCGATAATAATCCTGGACCATGGGAAATCTTACTCTAAAGCTTTGGGAACAATTCATCAAATTCCTCCAAAAGTCTGTAATGAACTAGTAATTAAGATGACAAAAGGAAGCAAGCATTTAAAATATTTAAATAAATATATTAACAGCATTTAATTTGATATTAATTTGATTTTAAATTCAAATAAATAAAATAAATTTTATTCCTGTCTCATCCCCTTCTCCCCATGTTTTGAGTTCAATTTCTGATTATTTCAGACTGAAAAAAGTTGTACAGCTCTGACTGTCATAGAAATTTGTAAATAACATAACTCCATAACACATTAGAGATATGTCCACAAAATGTATCTAAGGCTAGAATAGGTTTGCTAATTATTTTTGCAAGATAGCATTTACTGTATTCTTAATTCCCAGAAATAACATTGAATCCAAATTCCAAGTGAGTTTTTGAATATTCTGATTAGACAGAAAATTATACAGTTCTTGTCATAATTAATGATAATATTCAGATCTTCTCATATAAATACCAACTTGTTTTAATTTTCCTTCCATTGTACTATTCTTTTTTGTTCATTACAACATCTAAATATAATGACATCTGATGAATATAATAATATTTTAACATTGTCTCAATAGAAGTTTATTGTGAAAGATGGTTAGGAAGAAGCATTATTTGAGAAATTGCTGAAATAGATAAGCAAAAGAGTACATTGATTTCCCAAACTTGATGGCCTCTTTATATGTTTAGACAATAATTCACAGAAATTTCATTTAGTCCCACAAAGGGACCATGGGAATTTTAGTCACAATACATTTTAAACAGTGGTGGGATTCAAATTTTTTGAATACTGGTTCTGTGGGGGTGGCTTGGTGGGTGTGGCAGGGGAAGGATACTGTAAAATCTCCAGTCAGAGGTGGTATTTGCTGGTTCTCTGAACTACTCAAAATTTCCGCTACTGGTTCTCCAGAACTGGTCAGAACCTGCTGAATACCACCTCTGATTTTAAACCAGCCAGTGATGAACCAATATTAGAATCATCCATACCTGGATAAGTATCTAGTAGCCTATCTTGCAGAAGTAAGCCCAAATTTCACCTGTTAAGTTATTTTGCAACCATGAAGTCTGCAACAACATCTATGCATAAATGCAAAGAAAACCATGCAAACCAAAATTCTATGGATGCTGCAAACTCAGGAGAAATTCTATTTCTAAAAACATACTGTGCAGATAAACGTGAGGGAACTGAAGGCAGAATGGCATAGGCTACCCTGCCTGGAATTTCTCATTGAGGCCTATCTTTCTGCCTCATCATTTTGGGTTAGAGTACAAAATCACTAGTGTCATCAGACTCCTGCATACATCACTTTGCCAGTTTTATGCCCTCCAACTCTCCATTTTGGTGGTTTGGCATTTTCATATCCTATATGAGGGGTTTGGGAGTACTCATTACTTGAATGTGACCTTTGCTACCCCAGGAAATTGACACACCTTTGCCCATGAAAATGTGATTCTTATAAAATGACATGCTGACTTTGAACCTTTCAGTTTCATTGCTAGGTTCTTCTGAGAATGCTCTTTATTCTCAGAAGAAAAGCATTTGTCAAACTGTTTAGCTGGAGAAAGGGATTTGTGCCCCTTAGTTGAGGTTCATTGCATTCCAACCATGCAGAAAAATGATGATGAATGTTAACAGAAGCACAGTTATTTTTTCTAGCAGATTCATTTTAGAAAGATATACGTGTGACTGGCAAAAAGAGAATAATTTGGTCCTCTTTAATACTCAATACTAATATAATTTTATTTAGCTTAATTTAATGACTATGGTTATTACTTTCATAATTTTATCCCCAGATATTTGTATCTTTCAACAGCCTATTACAGCACTGGTAATATAATGTTCTTTGCTTTCCCATGCATTGTAACATAATTCATCATGATGTATCTTTTCAAATGGGATTCTGTTCCATGATTGTATGCAAAAAATTACTGTGTTTGAATGCTTAGTTACACAGAATATAAAAAAAGTGTGGAGAAAACAGTTCTTGTATAGAAAGCTGCAGTTTGAATTGGCATAATCTCAGCCATGAGGTTCATTAGAAGGAGTAAATGAAGAACCCCATATCTACCTTTAGGTTAAAGAGAGAAGAAGAAGAAAGCTCTGATTACAAATTTGTTCATTTTACTTAAATTTCAACTGGTATAAAAAGCATTTTCTATGATGATTTCCTTTCATGGAGAAAATGGGAAAAAGTATAATTTTCAATTTGTATATCCAGCATTTATGTCTCTGGGTCCTTTTAACTTTTCTGAACAATTTCAGAAGGATTTTTATTTTATTCAGTTCACATAAGAGGCCTTTCCCCAGCTCTAATTTGGATAGCTCCCAATTTTTATCCATAACAACCAGATTTGGATTTAATTTAATCTGCAATCCATCATATCTATTACAGCCATAATAAGAAATAAACAAAAGCTTACCTAGTACCAGACAGAATAATTCTCCTGATTGTTTCTTTTAACAATTTTCATTCAGCTTAATTAGAAAGAATTTGTTTTAGAAAGGTGTTGAAAAGTGGAAATGTTTATCGGTTGAATATAGAATTTCTACATTAATTTTGTTATAGGCTAGAAGAAGATAATGTGAACATTAAATCTTTCATTCTCAATTAGCTGTTCAGCTGCATTTTTCTTCTTTCCCACATTTTAATTAAATCCCAAGAGTAGAACTTATTAGAAGATTCATTGGTCTATTCTACTAGCAGTGCTACTTGTTACCATTAAAGTAAATTATTCCTCTGAGAAATTTTTGGCAGATCTTGCCCCCATCCAACAAAATTCTCTTCAAACCAGAGGAGGCATTCAACCAGTTCACACCAGCTCGGGTGAACTGGTAGCAGTGATTTGGCATGGGTCACTGAACTGGTGGCAACCCCTGGCTGGCCACGCCCCCAAACTGGTCACCCGGTCACTTGGTCACCCACTTGTCCTGGTCACTCTCCTAGGTTTCCCCACCACATGGTGGCTGTGATGCAGCTTGGGCAGATGTCCCAGGGCTGCTGCACATGTGCACTACATGTGCAGCCGCTACACATGCAGTGCGCATTGTGCAGTAGCCCCAGGACATCCGCCTACCTGCCCACCTTCCTGGAGCATGTTTTCTTCCTTCTCCCGGTGGACGCACCTCTTCCAGCCCAGCCCAACCCGGCCCAGCCTCGCCAGCCAGCAGATGGGTGGGTGGATGTCCTGGGGCTTCTCAGCCCTCCTTGTCACGATATGCCTATAGCAGCCCCTCAGGCCGGCTGAGCCAGAAGCTGCCGTTCCCAGGCTTCTACTCACCTGTGCTTGGTCAATGCCCCTTCACCTTGCCTGAAGTGGCTGGTCCTGCCCCTCACCCTTCCCTCCCTTGCCTGGCCTGAGAAGGTAAGGGAGACGGCAGGGAATAGCGAAGTGGCCAGGTTCCTATCTTCCCCTCTCTCTCCCCCACTCTCCCTTTGTGTGTGCATGTGTGTGTGTGTGTGTGTGTGTGTGTCTATCTGACAAAGAAAGAAAAAGAAAGAAAGAGGGAGGGAAGAAGGAGAAAGTGAATCTGATATATGAATGGATAGATAAATACATGGCAGGAGGGAGGGAGGGAGAGAGAAAAAGGAGAGGAAGGAAGGACACAAATCCTGGCTTCAGAAGACTCTTCAAAGCAGCATAGTAATCTAGGGCTGGCCTGCAAGGGATCTCGGAGGTCATCTAGTCCAACCCCTCCTTCAGCAGGAGATCCTTACAGAATCATAGAATAGCAGGGTTAGAAGTGTCTGTGTGTATGTGTGTGTATGGCTGTCAAAACTCCAAAAATAGGTCAAGTAGCTCTGGGGAGATCAGTCATAAATTAGAACACTTGCTAAGCAACCAACCATTAAGTGAGGAACACTTGTATTTGGTTTGCCAGTCACATGGTCACCTGGCACGCCCACCCAGTCACATGGCCACAAAACCATGCCCATCCGGTCATGTGACCACAAAGCCATGACCATCTGGTTGTGTGACCAAGCCACGCCCACCCAGTCACATGACCAAGACACACCCACAAATTAAGCCACGCCCACAGAACCTGTAGTAAGAAAATTTGAATCCCACCACTGCTTCAAACATATTTTGTAGAAAAATTCTAAAGGCCATTTTAGAATCATTCAGGGTAATGAGGTTTTTCTAAAAACTTCAAGACCCTTGGTGGTGCAGGCTGTTAAACACCTAGCACTTAGCTCCAGCTGCCTGCAATTAGTGCAGCTTGAATCCCACCAGGCTCAAGGTTGACTCAGCCTTCCATCCTCTCGGGGTAGGTAAATTGAGGACCCAAGATTGTTGGGGGAAACAAGATGACTTTGTAAAAATGTCACTTGGGGGAGGGGGCAAAAAGCCCTAGTAATAAGCAGGCATATACAATAGAATGAAGGCTATTGCTGAGCACATTGGGTTGTGCTCCAAAGATTGTAAGCTACCTTGAGTCTCCAGAGAAGGGCGGCATATAAATGCAAATAATTTTTTTTTAAAGACCATCTTATTGGCCACAGATACAAATATTTTCAAAATATCCCGCATCAATCAAACATTTGGTCTATGGTTCAAAGGTATATAGAGACATTAAATAAGGATGTATGATTCTCTAGTTCCTTACCCAATTGTGGTGAAAGAGACATTTTATAATCCTCAAACAGGTATTTGTCATAATAAAGTAACCTATTCAGATAATGACACATGAACAATAAATTGGATGTTGGCTGGGCAATTCTGAAAATTGAAATCCACATATCTTACTTAACATTGCCAAGGTTGAGAAACAGTGGCTTGGGCTACCAAGTAAAATAAAAATAGAAATGGTAGGGAAAATGATACATTATTTTCTCAACTCAAATAAAGGGTTTTCTTTCCACCCAGGTAAATGTGAAAGAGCACTATCAGCTTCTCAGGAACATATATTTTATTTCTAAGACTGGACCTTCAAAATCAAAACAACTTTGTGAAATTATGCAAAGTGCAAATGAGTCTTGATTATCATGAGGTGAAAGTGAGTTCATGCTGAACTACCAACATTTGTGAACATCTTAAGGGAGTGGCATTTATTTATGAATGCCTACTCTAATCTCTGCAGGAGTCTAATCAAATTTCCCTAAAATATCTAAGAATAAGTCTGTGATTTCCATTTGTAAGCAAACACTTTTGGTGCAATTGAGAAGAGAAGAAGCTAACTCTCCCAAAACATTTTGTTTTTTTAAAAAATAAATCTTAAAATGTACTTGTAGTAGCAAATTTCTTAACTATATCAATTACGATCTGAAGGGGAAGAAAACCATGCACACTATTTTTCTTTCCTCCTAGAAAAAAAAGCTGAGTCCTATCTTTCTTCCTGCATTAACTGCACTTTCAAAGAGCTGTCAGCCATGAATATCCTTCTTATTGACTTCAACCTTCTTGCCAGTTCCCTGGGTTCTATTTGAATAAAATTTGTATAGTATAAAATTCAATTTATTTGAAGCTATTAACTGGAGTAGTACAGGCTTAGTATTCCCCAAGGCCAGAGCCATGCACATTTTATCACTCTTTGACAGTTGTCATTTTTAGAAGAAATGTTTCAGAATATACTAGGAAGGTTCCTTGTTCATTTTTTTTGAAGAACAACAGCCATAAATCAGTAGTTGTTGGGGGAGGAGACTTCTATTCTTCGTTATCAGTATACATAATGATATCGGGTGAATTAAGGCAGAAAAAAGCTGTTGTCTGTAAGACAAAAAGAAGACATTATTCTGGAGTTCTTCACACATTCCAGTTTTTCAGAGCAAATTTTAAGGATTCACATGTGACTTGAAGGAGATATAAAGGAATAGAATAATTCAGAAGTCAGCTCAGGCTGAATATAAAGCATCTTAGACTGCATTGAATTTTAGTCACTGTCTCTCATCCACCCTTTTTTTTTGCTAGACCTATTCTATAAATGAATAAAAATATTTTCTTATGACAATAGTGAATTACAATTAAAAGAGAATGTTAGCATTGATATAATGGGAAAATGAAAATTGGATGTAATACAGTAGTACAATAACCAACAATTAAACAAATGTTGAAAATAAATCCCACCAAAGCTAATTAAAATAAATGTGGCCAAATCTGAATTAATGAAATTCTTTGCTGTTATTGTTTCTCTGCTTTTGCAGGAACTTCCCCCTTTTCTGTATGTATTGTTCTTTTTTTTACTCTAAGAAATAATTTTGCACTGTTTTTTTAAAATAAATAAAAGAGCAAGGATGCCTACTAAGCCACTGTGACCATGTCAGGAGGCTTTTAAAAATATCTACATGGGGAGAGAGAAAGAAAGAGGGAGGGAGGGAGGAGGGAGAGAGGGGAGAGAGAGAAATTTTAAAACCTTCCAGCATCTTTCTCACAATGTTTGGTCTCTGTTGCAACCATGCAATGTTATGTGTTGTTTTGTTGGTGTATGTGTTCAGGTAATAATTTTTTGTAAAATTATTTCAGGAAGATCACCTCTCACTTGTTGCGTACAGGTCAGAATTCTTTTTCTTTCTTTCAGAGAAACACAAAGAAGAGTTTAAAAAATGTCTCTATAAAAGAGTAAAAAAGGTCTCTGAATCCAGTCATTTGATTTTTTTTAATATACTTCTCTCTACCCTAGCTTCACAAACAGGACAAATCTGGTGGTTTTTGAAGTAGCATGAAACTAAAACAACAGTTCAAACTGGCAGGTTTAATCATCAAATCACCATAAAGCTCATTTAGTTCAATATTCTCCACTGTGCATGGCATGCCTTGAATGGTTCTGCTAGAACAGTGGTGGCTAACCTTTTCAGCACCGAGTGACTGGAAACTGGAAGAGCAGGTCCCCGGAGTGCATGCACATGCCGGCCATCTGGTCTTCACAAGCACGGGAGCACTGGAAACTGGAAGAGCAGTTCCCCGGAATGCATCTGTGCACTGGCCAACTGGCCATCACACATGTATCCACATTAAAATTGAAAGAGCAGGTCCCCGACATGCGCACAGGAGCACCAGAAACTGGAAGTTTAGTTTCTGGTGCATGCATGCACGCTAGCCACCTGGTCTTCTGTTTTTAATGTACATGCAATTGGAAGACCAGCTGGCCGGTGCACACATGCACTCTGGGGAGCTGCTCTTGCAGCTTCTGGTGCTTCTGCGTACAACGAAGACTAGCTGGCCGGCACACATGTGCGTGCCAGAACACGGAAGAGCAACAGGCGATGTCCGGAGAAATGGTTCTGTGTGCCACTTCTGGCATGTGTAACATTGGTTTGCAATCATGGTACTAGAACATATCCAAAACATTTATCTTTGGCTTCAATTAATATACCTCCCCAAAAGAGAACCACCACTTTCTAAGGGAAAACCTTGTCAGCAGTTAGTGAAGATAGTACATTGGCTAATGGCACAAGGTTGCCACAATTATCACAGTGCAAAACCCAAGAATAAAGTCCATGATCCCAGGACAATGATTACTCTGCAGTCTTTCAGAATAAATGCAGGAAGAAAGAAATTTCATAATGTTCTTATGCTACTGCTTTTTTATTGTCTTGATTTTTAAATGGTTATTTTAATGTTAGTAGTCTTTGTAGTTCTTAATGGAACATGTATACTATGGTATACATGAAATCTTATTTGCTGATTTGTAAGAGTGTCCATGAGGTAAGGTGAAAATTGAAGAGAGCAGTTGCAATGCTGCAATCAAACTGTTTTTGCTCTATGTGTTGTGAACATGTAACATATCTTGACTTTTTTTTACCATATGCTGTGGATGCCTAGTTTAAAGCTTTTTTAAATCTTTGGATGATTTAAAAGGCACTCTATGCAAGTCAGGATCTGAATCCATAACCTGATTAGCAAATCTGATATTTCCTTGTATAATTATTACAATTCAACGATTGGTTATAACGTTTGCTTGGTCAGTCTAATTCAATAAGGCTTTCAGTGGACCATCTACAAGAAGGCCAAGATATATTAAATTAATTTTTCATATTTTTCCATTTCTGTATCTTAGATTTCAAAACATATGAACTTTCCTAAGAATCCTGCAGAAATTATACCACTTCTGCATACACTTGCATAATTTATACTGGAATAAGGAAAACTCAGCATCTCTTTCAGCCACTGTACTATAGTTAAGGAAGAACATGTTATTCACATGATAAAAATCTAAAGTCTCTGATCCAGTATTCTTTAGATAGGAGTAGGAAATATATCCATTAAAAACATAGAAAGACAATTTCCTCTATTGAAACACTCAGTAGATATATGGATTGATGAGAACTGATGAGCTAGATAACCCAATGGTCTAATTTTTATGTCACTCAAATTCCTATCTAATGAACATTAATTTCAATTTTTCTACACAGGATCACTAACTTGTCCCACAACCCTTTCCTAATCAGGCATAAATTATGCAGAAGGACTGAAATCCTTAAGCCTGGTTCAGACGAAAAGAAGCATTTAAGCTCTTTGCACAGTATGTACAAAAAAAGAACAGATGGGATATTGAGTGGCAAGATAAATCTTACAAGCTTGACCAATCAGCATGATAAGATTACAGTTTTTTCCTCAGATGATTGTGGCATACAATCAAGTAATAAAATTAAGTTTATAATCAAGTAATAAAATTAAGTAATAAAAATCCCTGTTGTTTTCTTATAAAAGGGTTGTGTTTATAATCTTTTTATTATGCCTAAATCTATACACTTTTTGTCAAAAATACAAGGTCAATGAAAAGATTTTTTAACTGTAAAAATTATAATGAACATTAAAAAAAGCAAACAAATGAATTAGTACTTTGGATTAAAAAAATGGATAATTGATGATTATCCAATGTTTGGGAAAGAGAAGTGTAATGGAAGTAAATCACAAACATTTTGAAGCAAACAACTGATGAGCTGTTGCCTCCTAAGAATTAAGGATGTTAATTGTATGCAACAAATAAGGACAGGGAAATAAATAAAGTATAAAATCAGGCAGTGAGAATTAGTTTCTCAAATAATTTTTAAATCAATATTTTTATCACAACTAATGATCAAGAAATAAGCCTTTTTCCTGCGTATTTCAGTTACAAAAATATCTGCACAAAATCATACGTTTAACTATTATTTTAGTTTTGACCATTTTTATTTGTTTATAATTTGTCTAGCTACCATTTCACATAAATAATTCTAGATAATTAAAAGTATACATGCATGAACTTTTTTTATTTTGAGGTGAAAATGTTTGTGCCTCTTTGGATAAATGCTGATATTACATTTAGAGATGTGCAAAATTTAGTGGGTTTCAATCTGCATATTAACTCATGAACTTCAGATCAAGTTGGTGCATGCTGGATCTCACATCTCAAAGTCAGGTACTACTGTAGCACATTTTTGTATAGGAAGTGTCAAGGATGCTGAATATATGCTTAGCTTTTCCAATACAATCAATAAACCTTTATTTTACAAGTTTCCAAGTAGAGTCTTCTGTTCAGCAACTTGAAACTTGGCTTCATGCTATTTTGTACCCTAGTTGGAAAATAATTATAGACAAAATAAAGAATAGTGCAAAAAATATTGGACAAAAATACATACATGGTTGGAAAAAATGATGAAGCAACATATAGACTTAAAATCAGAAATATTCTTGTTGGGCATCCTCCTGGAAAAATATAATAAAGGGAATACATATTTGAGTTTACATGTACTAACTGTAGCTAGAATTATATTTGCACAAAAATGAAAACATGAAGAGATACCTACAGAGGAAAAAGTAATTAAAATATTAGTATGTGTAGAAATGGATAGATTAACACCTAAAATAAAAAAAAGAAATATTTTTTAACATGGGTCTCATTTTATCAATGGCTAGCCAATAAAAACAGAAGTAAGAAATATGGAAATATAAGAGAAGGATTAATTTTATAAGGAAACTTTATTAAAATGGATAAGCAAATACTATTATTATGAGACCAATACCAACGTGATGAATACTATTGTAAATACAGTGGAACCTTGGGTCATGAACACATCTGTTCATGACCAAATCAGGTGGCGAACAAAAAATCGGGTCACAATTCAAAAATCGGGTGGCAAACAAAATCGGCACGGAATGATTCCTGTTCCGTGCCACTTTCCCCTTCAACACCATTTTTTTTGTCCACGCATGCGCAGATGGTTGTGTTTCCAATCATGACCAAATCGAAATTGTGGCTGAAATCCTGGAAAGGATTATGGTTGTGACCAAATGCTCCGCTGTATTTTGATTATTATCTCTCAAATTATTTGTACGTGGGCCTGTTTATTTAGAAACGGATTATTTTTATATGTAATAAAAGTTTTTAAAACTAAAAAATAAAATAAAATAAAGAATAGTGCTTTATATTCCATTCTGATGCATTCCTATTCAATAAACTTAATTGACTGCGGTTGACAATGCTCCAGGGTAGGTATGAAGAAACAAGACTAAGTGCTGTGGGTTTTAAGACCTCTCAATTTTTCCATCTTTAATTCTGCTAGGAATGCACCATCCCACTCTACAATTTGGATATGCTCCTTCTAAAGAGCAAGTGCAAACCATGACACTTGCACAGCTTTGGGCAATTGTGTTCATTATTAACCTGAGAGACACTTGTTCATGGTGACCCCTGTCTTAGTCAATTTGTCATCTCCTACTATAACTTATTCTTCATGCTTCAAGAATATTTGAAAACTGAATGTGGTCCAGAATACCCGGGAAGTTTTTGGCATCTTTTCATACAATCACATAATACTTATTCTCCGCAAGCTGCACAAGCTCCCATAAGGTTTACAGATACAATTCAAGATGTTGGTTGGTACCTACAAAGATCTAGGACCTTGCCTGCTTTTAGGAATGCCTATCCCCCATTGTTTAGACCTACCATACCCACTCTAGAAGTGAGAGCATGCTCTAAGTCTCTTCCATGAAACAATTCCATTTTGTTGGACCATTTTGTTTTGTCTCCTTTGCTATGCCTGCCCTTCTGAATAACAGGAATAAACACAATTCCACAAAGCTATGCAAAAGCTCCACTAGTCCCTCTCTTCAGAAACCCTGACTGCTCCAACTCTGAAAGCCTTTCATAGGGCTCTGAAGACCTGGCTTTTTTGCTGGTGTAGCTTTTGTTTGAGACATTATTGTTTAACCAAGGTGTCATGATATAAATTAGTCCAGAAAACACCCAGACATGATTGATTCAGTAGGATTCAATAACTTCTTTATAAACATAATAATATGAAGTAAAGTTTACAATACCATTTGTAGATTCTTTTAACGTAACATAAGCAAAAACATAAGCAGCAGCCCAGAGGGCTCAGAACAGATTTCTTTTTCAGCAAGCAAATAAGTTAGTTTCAGTTTCAATTTTCAGCAAAGCACACAGAGCCAAACCACACCCAGGCTGTCAGTTCCCATTGGATGGTCTGTTGTCATGCTTACTTACTTGCTAGCTTTGTTAACCATGTTTCTGCCAGTTAATGAATATACTCTGACATAAACGGATTTATATACTTATGATGTTTTTAATATATGTTCCTATTTCAGATTCCCTGCTGGAATATAAGCACTTCTATAAACATATGAATAATTAAATAAATATTCTATGTAAACAAATATTTAACAACTAAGAGCAATCCAGAGTGAGACTATACTTTTGTTCCATATATTTTAGTTTTATGTTTTGCTGAAACTATCCACAAGAGGTTGATTTTGGCCAGGGAACTGCTATTATTTGTATCCTGCCACCCCATTCCATGGCATAACATTGCTCCACCGCAATGTGGAAATGGCAGTACTCCAACTGCCCTTCATTATGAAATTCAAGCAATGAGTTATGAGCAATTGATTTTTCAGTACAAGACCAGAGTCAGAATTAGAAAATCCCATCATCATACCAAGGTCCTGGAATTTGTATGAACATGCTGGTGCTACCATTGGACCAGATAGATATTGATATTAGTAATTGTGGATACTCTGTGGATGCTGAATAGCTCTCAAGGTTGATGTGAATGTTGATGTAGATTGATTGATATAGAAGGAAAAATGGGAGGAGGGAGAGAAAGGAGCATAACTTTGAGTAGAAGTGCACAGTAATTCAACTACTACTCATCTAATAGCTGACATGGCACAGTCAAGCAACAGCATTTCCATGTATTTCCTTCAGCTAGGAAAAACAGTTATTATAATGGGTTTATCTTTAACAGATTCAGGCTATCATCACCAGCTATTATAGCTATTGGAAATAAAGGTGCTTGAGTTGTAGGCACTCAGCATAGCGAATTTCAGAGCTCCAAGTGCTGGATTATACTTTTTATACAACGCCAAAATGAATGACTGAAATTAGTGAAGGAGGCTGAGTACTGCATCAAACTCACAGACTATAGCTGTCAGTGACAGCTAATTACTATTGACCGCATAAGTGAGACATTATATATTGCTGCTCCTGAATGGCATCATTTAAGGTGTTGCATTATTTCTACAAGTATTGAATGTAAGGTTTAAAAAACTTATTACCAGCCAGAATAGTAATTTAGCCGCATGGAAAATGGGAATGGTAAGCATTCAGTCTGGCTTTCTTTTCACCCTTGAAAGCCTGCAGATATTTCAACAGTGACAATTTAAAAGCTTATTTGGACTGAGTCGTTAAATTGGCTTCCATACATTTTCAAAAACATTTGCAATATTTTCATTTATAATTAATTTTCCAATAGAGGAGACAACATAAAATTAATCAATATAGATTTGTAGTTATCATAACCTTCACCCTTTCAAAAGTAAAAAAAAACAGTGGGAAATAGAAACAGATATTCCTCAACTTACGACCATGGAGAATTTCTTCTGCTCAGCAAGGCAATTATTATGTAAGATGTGCCTGATTTTAAGTCCATTTTTGCCACAGTTGTTAAGGGAACCACACAGTTAAATGAAACATAAGGTTGTTAAATAAATCTGGCTTCCTCCATTGACTTTCCTAGTCTGAAGCCGGCTGGGAAGATTGCAAATGGCAATCACATGACTCCAGGAAACTGCAATCTTCATTAATGCATGCCAGTTGCCAAATGTCTGAATTTTGATCCCATGATGTGAGGATGCTATGATGGTCATAAGCATGAAGACTGGTTGTAAGTAACTTTTTTCAATGCTGCTGTAACTTCAAACAGTTGCTAAATTAATGATTGTAAGCCAAGAATTACCTGTAAGGAATTTAGGATAAGCAATGTGGTAGAATTATAAAAGTTTCTGAAATAAAACAATTCACTTTAAAATGTACAAGAATAACTGCATGATTAATGATAACCCCTTAACAACATTTATCTGAAAAGGGTCAAAATCAGTGAGAAGGCAGGTCAGAAGTATCAATGTCCCAAATAATCTAAGTGTATAGCATATAATATGTAGCATTTTAATACCGAGTGAAGATACTAGCTTTGATTGGCACTCTATTTTGGGATCTGGGATACATCTGATGACCTCTCACAAGGCATCCACAATCTTCTCATTCCTGGTAATTCCACTTAGTGGAAAATCACACCAAGTCAGTATCTACTTAAACCAGCTCTTCAACCTGTAAAGAATCTTGTAGAACCAAGAGTAAATTTTTATTCAGGATGTCTCCAATCCTTATCTATGTAATATTCTGTTTTATCAGAGTCCAAACTTTTAAAAAGTTTCCACTTGCACTTCTTTTGTTGTTGTTGTTTTTGAGCAATTAATATATTTTGTATTGTAAAAAGCAATAAGGACAACAATTATAATATTGTTGTGATTGTTCAAGTTCTACTACTAACAATTACAGTAACATGTTTGGCCATCCAGGAAGCTCCCTCTGTGTCTAACTTCATTGCACATGCACACACACATACACAGAGAGAGGGAGGGAGGGAGGGAGGGAGGGAGGAAGAGGGAGAGGGAGAGGGAGGGTGGGAGAGAGGGAGAGAGGGAGAGAGGGAGAGAGGAAGGGAGAGAGGGAAAGAGAGATATGCATCAGATAATACTGCTATATTACGAGCGCTTGGAGACAGTTCACACTGTAATTCACAGTTAAAGAACATTATTTAGTGCATCAAGTGAAGGAGAGTTCAACAATTTTCTGAAGTAAAAACATAAGAAAACAGATACATAGCCTAAGGGAAATAATAATGAGTAGTTCATCAAGTAAGTCTTTAGACAATTTAACTTAAAGGGACTGATTCCTACAACAAATCCAATTAATCATCCTAAAAATGAGATGGGTAGAAATTTTGCAGCATAGTCTTTTCCTCTCAGAAAAACATGAGTAACCTGCACGTGGACTCAAAAGAAATTCAACTTGCTGGACAGTCAATAAGTAAAATTTGAGGGCACTTGTTTAGAAGTTATAGCTGGGTTTACTGGAAGAAGATATCATTGCACAGAAATAAAACATGCTTTTATGTCAGGAAAATCCCTGGTACATTCCTGACATAGAATGTGTGTGGGGAAAGGAACAAGTAAAGTATTTATATAGGGACGTGGTGGCTCAGTGGCTAAGACACTGAGCTTGTTAGTCAGAAAGGTCAGCAGTTTGATGGTTTGAATCCCTAGCACCGCGTAACAGAGTGAGCTCCCGTTACTTTTCCCAGCATGTAAAATGCAAGTAGAAAAATAGGGACCACTTTGGTGGGAAGGTAACAGTATCCTGTGCACCATTGGCATTTAGTCATGCCAGTCACATAACCATGGAGATGTCTTCAGAGAGCACTGGCTCCTTGGCTTTGTAACGGAGATGAGCACCACCTCCTAGAGTCAGAAACGACTAGCATGTATGTGCGTAGGGAACCTTTATCTTTACCTTAAAGGGTTCCCAGGGTGGGTGGAACAAATTCCATGGCAATGGTAATTCAGCTCTGTGTTGTAGAAATACACCACATCTATTCAATTTGATTGGAGATTATTTTAGCATATTTAAGAACTTCCATTATATGAAAGGAGGGGGGGTCTTTTTTAAAAAAAATCTTTCTTTTTATAGAGGTGTTTATGAGACCACATAATCAGTCTTGCTTCATGTCTCCATAGGAATTCTGGTTTCAATCAGTTCTGTCTCAAACCCTTTTGGAAATTCAATTCCTAACTTTTTCCCATAAAAATATACTCCCTAAGGAGTTTCGATTTAAAACTTAATATGATAGAACAACTACATAAAATGTATGCATGAAACAAGCAAAAGAAATGATCCACATCCAGAAAATGTTGTTGACAGAGAAACACTGCTTGGTTGACTGATCTAGTCACATAGTTTATAACAACTGAAGAATGTCTCACAAGGGCTAAGATTGTTATAGAACTATTTGGTTGGCTAAGCACTTCTCATTATGAGAAGAATCTCATTTTATATTCTGAAGCAGACAGGATGTAAGAAATGCAATGATACTCTGTAAAACAGCTGAACATTATTATACATACAGGCACATATTAATAAATAATAATTTATTCATAACAGAATTCCATATCTGGTAAGCATAATAAAATGACACACATATATATTTCAACAAAGAAAAGCAATTAAAATACACAAACCACATTAATTTTCTGGGATGATAGTAGCACTCTAATGAAAAGTGTTTGGGAGGATAAAAAACACCAATTAATTAATTTAATTAAATTTTAAAAACCACCACTCAATTCTGTATTCAAGAACTGATTCTTGACAAAAATGGTATGACTAGGTCTTTTGCTGCTAGAAAAAATAATGCAGAAGAGTACCAATTGTAGAACAAGAAAGCAAGCCTTTATGTATGTATATTCTAGAATTTATGGTTTAGGATATGTCTTTCTACCTTATTAAAGAAATGGAATTTGGGCCATTTTTTTCCACCTTTAAGAGCTGGAAGCATCTGTTCAAGACTTTCATTATTATTATGTCTAGCCTTGGAACCACTGATTTCCAGCTTGCCAGCTCTTAGATCTATGTTTGTGGAACATTCCATGATTGGTCTAGGACAACTGGCCATGGTTCCATCGAAATTAATTTAACTGTTTGATGTATTGTTCCATGGTGAATTGTCCTATTCTGTGATTCCTCATGACACTATCTGACCTTATTCTAGCTTCAGATAATTTTAATTGACATATTTTAAACACATTTACTTATTGATATTCTGCCACATCTTATATGGACTCTTGAAAGGAGTACAAGAGAAATTAAAAATAATCAATTAGAGGAGCCGAATAACATAGAAATAGTAACTAGTAAAGTGTCAATTTATTTCAAAACTTATTTTAGCAAGAAATAATAGACTTTGATTTTGTATTGTTTTTGCATAAATGAACAATACCTTTGAAAGAGGTCTAGCTGCACTCTAGAGCAATAAGCACAAGGTCTAGATCTTCACTCTGTGTATTCATTAGTGATAGCTGATGAAAAATAAAGGAACAATTCAATTGTACATTCTTCTAAAGCATTCCAATCAGTACTACTCCTTCTTATAGTTAAAAGAACATTTATCTTCCATTAGTGAAGCTACTCTTTGTTCTGACCCAGCCTTCACGAGCCCACTCAACAGCCTACTCATGAGGTGAAACCCCTTTTTATTTAGAAAGGCAGGAATTCACGGCATTCACTGACAAAGCTCCAGGTCACACATCCATAGGTGATAACAGTCCGAGTTCCCCCTCAGGGAGCCTCAATTAGCACTTCAATCCCAAGAGTCATGACCGACTTGGTTAGTGGCAAGGAAATCCTGGCAAGAAATTTGCTGGAGGGAGCTCTTCTGAAGAATGAATGGATGTTTCCAACATCCATGCCTCTCACACTCCTCTTCTTTATATCCCAGTCAGGGAGGGGCTTGTTAACATCTCCTTCTTCTCCTGGATAGCTAGACCTCAGTCCTGCATTGCACTCCTCTCTGCACTTCTCTGGGCATATGCACATCTGTTCCTCCCCTTCGCTCACCTCAGGCCCTGAAAACAGCTGTTTCTCCTCCTGAGCATGAGTAAATGGGTCCTGCTCTGTATCTGGCTTCTGTTCCTCAGAGCCTTCTGATGGTAACCCAGCCACCCTCTCCATCTCCTCTGACTCATCTGACTCAACTGCCATCTCTGCTGGCAGTTGACAAACCACAACACTCTTTAATCATTCATCTTCAGCCTCTTTCAGAAAGGAGAAATCGGCCTACACAGTGCTTGCCTAAGACTGATTTTGTATAATCACTACTGACAACCCCATGGCACATAAAAATGCTAGAGGAAAGGAAGGCTTCCTAATATTGCAGAGGAACTTAAATATGCTGCTGTTTAGTAAGGAAAAATTTCTGTAAGGGGCAATAAATAAACTTCTAGTATCAATCAATCAATAATTCTACCTTGTTCTAATGAAAGCTTATCCATTGATGTAGCGTCAACATCATTCTGAAGTATGTACTATGGAGGAAGGAATGGATAAACACAAGGTCATGAATCTCATGTTTATACTATTCATTTTAATTCCTATGCATATAATACATACACACACAGGGCAGCCTTCAGGCATCAATTGTGTATTAGCATTGATAGCCTGTCTGAAGAGTGCTGACATCTGCATGATTGTTCAGACAGATAGTCTCTGCATAGTTTTAATCATTTCTGATAATAAGCATAATGTTAAATTCATAATGTCAGCAAAGAGTAATCTAAGAGCATTGTGGCTTCTATGTTACAGAAACAATTGGGTAGTTCATTATGAAGTAAGATCCTCTTTGGCATTTAAACAGCTTAAAATATCTCTGGCATTAGCATATTGTTCAAGGCAAACAAATGTCATGTGACTAAATTGAATTATACAGATCTTTCTAGAAGATTAGGTCAACTTGAAGATGGATGTTTCAGATGATTTGAAATATGAAAGTAAGATGGATCTCGGTTGTCAAATTATATTTATTGCTGTACAGTGGTTTGTAATTAGGCTTAGTTTTTTATGTCTGCTACAAATGCTACTTTTCATTGATATGGCTCAACTCTTTATTTGTCTCAGGGTTTTTTCAACATTTTTTCTTTAGAGATTTTCAATATTGCATGGATGTGATTTTGCACAGAAACCTAGTTGATCACTGACATCAAGGTAACACCATTATTTAAACATAAAAGATGTACCATATATTAAGTGTGCTTAAATACTGGAAAATCTATACACAACTAATCTGGCAAAAAAGAAAAAAATGTGCAAATCCAATTCATTCTAAAAGACTTATCCAGAATGTACATTTTCATTCCTATTTTGCTTTAAGGTACCATAGGAGCAGTGGTGGGATTCAATTTTTTTTTACTACTGGTTCTGTGGGCGTGGCTTGGTGAGTGTGGCAGGGGAAGGATACTGTAAAATCTCCAGTCAGAGGTGGTATTTGCCGGTTCTCTGAACTACTCAAAATTTCCGCTACCAGTTCTCCAGAACTGGTCAGAACCTACTGAATACCACCTCTGCATAAGAAAGAAGTTAAATTGGATTCCTTATTCATGAAGATATCTGGAGAGCACACATAAATATATAGCAGAAAAATGGTAACATTCTTTAACTGCTATCATTCAGGTGCCAACTGGGATTTTTTAAAAATGTGGTGCATTATAAACTGCATGATGGATTAGTCTTTTTACCCCCTTAAAAAGTATAATATACATACCATTTTCAATATCTAGGAAGGGGATGGGGAATTGTCTTAACTGTTGATGCTACTGTACATACATCAGTTCTTTAAGATGCATGTTCTTTAAGGTATATGTTCTTTCCTTTTACTCTTTTTCTTCCATTCTTTTAAAAAAACTATTAGTGGCTGCTTTGATATAATGGAAGTTTAATTGACAAACCACACATAATTTATTTGAGGATATCAAGGCCCAATAAGCAAGAACTCTGATGTTTGCAAATCTGATGCTATCTTGAAATCCAGCTTATATAAGCACAATAAAATGTACTTACTTTGTTTTTGCTTAGTGAATATTTCCTCTGAATATATGCCATGTGGTAAGAATTGAATGCAATTGGTCAATTAAGATCACACAAGCAATGTTTCTTTTACAGTATCAATGGCATGCATCACAAAGTGTTCATGTGACCTAATGTTATCTCATCATATTTTCTTTTCATATGCTGTACAAAATAACAATCTCTCTCTCTCCTCCCTCCCTCTCTCTCTCCTCCCTCCCTCCCACCCACCCCTATCTCTTTCTCTCAAAATTTCAGATATGTTGAAATGTGTTTAATTTTGCTTTTTCTAAAAAACAAACAAACACAAATCTGTATAAAATCTGTGTCACCTGCTGTGGGAATGCAGAGATATAACCTGAAAAGAAGAAGACTATGTGAATATCTTCAAGCAACTTTGATAGCAAATTTTACAGTAATATTACTAATAAGAGGAGAAGCATTAACAAGAACTTCTGAAATACAATAATATATTGGAAATACAAATGGTTCAATTTTTCTCCAAAAATAATTAAGGTAAAATGCATTCCCGTTAATACAGCTTTGTAATTCAATATGCCTTTGTTTCAATAAAAACTGCTACTGATCCTCAAATATATTCAAATCTATTCAAAGAGAGTCCAAATGAGAATTAGCATGCATATATATGAATGAGCTATTTTGAGAAGTACATGCTTCTTTTCGTTGGTTTATTCGCAATATAAAAATCACTTCCACTGACCTGATTTTAATGAATACTGTATACTAACATGTTTATGTTTTTATTCAAACCACAAATTAGTTCTTTAAAAAACAACTGTGAAAGGAAAAAACAGTAAAAGAAATTCCAATTAATGGACATTTCAGTCGAACAAATGTTAATCATTACTGAGCATCGTAGTAAACAATATTATAAAAAGCAAGCATAACAAAATGTTGCATATTTTCTAACAACTCAGTACCAACATTTATGTTATCCTCCTAGCAGAATTCCAGTGGCATTCTCTTAGAAAAAATATGGTGCTTGTGTATTTATTTATTTTATTACCATGATGGAGTATGCCTACAAAAGGAGACATAGTATAATGGACTCCAGTGAAGGGGCAATTTCCACAAAAGAAAGATCACGTTCTAAGTGTGTGGGAGAAAAGGGTAACACTGTCAGAGCTGGATGGGAGACAAATAGAATAAGGACAGCCACTTTCTAGAATTTTCCAAGGTATAGCCATTAGAGAGGAGTGTAGCCTGACAAGATTCTGACTATTTGGTGTGAGTAAATAAAGAACTGAACTTTGACTGGAATGTTCTATGTCATTCTTGGACTTACCTTGACAATTAAAAGATGACCATGGTTTCTCTCTTTCATCATGCATTAAGAGTCATATCATGGCCTCTTATATGATGACTTCTCCTATTGGACTTTTTAAAATAAGGTGATGGGATCAGCCAGGGGACTTCAGACCATTGAAAAGCTATCAGTTGACAGTACCACCTTCAGGATGTAGTTTCATCTACAAATAAAGCCCAGCAATACCAAATGAAATTAAAAATATATTTTCAAGTAGTCTGAGAATAAATTAAAAACAAAAAGCAAAACAAAACAAAACATAAACTTCTTTTACAGGGAATATATATATATATATTTTAAAAAGTTAGGACATAACTCGGCTTGAGGAATGAACTATGAGCAATTGAATTCCACTGGATTCAATTAGAACTAAACTGTGAATAAAACACTCATAAATTCTTTATATTCACAGATGTATGAAAAAAGGAATAGCTCATACCTATTGATCTCATCTCAACTATACCTACTATCTCATATTGTCAGGTTAAGCCTAAAAACAATATAGAACAATTCATCCAGAGTTTAGTTTTTTATTTACTTATACATAACAGACGTAATCTTGTCAGGCTAAACCCTTACTACTTTCATGCCAACTAATATAACTTTGTAGATTCTAGAGCAGGGTGTCAAACTCAAGGCCCAGGAGCCAAATCTGGCCCATAGGTTGCTTAGATCTGGCCCACGGGGCCACCCTGGAAACAGCAAAAAACCAGCCCGCAGTGCCTCTGCCAGCAAAACAGAGCTCAGGAAGGCCACAGGTGGTCCTCCTGAACTCTGTTTTTGCTGGCAGAGGGTTGCAGGAGGCTGTCATAGCCAAAAACAGAGCTTGGGAGCCCATTTTCACTGGCAGAGTGCTCAGGCCACCACAGGGGTCCCAACACGAGTGATGTCAAACTAGCCACACCCACCCTGGCCATGCCCAGCCCGGCTCCCCAAATTCAAACACAACCCTGATGCGGTCCTCAATGAAATTGAATTTGACATCCCTGTTCTAGAGAGTAGCTATCCTAAGTCTCTTCCTTTGTCTCCTATCCAGTTCTGAGCTGGGCTGCCTTTTGTCCCTCTCACCCCCTTTCTGTGCTTCTTCCTTTTTCTATAGTCCATCACACTAGCTATTCCCCATCTCACACAATTGTTTTCTTCAAGATGTGGATTCTCCTCCCTTGAGCTGTATAGAGGTAATCCTTGACTTACAACCATTTGTTCATTGACCATTTTAGGTTACAACAGCACTGAAAAAGTGACTTATGGTTGTTTTTCACACTTATGACCATTGCAACATCCCCACAGTCAAAATTTTGATGCTTGACAACTGGCTTGTATTTATGGTGGTTGCAGTTTCTCAGGGTCATGTGATCATCTTTTGCAACCTTCTGACAAGCAAAGTCAATGGGAAAGCCAGATTCACTTAACAACTGAAGTGATTCACTTAACAACTGTGACAAGAAAGGTTGCAAAATGGGTCAAAACTCAACAATTGTCTTGCTTAGCAACAGAAATGTTGAGCTCAGTTGTGGTTGTAAGTCAAGGACTATCTCTACTAAGCAAAACCCACCCTGCTATGATGACATATTTAACTAAGTCATAGAGGTACAGATAAGAATTTCCTGCACATGTAAGAACTGACTTAACTGACCCAGATAATCAATGCAGAATATATTAAATTTAGCATGATAACAGTTCTTGAACTTGCTTGGAACTACATCAAGTCTTTCTAGCCAACTAATTCCTCTCTGGCTATGCCAACTATATATTATAGAGTTAATTATCATTTCTAAGTTCTGTACACCAGTTTTAGGTAGCTGAAATCAATTGCTGCAGAACAGAACACAGAAAGGTTGTCTTTTTGATACTGGCCTTTTTTATTGCCAATATATCTATGTTCTAGCAGGACCAGATTGGCTATTTTCCAATAATGTCCTCATGCTTTTTCTCCAAATTGCTCTGAAAAATCAAACTCCATTTTGATACCATTTCCAACATTCATTTTATTGAAAAATAATAATGGATAATTGAGGCCATCACCTCAGTCCCTATTAGCTTACAAATTTCCTTTTCTCTGTCTTGTTCTCTTTTCCACCTGCAATAAAAGTTTTTGTATGGATGCAATATCATTTTCATCTTGTTTTGACTTGAATTATCAACTAGGATGCTTGGCCAGTAAAATTATCATTTGACACAGAAATTTTACCCTTTCATGGTATAACATACTGTACTCATCTACTAAATAGTATTATAATAATGCCGCTACTACTATTTTGCTTAAAAAATAAGTTGGGATACTGATATTTAATGATGGACATTTGCAGGGAGAAAAGAAGCAGCAAAAGATGACCCATGCTTAATGATATACTGTAAATGTGTAGCTGTAAAATCTTATATGTCAGTCAGGTGTCCTAACTAAAGTATGTAACATCATACTGGTATGATTATGTTATTTCATGCATATGTCATTTAGATATTGTTGCTTTACTGATATATATAACTGCCCTCCTTCAATGGAGAGCTGGGTGCAGAAAATGTTATGTTATGTCTATGGATATCAGTTTCCAGAAGTAATCACTGTATTTTCACTCCTACAATAATGTGTTTCTAAGCATTAATTCCATTCAGTTGCCGGCATTGTACATGCTAACTAATCCATATGGATTAATGCAAAACAATTTAATAAGGATCCCTTTTGTAAAGAAAAAGAACCTTATTTCCTTTATAGAAATAATGTCCAGCCTATAGTACACCTTTGAAACACCACTGCTCTGTAAGCTGCATTGCACCAACATGCCTACAGTCCCTTTCCTAATGTCCCCTTTTATTTGTACCCATTTCATGTAATCATAATCATGTTCTAAATATGTCTGTTATCTAATACATGCTTGATAAATAAATAAAATAAAATAATGTAATTCAAGGGGCTGGTCATCATCTATAAATCCCTATATGATACAGGGGAGGGTTATTCAGGGATCCTGTACTTCCAATTATTCTGCCATCCCACTGGGTCACACTGTGTGGCTATAGAAGTATATGGAAATAGTTTTGAAGAAAATGAGTGGCAGCCATTACAGAAACAAAATAGAAAGTCATACAATGTAAGACTGGCCTGCCTTAAAACTTTTGACTATAAGAAAGAAGGAAAGACAAGTACTTGGCTTTCAAGATTCTCTCATTATAGCTTATTGTAATTAAGTTCTAGTATTTGGTAACTGTGGTATGTTTCCTGGACTGGTCTGCTCTTTGGAATGAGCTGCTCCTGAGATTCAGATGACTCTAACCCTATTATCCTTTCCTGTAAGGCTTTTCTGTCATTCATTTGGCCATTTGGTCAACTGAGCATCAAGTCATGCTAGATTTTGACAAATAGTATTCTTTTAGTATTAGCAATTTTAAGCATTTTAAATAGGAAAGTTACATCAAAAACATTTAGAGAAATTTAATTTTCAAACAATAATTGAACTTCTCTTCATATCTTGAGTCCCAAGTACAAAATTAAATAAGTTCACTTTAAAATATAAATGGAATTCATTGTTATTTTTATTACTCAAGCCTCAAAATCACAGTCATGAAAATTTATTGTTGATTGAAACCTGTACATTTTCCTTATTTCCAAATTTTCAAATCAAGCCAATATCCTTCATTTAGTGTGTATATAACACTGTTTGAAAGAAACTATACAAGGTTCACATTTGTTGTATAGATTCACATCTGATTAGTCTCCTTCATTTCTTTGTCCTTGGTGTTTTTTTTTAGTGTCATGCTTCATTTCACATTTCTCAAGGATTTTCAATTACTTTTAGGTCATAGAACTGTTCATAGAATTGAAAAGCATAGTGATGCTTTGCTTTAACACATTACTATCCAGCACTCTAATTCTTCATGCTTATACTTGCAATTTTTGCCATTTTATTTGTGATTAAATTATGAAGCGTGGTTCAAAATGTGGTTGGCTATCATTGATACATTACAATTTTTTTCAAATAAAGTTTAGCTGATATTCTGATTAATATTTGTTCTGTTCTGGTCTCTTGTTTATTTCACTTTATAATTGCATTTTGGTTTGCTTTGGTTTGTCTTGACACAGTACCTTGTCCCTAGTAGTATCAATCTTCCTGCATAGTATATAGTATATAATGTTTCTGTAGCATTCATTTTCTTGCTATGATTATGCAAATAAAGGTGGAAAAGACTTCAAAATTTGAATATTTTGCAACTATAAAAAGGAAAGGTTTTATTTCTCAATCAGCAACACTGTAAAAAGTGATGAGCATCAATACACTTGGACTTGTTAAAAACTGTGACAAAATGTGACGCATATTTTCTCTACTCTGAAATACTTATTTGAAAGAAAGAGTAGATTCCTCACCCCAAATACTTCACTTTTAAAATTAGGAGAAGCAAAAGAACAGGTCATCTGAGATTTGCTGAAATAGAACTGTGATTAGATCATTACTGCTTAATCTGCATAATATGAGAACTTAACTTCAATGGGTTTCTTTTTAATGTAAATATTCATATGTTCCTGATAAACACATAAGCTATCAATATAATATAGCATCTACATTCTTCTGTCACTTCTATACTTATATAGAGTGGAACATTTTCAAAAGTACTTTTATGTAGGCAACAGTGATTAGCTAAACAGTTGTTGATAACAGGCTCTGGGTTACCAATCCTATGTTACCATACTGACGGTCTGTCTATCTCTTTATCTACATTCATCTCAAATCATTTAAAGCAAGGGAAAGGAACTTGATGTTCTCTATATATTTTCAACTATAATTTCCATGACCTTATATTAGCCTGGCCAATCATCAAGGATATTCAGAGTTGTTGGTTAGACTACAAAATAGAAAAGCACCGGGTGGGACTGGACCCAATATACTCTTTTGTATTGTTACTAAGAAAACTTAAGGTTGTTTCCACAAAACAACCAGGTGTTCAGTTTGACTGAAAGGGGACTAGTTTATGGGCCAGAGGCTTGTTAAATCTTTAACATCAACCAAAGTTTATTCAAACATATGTAAAAAACCAACTGATGTTATATGACACCATGAAAACACAAAAAATCAGGGAATCTTTGTTGCAAAGAGAGATGGAGAACCAGTTTCTGTTAATATTCAGAAATATTTTGAGTTCCTTGAAAACCCTACTATCCAGGAAAGTTTTTTTGACATTTTGTCCCATAACTAGTACACACAGTATGTCATGATTCATGTTTAACTATTTGAATTATCCTATTAATTTCTTCATTTTCATTGGATCCAAGCCAAGTTGTCAAATCCCAAACAAAAATATTATGTGAAGGAAGTAAATTATCAAATATATGAAGTCAGTGGAATATATTTTTATTGTATGTATAATTAATATATTTTTATTGTATTGTATTGTATGTTATCTCCTTGAAAGAGTGCACTTTTACAGAAGAAATATCTATGTACTGATTTTATTTTTAGATAACGTCTTATCTAAAATGTCAAAAGAATGTGCAGCCTTCTGAGGTCAGAAAACTTCATGGGATGGAAATATATAGGTTGACCTTGAGCCAGTCATTCATTTTCAAATTAGCCTATCTTACAGAAAGTAGGGACAAAGTGGAGAAAGACTGAACTATACATTAAAAGATTAATAAGTAATTTTATTTAATAAATAAAGATTTAAATAACGAAAGATTTATCTTAGGTTGCATTTAACATTCTGAGTTATATATACCCATTATTCCAACTCTGAAGCTTAAAATTTACTAGTTCCCAATTAATTTTATGCTTTGGGCAAAATAGACAGAATTCTGGTAGAGTTTCTTTACTTTTGCTTTTATGGCCATTATTATGTAGAAACCGATTAAACTTAGACTCCTGCTTCCTCCTATTGTACAGTTGATTACTATTCATAAGATCTTACTCTGCATATACACTCAACTCTGAGTGTTTAAATATTTGTAAAATATTCTGTTCACATAAAATATGTGTAGTTTGCATGCACTTTCTCCATTCTGTTAAAGAATCATATGCAAACATTTCTTACATATACATATATATGACATTATGTAATCTTGTCCAAAGTGCCACATGGGTATCTTTACCAGTCATAACTTTTACTCATCAGCAAATTATTATATATGTTTCCATTTTAAGCCCACTTAATTTCCAAATATTATCCCCAAATATTTTAGGCTTTGAAGGTTTTTATCAAGAAAAATCTTCCTGTAGTCAGAGTTATGGTCATCCTGCAACAAGCATTCAAGAGTCAAGTTGTTGATGAATTGGAAATGAAGATTTGATTTGGAATGGATTTTTGATTTGAGATTTGAGAGGAATGTTCAGAAAAACAAATTGAGATGAACACAGATGTAAATAATCGCAAATGTACTTGTAGCTGATGAAGGTCTCTTACTTTCATGCAAAGGTTTGCAATTAATGTGGGCTCTTAATGTACCATACAGCATTTCATTTCTTGCTAATTGACACAGATGTCACAATTTCTCTAGTAGTGGATTGAGAAATAGTGGTAATTTGGTTCCTGAAGCATTCCTACTTTATCAAGAAACAACAGCAACAATGTGTTTACTACCCACAGAACATGACCTTTATTGTTTTCTGAGGACCAGGGCAACTCATTAAATCATAAACCTGATAGGTACAAAGGATGTAAAAGAAGCACAGCTTTTGCTGCAATGCCTTGTTATGATGACAAAAGAAAGAAAGGTACTAGTCTGGAATGCTGGATCTGGCAAGAGATTTGGAATCTTTGAAACTTTGTACAATTAAGTTACTCTGCAAAAGCAAAGCTCTGTTTTCTGGACCACTTATAGATTTTGGGTGACTTTACAGGAAAGTTTAATGTTAATGTACAGTGAGATGTAATAGTGTAATTGAAAGATAATCAGACCATGTTAAAAACAGCATTTTCTAAAAACGTTGCTTTGCTGTCCTATTTAATTCATTATTTGTAAATTCATTATCCACCAACACTTACAAGTCTTCTTCTTTCTTCTTCCTAGCATATTCCTGTAGATGTAGGGTCCACTTTTGGATCATTGAATGCCACTTTGCATGGTCAGTTGTGTCTCTGGGGTGCAGTCCTGAAGCTTGCATGTTTTTGTTGATGGTGTCTTGCCATCTCTGTTTTGGATGCCTACGAGGTTGCTGGCCATTGACTTCTGTTGGTAGGCTGTCTTGGCAATGGTGAAAGATGCTGGTCTCTGGACATGTCCATAACAGGGAAGTCAGCCTTCTCTCATATTATCTGTAATTGGTGGCACACCAAAATGCTGTCGAATGGTGTCATTTGTGAGGTGGTCAAGAAGACAGATACCTGATGTCCAATGGAGCATTTGCATTTCCATGGCATGGAAATTGCTTTCAATCCCTGTTGTTGCTACCCAGCATTCAATGCCATACAGTGCAACAGGGAGGGCGGTTGTCTTGTAAACACTTACTAGTCCCACCCTTTTTTATTTTAGTTTAAAGCTGAGTTAGCCAGCCATTAGTAAAGATAATTTTTGCTTCTGAGTGAGATGAAGTCCACTTATGCATGCAGCCCCTCATGTCTGAAGTTCAAATCACTGTTGAAAAAGTTTGCAGTGACTTTTGTGCCCATATGAATTATAAGAAAGTTTTGTGATATTCAGGTTCTATGAACCTTATCAGTCTTTCCATTATATCATGGATGCATATATGACCTCGCAGAGTATCATTGCAAACTAACACTCTTGAACCATCTCCTGTGAACTCCAGCCATAAGTCAAGAAAAAGAATGTAATGACAGAATTAATTACTAAGTTGGTTTTACATGCTTTTTTGTTTCTCCTTATAGAATTGTGCTTTCTTATTTCTTTAAGTTTTAGATGAATTTTTTAGACTTGACTAATGTTGGACTGGTCATCCAATCATATCTTTGTCTTTAGAAAAAGCACAAACTCAGACATATATTTAAGCCTGCCTGACAATACTTATTTTGTAGGAGTGAATTTTCTTTGCATGTAGACAAAATATTTAATAGTTTCCGTTTATAAAACATTTGGTAAAGATGCTGTCAAAATGAATTATGATGACCTATATTCATCAGAGAGAGAGAGAGAGAGAGAGAGAGAGAGAGAGTGTCAGAGAATGAGGAACCCAAGTTCACATTTGGTAATACAGATTTAATGCTTGAGTGATTTCATTTTATTCTGCTTCTTTAAGCAAGGATTTGTCATTTTTTGTTTTCTTCTGCTTGCATGACAGGTAAAGGGCTGATAGATTTTAGTTTATCTCAAGGGCCTCAATTTAACTGAAAATTGCACTTCAGGAGTAAATGTTTCTGCATTAAAAAACATAGAATCCAACTTGAATTCAGCAGCACCGCCCAAAACAAAAACCAGCAAATTCATAGAGTAGGGTTTTTTTTTCTCATTTGTATTGGCACAGATTTACAATATCTTGTGAGGTAAGGCTAGAGAGATGATCAAAGTAGGTAATTGTAGTAATAATTACTGGATAATTAAAGGGAAAACATTCTTCAAGTTTTTAAAAATGTATGTATGTTAGATGCCACCTCATTGCCCCACAATATCTCACATTTTTCTGACATTTTCCTCAGGTGTCCTTTCAACCAAATTAACAATTGTTCATTTTAACCAACAGTAGTCTCAGTTTTTCTCCACATCACTCTTGTTCTCCCCCTCTATGTATTTCTTTACCAATCAATAGCAAAGACAAATAATTCAATGCTTCTCTTCCATCCTTTTATCTTTCTTCAGGTTTGTTGTAGATTTATAGAAGAATTTGACACAGAATTGAGCAAAGCTTCACCTTGATAATGTTTCCTCAGAGCGCAGCTAGACATCACATACAACTAAACAGATACCGAGGTAATGTTACAGTTTACTGCTGTGCGTCCAAATTCCTTGGATTTTTGACTTGCTATTTTGACTTGTATCTAATAAGAGAAATGAATGAAGATAGAAGAAGGAAAACTACTCAAGGCCCACATTTATCTGTCCAGGCAATTGCCAAGAATCAAGGCATACACAAAAATTTATTTTCATATACTTAGGCAGAAGCTTAGAATTTGATTGCTTAATAGACTTTATAAAATAAGTCTAAGAAGTCTAAAAAGTTCTGGTTATTTTTCTGTGGAATACTTACATTACAGTATCCCATAAATTGAAGTAAAGACTTATAAGGCTCCCAAGATCTTGCAATGTGAAAAGGAAGCAAATTTCATGTTAGGATATGGTAAAATAATACCGTGCACAAAATCTGTATTATTTACTAAGGATATTTTGGAAGAAAATCATAACATGTTACCATTAATAGATAAGAAAATTTATTATTTATTAACCCTATTAACATGGTTTCCTATAAACCTTAATAAAAATATTGTTTCTTCTGAATTCAAGCCATAATCTATAAATGAAGATATTTTTTCTACATGGCTGTATCCTGAAAAACATGAAATGTATGCATATGTCTTACTCTTCTCATTACTAAACATCTTCCATTTGAATAAGTTCTCTTTTCATTTCAAAGAAAGTTCAAGAACTAATTTTCTTTTATCAATTGAATGGAAATTAGTACAAAAATGTAGAAGGATTTTTCTAGTACATAGTATTATTTCTAGTCATGAAATGACTTCCAAATAAAGAATCTTTAGAAAATGAGTATGCCCTTATATTTTACAAGCTATGTGGCAGCATCTTCAGAAAATATTTGAGACCAAACTTGGACATAAAAGTTATATTTTAAATATTGTCCATATTTAAGAGAGAATAATGTCCCCAATCAATTGCTGAATGCTAATGAGATGACAATTAAAAGCTTTCCTCCTTTAAATTATTCAAATAATAATCATTGATATGATTTATAAATTTCTATAGCCTTTCTAATAATATTGTGACAGCAGCTATTATAATGCACATATGATGCTCTATAGGTATATTTTATGATTTGGCCATATGATTGGCATTCAGCCTTGCTTTCTTTTTTAAGTGAATATTCCTTTCTGTATTTTGTAAAGCATCCAGCTTGTTCATATAATTATCTCTACACTGGCAATTTGTTTTTTACACTCCTTTGGTTCTTAGTTTGTGAATTTATTTTTTACTAAAGGCAGCAGTTATTTTATCTTTCCCACCATCCCAGATCTTATCCCCATGTTTTTCTTGTCCAGAATTTTTCTAAATCTGTCAATTATACCTAGGATGCATATTGCTTATAATTCTTCCATTGCTCTATAAATACAACTTATAGTGTATTTTTTATTTATAAGGATATTGTACTGGTGACAATGCTTTGATAGTATCTCTTATTTTATCACCCTTATTCACTAGTAATCCAATAACTGACCTTTTTAATTGGCAGCATTGATGTAAATAATCTTTATTTAATCATTAATAAACAGGACTGACACAATAAGTGACATGTATAATTTAGTGATATTATCACTTATTGTAATGTAATTTGAATTATCAGCTCTTTCCAGCAGTAAAACTAACCCATGAAAATATGACTATATTGGTTAAAATAATAAAGTCCAGATTCATACTGTTAAAAAATGACCAGGATTTGTTTTAACATGCAATATTGCCTAAATAACTCCATGAATGAGTAGCCCACCTAGATTTGGTTCTAGCCTTACTGGTTTCTTTTTTAGCCGTTCCATTATTTCTCTTCATCTAATTGCTCTGTTATAAATGCAGAACTCATGAGAGAGAGAGAGAGAGAGAGAGAGAGAGGGAGGGAGCATCCAGACAAAATAATAAGTACTAATACTGTGTTTATTATAAGGTTACAGTAACAGAAAATTGCAAGTCCACAAGTACATCTTTCTCCCTCCCGCCCTGGGTCACTTTTACAGCCCAAGAAATGATGGAAAGCTCCTTCTGAGATGCTTGCTACACCATCTTCCTTTTGTGGGCTACCTCCTCTTATCCAAACATTGCCAAATCTGGTGCTGCTGCCCTTTCTCATTCAATATTCCCATTATTCTCCTTATATTTACATTTTCACAAACTCAGAACAAAGTACCTAGCTAAGCAGTAAAGCAGTTGTTTCCTGACTACCAATTTAACTGGCTGGTACTAATTGAACCTTTCAATGCAAATATTGTCCAGTGACAGGAACTGCCTTGTCAAAAAGCCCAGATTTATTGAATAGCACAAAGACAGCATATATTAATACCTTCATTATGGAACTTCCATCTCTAATCATTTTAATTACTGCAATCACAGTAAAGAAGCATCCGCAATTTAGAGCAATCAGCAGCCTTTAGATTGCTAAAATTAAGGGTTCACATACATGGTTAATAGTTGAAAGCTTTTGTTGAATGCTATCAAAAGGTCAGCTGGGCTCATGGTAAGTGGTCCTTGTAAAGGTATGACTGTCATTTTTGTTAATAGGAATTCTGTTGCTTTAGAGATAAAATACATTTGGGACAATTTAAAGAGGAAGATGTTAAAGGAGAAAGTTTGGGTAACATTACTAATGTACTTCTCAGGATTTAGAAAAAGAATGGGGGAAAAAAGGAAAGAAATTGAACTGGTAATTGGTTTGATTTTTTTTTTTTTTGTTATGCATGGTGTCCAGATAGCCTCTTTCATTTTGAGACTGGCCTATTTTTTAAATAAATACTTTAGAGAAGAAAATTAGGATAAAAAGATTTTAAATAGGGATCTAATGTTGCAGGATCCAATCTGTGTCAATCACCAGGACCAGCGGTTTAGTCTTCCAAGCTTTTAGAGTCAGGCTGGAGCCCATTCACAGGAAACTTCTCTCTAGCAGAATGTATTCAGAAGACTAAACCTCTGGTCCCAGTGACCAACCCAGATTGGATCCTACAACACTATTTTAGGATATGTATATTTTCCTTCATTCATCAGGATCTAGTGTGTTTATAAGGCAAAACATTTTCAGGATTCAGGATTGTGCATGTGTTAAAGATTGTTTCATTGTGATGATTTCTTTCCATGGTAGAGAAGAAACAGGAAAAATAAATGGAAAAAAGGAATCTTATGAATCTTAAAAGAGATGTTACTATAGTTTAGTAATTTCTTCTTCTTTACTCTCAGCTTGTGACAGCATAGTGCTAGTATTTTCTTCTTCTCTTAAAACAATACTAAACATTTATTTATTTATTTATTTATTTATTTATTTATTTATTTATTTATTTATTTATTGGATTTCTAAGCCATCCCATCTCCCTAAGGACTCAGGGTGGCGTACAGTAAAAACAATACAAATATACAATTAAAAAGAAATTAAATCTAGTAGAAACCCAAAATGTAATTAAAACACTAAAAACAATCCTTAAAACTCCCCGTATAGCTCACCCTCAGTCCAGGTCAGCGAGTTGGAATAACCATGTTTTTAGGCCCCGGCGGAAAGAGCAAAGGTCAGGGGCCATCCAGAGCTCCAGGGGCAGTTGGTTCCAAAGGGTGGGTGCTCCCACAGAGAAGGTCCTACCCCTAGGGGTTGCCAGCCAACATTGTCTGGCTGATGGAACCCCGAGGAGGTCCTGTTTGTGAGAGCGCACAGGACGATGGGAAACAGTCGCTGGCAGCAGGGTCTCCCGTAAATATCCCAGTCCTAAGCCATGAAGGGCTTTATAGGTCAAAACCAATACCTTGAATCTCACCCGGAGGGCAACTGGTAACCAGTGCAGCACACGCAGGAGGGGTGTAACATGGGAGTATCGGGACACTCCCATCACAACCCACGCCGCTGCATTCTGGACCAGTTGAAGCTTCCGGGTGGTCCTCAAGGGAAGCCCCATGTAGAGAGCATTGCAGTAGTCCAGATGGGAAGTGACAAGCGCATGAGTGACCATACGTACGGCATCTCGGTCCAGGTAATATCAAAAGTATCAATATCAAAAGTATTTACAGAGAGAGATGCATCAATATAACTGTTCATTTAGTGAAACGCTGGGCTGAAGTAATTTGGGTTATGAAGTTGAAAGATGGTTATCTGACTGGATGCTTTTTTATTTTTATGTGGCAGATGAATTTACCTCCCTGAATGAATGGGTGTTTCTTCTGCCTTCCTCAGTTCCACAGGTTCATTTTGCAGAGGAAAGAGTTGTAAAAGAGACCACTGCTCCTGAATTGGAGAGAGAAAACCCATGTGCCTGTGGTGCACATCTCATTTAAAGTGGTGATGGGTGCACCATTGAAATATCTAAAAGACTAGATTAAGGTTAGATCAATCATGGAGAATATCTATCTGGTAACTAGGAGCTGAAAATGACTTGATGGCACATTATCAATGTGGTACACATGGTGACAAAGGAATCAAGCCAGGAAAATGGGCAAAGCTTCCAATTATTTCCCAGTTCAAAGGCAAATAAACTTAGTGGCAGCCCAAGGAAGAGAGAAGTAATCATCAAGGCTTATGGCAGCTATCTAACAAGTAAACCGGACGTAGAGGCAAAAAAATGGCAAGAATTAAGTGTGGACAGACTGAGTAGCACCTGAAAATAAACAGCTGAAGAAAGCCCACTGTGTGTAACAGTCCAGCTGGGGAGTTCTTCACATAAGTTCCATGATGAGAAGATATTGAGTGTTGGAAAAAAAAGAGAGGAAAAACTTCAATATTACAAGTCCTTTGAGGAGGAATGAAAAGGTTTTCAAATGTAAAGAGACTATGTATGGCTAAAAAAGCTGAAGAAATTCATTAAGTAACTGTCTACCTGTCATATTAATTTAGCTATTGTAATTGTTTAGTGTACTATTGTCATTGACCATGCCAGCCAAAAAGTTCAAGCCCTCTACCAAACATCAACAAAAGAATAATATCTCTACCAATGACCTCCCAATCTCCTGCACATGTTTCAAATGTTTTAAAACCATCAATGAAAGCGAAAATAACATTAAATGCCACCTATGTGACAATCAAGCCCACCTCACCTGTTTAAACTTAACCAAAAACCTAGCTGATCTCCTAAAAACATCAGATACATTTCCTTGTCTATGTCCATCATGTTTACCTAAGCTAAACCAATTAAGTACCCTGTCTGCTAGAGTTGAAAACATAGAATCATCCATTCACTCAATAGAAGAACACCTAGTAACACCTTTTTAATCAACTATATAAGCAAGCCTAATCTCTCTTGAAAAAAAAATACAGCACAGATAAGCAAATACCTAACAGCTCAAAATCAAATCACAACTCAACAACCACTACCACAACTACTACCTCAACTACAATCACAACTACAACCCAAAATAATCACCAAACCACAGCCACAAATAATCACTATCCCATCAAATAATACAACACATGATATCCCCTTACTCATCAGAGACATCATGGAATGTGATCAGAAATGTCCAAATGCCATTTTATTTGGTATTGAAGACACCAATGAATCAGATGATATCACCAAAGTTCGCAACATCATAAGCAACTCCAATACAACAAACATCTGAAGATATCATTGAAATAACCAGAGATGACCCTGATGACGGCTCAGTGGCCCTAAGATTTTGTAGAGTTGTTTACAAAAATGAGTCCAGCAAATGTATATTCATTCATACAATAAATACCATTGCTAAAATAAATCCCACCCATAACAAACTTTGCTCAAGACCAGACTTATCCATACTACAAAGAATCTGCTCCCATGAACTCCGCACAGAACTCAAAAATTGTCTAGACAATGGAGACAAGGACCTATACATTGATTACCGTGCTGATTGTATTAAAAGTAAGTCATACAACCGACAACTCAGTATCCAACCCTACATCATCCAATCCACCATCACCCAAAACTAGGCACGCATGCCCCTAACAACCTCAATTCCAACTACAACTGGCCTTACATGCAAGCTACTCAATGCAAGAAGCCACGTAAATAAAATACTTGAATTTCTCCTCTTCCTAAATATGACTAAATTTGACTGGAACAACTAGTAACCAACAACACTAGACTTAACAACTGCCTCAATCACATCTTCTGCAACAGTTTGAATTCAATTTATGGAATACAAATAAAAGAACCCTTTTCCAACAGTGACCACACATGATTGACTTTTGTCTCAACATACGTCTTCACAAAAATCATCATAATGATGAGATACTCAATTATAACTTCAAAAAAGGCAACTATGATCTTATAAACAATGATCTCTCATCTCTTGATTGGCAAATTCTATTTACTGGATGCAATACTGTCAAAGACCATTACAATATATTTTTACTTGAAGTCAAAAAAGTCATCAAACTTTATGTACCAATAACAACTCCCCAAACCAACCCCCCCCCAAAAAAAACAAATTACCCAGAACAATAAGGAAGCTCAAATCCAAAAAGAAATCCCTTTGATGGAAAAACAAATCTGGTCACATTGCCAACTTCAAAAGCCAATACAAAAATTTATGTCACCAGATAAAGATTGAATGCACCAATTATCACATTAAGCAAGAGGAAAAACTTCTATGCACCAATTCCGCCCATGCTTTCTACAATTTTGTAAACAACAAACTTAAAGATTTGAGGTCCATCCCACCCCTGAAAGGACTAATGGTAAAAACTGTAACAATGACACCATTAAAGCCAACCTCTTTAACACATTCTTTGGCTCAGTATTTGTAAACAGCAATGGATCATGCCCAATATTTCCTAGTCGAACCACAGACAACTACAGTGATCTAATACATATCGATTTTACAGAAGATAATGTTGAAAAAGCACTATGTAATCTAAAACCATCTATTGGACCAGATGGAATATGTGCCTACTTCTTAAAAAAGCTATCCACTGCCATAGCTGAACCTCTAAGCATAATCTTTGAAAAATCTTTCAGGACTAGTTCCTTGCCAAACATATGGCCACTAGCCACAGTCATCCCCATCTTCAAAAAAGGAGACCCCAGCCTAGTTGAAAATTACAGATCAATATCTTATGTTGCATCACCTGTAAAGTCATGGAATCAATTATTAACCAATCCATTATCCTCCATTTAGAGACAAACAGCCTACTCTCTAACAAACAATTTGGTTTCAGAAAAAAATTATCCTGTAATCTGCAACTCCTACAATCTGCAAAAACATTTGATCAACTTGATCAGGGCAAAGCAATTGACACTATTTACACAGACCTCTGTAAAGCCTTTGATTCAGTGGTACATGACAAACTACTCCTAAAACTAAAATCTTATGGCATCTTAGGACACCTGCATAACTGGATAGATGCATTCTTGTCAAACAGGCAACAAATGGTCAAAATAGGGAACACCCTATCAAATCCTGTACCTGTCAACAGTGGTGTCCCCAAGACAGCCTTCTAGGACAACTCTCATTATACTTTACATAAATGACCTCTGTGATCATATTAAGAGCAACTGCTTTCTGTTCGCTGGTGATATAAAGCTATTCAACACCATTGACAATACTGCTACCCTTCAAAATGACCTCAACTATGTGTCAGAATGGTCAAACAAATGGCAACTTCAAATCTCAAAAAACAAATGCTCTGTCTTACATATTGGCATGTTAGGATATATGCAGAGTAACCCTTGTATAACAAGGATATGCACATGGAAACGGATATGAGAACAGTTATGAATAAATACACAGCCACACAGAGACACACCAAATTGTGTTAATGTTTACTCAAAGAAATAGCACAGTCCAAATAAACAGTCCAGGTCATACATGTTTTAACAGTCCAGCAGTATCCAGTTAGTCTTCTTACCCTTTTCATGTCTTTTACAGCAGGCAAACCTTCAAACCACAATACAACAGATAATCTTCAATATCAACAGAATATCAAAGTAAACAGAGTTAGTCAGTATCAGTCCGTATTCAGTCAGAGAGAAAATCAATATCAGCATCAAGAGAGATCTTCAGTGGGAGAGAGCTTCAGTGGAAGAGAGCTTCAGTGGGAGAGAGAGCTAAACCATGATCTATAGCTCCCTCTTATGGCAACTTGCAGCATACTCAACCAATCAGAACACAGCATAATACATTACAGTATTTTTCCTTAAAACTACAGACATATATATTTGTGCTTTATATATTGTCAACCCAATTACGTTATGTACACATACTTAACAGCAGGCCACCATTGTTCTGGCTTTCAAAAAGGCATTAAAATATGACTCTGCAGCCTTGCATGGGGAGCCCAAAAGAGCACAAAGTTGTGGGGCTGGTTAGTGCCTTGAGAGTCCTCCCTTGGGTTTTTAAACTAATTTTTAACAGGATTCAGTCATCCTTGCCTTCTTTTACATTCTAATTTTAATTTTTTAATTTTTTAAAATTCTTACATGCTATTTTATATATTAATATTTTATGGTACACCATCATAAGGGAGATGGACAGTTCAATAATGTGAAAAATAAATACAATAGATAAGAAATACTACCTTGTTTTCACCACTGTAGCAGCTGTGTGAGGAAGACAAAAACTCATCCAAAGTTAGAGTGCTTATATTGCAGAACTGCAAACTACTTCTGCTGCAGCCAGCTGCCTGCATTTTTGCAGAGCAAATTTCACCAGGCTCAAGGTAGACTCAGCCTTCCATCCTTCCAAGGTGCAATGTGTATTGATAATTTTTTTCAAAGTATATCTCAGAAGAAAATTTAAAAATCAAAACCTTCCAAAATAAAGAGTTTAACAGTATTTGCCTATAATAGTAACTATCTATTTCTCTGTAAATATTGAAATACTTTCTCATCATTGTTTCCTTCATGATGCTGCAGAATTTGCATTCCTCAAAGCAAAGAAGGTAAACTGTAGAAAATTATGTTCTTTCATAGAACAAGTCTGCATACAATAATAAAATATGACTGTAGTTGAATTATTAATATTAATATTTTTTGAATTAGTGTACAAGACAGAAAGAAAGAATAAAAATAAAATTATAGGAGTTCAGCATAGCTTGTCACAGATTTCCCCACTGATGTTCAGAGACAATAAAAGAGTTCAAATGTTAAGTATTATTTTTGCTGTTAGTATCTTGTTTCTTCAAATAAAGACTTGGAAGCAACATGTATGGCACATCCAAACAGAAGAAAACAAGAAAAAATTGTTGGCAGCATAAACAAATGTCAGGCATGGGAAAGTAAATATGTCTTAATACACAATACATAATCTTCCAGCTTTCCCACATAAAGAAAATTCATTACATGCATTTGTAGAAATGTCTCCAGTGACTTAAAACCTACCAGAGGCTTAGTTTTTCATTCTGATAACCTTTTCACAAAAGAGGCTTGAAATGGATCCAGATGGAAGTTTTACAGTAAGTATACATATATAAATCAAACTGAATTCCTATTTCTTGTTTTGATTGTGCACCTGAGCCAACAAAATTGAAGCTTGCAAACATGAGAGTAGAAGGAAAGATGACAGTTTAAGCAAATTACTTCATAAATGCTAAGGATCACAATGCATGAAAAGAAAAAGAAAAAGAAAAAAATAAAGAATGAAGAAAAGAAAGAGAAAAAGAGAAAGAAAGAGAGAGAGAGAAAGAGAAAGAAAGGGAAAGAGAGGAAAAGAAAGAAATAAAGAATCAGTTGGAGTTGGTGTGATTGAGTTTCAATCTATCATCAAGTTCATTTTATATTGCAAATTACCTTAGTTGTTCAGATGAATGCCAGAAGTGTAACCATTTGCTATAATTCCTGAAGTATTTAGACTCAAAATTTGGGGGAGAGGTTAGGATGGGGAACTGGGACAGATAGACTTTTTAAAGTGAAAATTAGTTAAGCTATGTCATCTGGGAATTGAGAATGAGCAGGAATTTGGATGGATGTTCTGACAAGATGGTCTAGATAGAAGCCAAAGTTATTTATGTTAATGTCTGTTACCACTCTAACTATCACTGTCAGACAGACCTTGGAGTTCTAGTGGATGATCACTTAAACATGAGCTAGCAGTGTGTGGCAGCAGTCAAAAAAGCTAATACAATCCTTGGTTGCATAAACAGAGGCATAGAATCAAAAGCATGTGAAGTATTAATAACACTTTATAAATATTTAGTAAGACCACACCTGGAATACTGCATCCATCCATTGGTCTCGATATTACAAAAAAGATGTTGAGACTTTGGAAAAAGTGTAAAGAAGAGCAATTAAGATGTTTAAAGGCCTGGAGATAAAAACATATGAAGAACAGTTGCAGAAATTGGGTATGGCTAGTCTAGAGAAAAGAAAGACTAGGGATGACATGATAGCAGTATTCCAGTATTTGAGGGTCTGCCATCAAGAAGAGGGGTCAACTTGCACCAGAAGGCAAGACAATAAATGATGGAAACTAATCTAGGAGAAAAGCAATCTAGAACTAAGGAGAAATTTCCTAACAATGAGAACAATTAACCAATGAAACAGCTTTCCTTCAGATTTTGTGGGTGCTCCATCACTAGAGGCTTTTAAGAAGAGATTGGACATCCACTTGTCTGAAATGGAATAGAGTTTCTTGTTTGTGCAGGGGATTGGATAGAAGACCTCCACAGTTCCTTCCAACTCTGTTATTCTGGTCTGTTAAATCTAATACCAAGTTTGACAATGTTAGGTCCCTTCCACATTTCCCAAATAACCAATATCTCCTGCTGTTGTGCACTGCATATTTCTCCTCTCCAACAGTGACAATAGTCATTTTCCCACTACTGCCCTGCAGCATTTTCATAGCCCAGCCATCCCTGAAGTAGTGTAATACTCTCCCCATTACTTTTATTATGGCACATTGATGTTTGAATGGCTCTAAAAGGTAATATATGAATCTAGTGGAGAAATGAGCAATACTGTGTGACCCAGATTGTTCCTTACATTAATAAGTAAACATTAAAAGGACAACCATTCCTTATTGATCAGAGCTTTAATCCTGATATATTTAGAGACTATCATATTACAGTAGGCTGATATGGTGTAATGAAGATACATTCAGTAAACACAAATGTTTATAGAAAATATAATCTTCAAAAAGAGAACTTTAAAATGTGTTTTTGTTCAAAATCTATCTCCTTCTACAATCATACATTTAAAAGTACATTGGAAATAATATCCTTTCTTTTATAGTGGTTTATTATTAGTCAGAAAACATTGCTAAAACCACCGCCACTAACAGAGAATGTGGCTCAGTTTCCAGTTATTAGACTTTATCATTATTTCATTGTCAGCCAACATTTTGTTTTATAAAAATAGTTTATAAAGCAAATTATTAAACTGTGAAATTGGAAGCACAAATTAGAACTTTCCTGGATATTTTTTTAAAAATAAGCTCCTCAGTAATCTGTGTTTTCCTTTAGAGTGTTCCCAACTGAAAAGGATTAACTTACTAAGGGTACATCACTACATAATAAATTTTCTTCATTTCTAGTCCTTGCAACTGGCAGTCAAAATAAGTGTATGTTCCAGTACCGGCATGAGAGGCCTCTCTGCAAAGATTATTTCATGGTCCACTGGACCCTAAAGAACATTATTTTTAAAGGCACATCACCCAAAGAATAAAGCAGTGTCAGACTTGTCATAGTCATGTATAACCAAACATTTTAGAGCCATAGACTGTGATTTCATTATTCAAAGTCTCTTTATCTTTTCCTGTAAATATAATTTATTGTGTAATCACATATAAGCTATTAAAGTCAGAAAAAAAGTAAAAATCATAATCTGATAGTTTTCATATTTCTTATTTGTATGTAAAAATATTTAAGACCCATTTCTTGACTTGTACATTGCCAGATTATGGAACTCTAGATGGTTTACACAATTAAATAATAATAATAGTTTAAAAAATAGTCAAAATGAGCAAAAATATTGTGCAAGACAGGTTGATAAAGACTTGGTTTGTAACGCACTAGATATAACTTGATTAGAAAGAAAACTGCATGGATAATTGATGTGGCAATACCAGGGCATAGTAGAATAGGATAGAATGCAAAGAATTGGATACTTCACAAAGCATCTGAAAATTGGAATTGAAAGACATAAACCAGCTATAGTGATTCCAGTGGTTATTGGTATACCTTGTCCTCACCATAAATTCCGTCCAGGATTTTCTACAGCTGTAGCCCATTCACCTTTTTATCAATATTAACTAAAAAGGGAAGAAGATGGATGAAATTTGTCCAGATCATTTGGTCCAGTAATGGTTTCTTTAAGAGTAGGTGTAGTTAAGGTAGGCAGAACAGCCCTCACTCTCAAGAATGAATTTATTAACATCTGGATCCAATCACATGTCACCTCTAAGGCCTTCACCAAACTGCTCAATGGTAAACTCAACTAATCTTGCCTGGTCACAGTTTAACCTTATGATGTAGAATATATTCTTCTTCAATGTCCCTGGTAATAGATTGTCATAGAAGATTATTGCCACACTGTCTCCCTGACTTTAGTATTATAGTATCAATCTCAAGGGTTAATCTTGAAGAGGAAAAATGTTCTCCTCTCTGCACCAAGTTTAATGATACATATTACATCTGCTTGCTACTCCAGCGCAGCACAATTCTATTACTAAGTGATCCAACATTTAACAATACCTGAGGTGGAGATATCCAACAAATCAAAGCCAGGGATCATGGGAAAAGGTAGCTGGTCTACAGGAAAAATTGATTACCAAGTTGTAGAAATATTTTTCTCTAACCTAACATTGATATATACCATTGCTAGACAATATGAAAAAGCTGTTCCTATCTTTGTACACTTCAATAACCACACTCTGCCCAGATTTACCAAACTTCAAGCTATATTACCAATCACTTTCCCTGCCTACATGTTATCAGTTACATTTGTGTAACTTAATCATTTCATGCTGTTCTACCAACCAAGAAAATTAAATATCCATTGCTGTAACCTGAATTCAACAGCACATATGTCTTTATCAGGAAGCCCCAATGCACCTGACCTTCCTAGAACAAAGGTCTTCATGGTAACTCCATAATGAGTGCAAGCTTATCTATCATCTTGCTTATCTACCAAGATTGGAGCTCCCAATATTGACGACCACAATTCTAAAGAAAGAGGAAGTTAGAAATGCAAAATAACAGAGTATGCTATTGACCAGCTCACTAAGAGTCTATTACAGTAGTTTCTCCAACTATTCAGGTCCTTTGACAGCAGTGGCAGTGGCAGCAGTGGGCGGGGAGACGGAATGGTTTTGTGCCTGTGCCTGCCACTTCCACAAATGGAGGTTTGCATGTTTGCATGCTTGCTTGCTACTTGTGTGGCCCAATTCTCAAGGGCTGTGGACTGCTACTAGGCCACGGACAAGGGGTTGAAAACTCCTGGTCGATTATAGTATACACTGACCACCTCTACTACCACACTAGACCAGCATCTGAAAAAGGCAAACCACAGAAGCTGTCTTAAGGTTTGGCAATGGCAGGAATGAGGTTAAGGCTGGACAAGTCTGAGGTAGGTGAGAATCCATCTTAAGCTTTATCAAAATGGCATTTCCTTTCTTGAAATAAATAGGCTTTATTTTCTCTAGGAAAATATAACAGAATTCTGAAATCTAATGATTTCTCTTTGTTCTGAACTTAAAGAAAGTGGAAAGTATTTTGTACTTTGTTAAAGTGGCTTTACAAATTTTATTTGTAAACTGTTCTATTCATTATAACTTCACACCAAATATCTCTAATAGTATGTTTCAGTGATCTGTGATTTAAGTTTTATGATACTGCCTCACAGGAGAACATAAAATTGAAATCTTTATGATTTTTTAAATGTTGGAATTAATTGTAATTCAAATATTGTCCTTCATGGGGCAACTAATTCTTTTCTAAAAATAAATAATAGCATTGATTTGTAGCGTTTAAATATCTTTTTAAAAAGATGCTGTTCTACCTAATACAAAGATGCTGTGGATCATAATTGCATAAGTAAAAGTTTTTCCACAGCAATGTAGAAGGCCCACATGTGATGCACTGTGATTCATATTTCATTCTTTGCTGCCCTCTTCCCTTTTCTTGTGGGTACTCATGGTAAGAATCTCATTCTGGCAGGAGCAGGTGCATAGCTTTGGGGTTCTTCCGGATTTGTCTCTATGTAAGTGGCATCAAAGGCACAGAATAAATTAGCCAGCTGAGCCTAGTTTGGCAGTTGTAACCCTTCCTGAACTAGGGACCACTTAGGCTCAGTAGTCAATCCTCTAATGATCTCTTGTTTGAATTACTGCAATGTACTTTATGTGATTCTGCAATTGGAAACAATTTAGAAGCTCCAGCAAATGTTGTTTCAAGAGACCATTATTCCACTAAGGTCCTAAAGAAAAGTGTACTTTCTGCCTAATGTCTAAGGTCACCAATCTTCAAAGTTATAGTAGTGAGTTTTAAAGGTTTTGCAATTTAAAACCTTTAAAACTCATTAAGAAAACATGGAATACTGTGGTAATAATACTGAGCAGATTATATAAAGCATGAGGAAGTGTTGCTTCTATAATATTTCCACTCAAAGTTGAAGATCAAAGTGGGCAGAGGTATTTCAACATCCCAGGGCTGGGATATTATTATTTTAGTGCCAGCTAAATTTGTGGCTATTTCTTTTTGCATTAAGCATCTGTTCTCTTTTGTTTGTTTTAAAATGGACAACCAGTATAACACCATAATAAGTGGGTTTTTATTTTGAATGAACAAATGCAATAATGATTGCAAAATTATTTTAAAAAGTAGAAGTGTTATCATTAAGCAGCAATGAAATAACTCCTGGAAGTTTCTTATACTTGTGATACTGCTATGTTGGATATTTCCCCCTCCTCTCCATTAATTTCATGACTGAGTGTGTGTGTGTGTGTGTGTGTGTGTGTTTTACATTCATATTAAAATTTCTATTGTAGATTGGTTCAGAATTATATATGCAATCTAAGGTATTTCTCACCTTCATCTGAAATAATCGGTGACCAATCCAGATCCAGTAGTGCTTCCAATCATATCATCTGGACTATGAGTCCCTGATAACTGGAATCATATATCTTAAATTCAGCTGATGAAGATAACTAAATCTAAATATATTGCATGAATACAAAGTTATTTCAGAGTAAAGTTAGTGCTTCCCGAATTGAATTTACAAAGCCAAATAATATATTAATGACTTTTAAAATTGATTGTAAAGAGAAAATTTACACCAGGAACCCCACTGAAACTATAATTCAAATATGCAAGTCTTAACAAACCTATTGGGCAGAAGAAAGTTGAAATATTATGCAGTCAAACAGATTTGGCACTTTTGTCTACTTATCAGGTTCTTCCCAAGAACCTGGATAATCAAATGTTGACTCTTGGTGTTTATCAATGCCAATGGTGTTATTATGTATACAACAATGTGAAATCACAGCTGCTAGTTTTTTAGTTGGTGTTGACATTCATACACTTCAGGTTTTTCCTAAGAACCTAGGATGCAGTAATGCACTGGCATAGTATACTATATGTGTGGGTCCAAGCAGCATGGCCTTTTGCAATTGACAGATGAAATTTTGTCAATGCACAGATTTTCAAAGTGCCTTCCAAGATTAGTCAGTATGGTATCCAGGCTGCCAAAAACCACTGGGACCACCATGGCTGAATTATGCCATAATTTTTCAACTTCAATTATCAGATCTTGATACTTTCTGATCAATGCTTTGCTAATTATGTCCTCATATTGCCACATAAATTATATACAATTTCTTCTTTTCCACTGTAGCCAAGACATTATCAGTTTGTATGTAAAAATCCCTCAAATATATTATTATTCAGGCTTCTTCATTGTGTGGGATCCTGATTGTGTGAAAGGAATAAGAACAACCGCTTCTACTTATACAAAGTTTTTTACTTACCAATTGCCTATCTCAAAGGAAGGTTGATGCCATAGATGAGACAGCACTACATTTTTCTTCCCTAGTGTGGGAGCCATTCTCATTAAATCAATTTAGAGTAAGGGCATCAAAACGTTATACTTAGTCTGAATGATGAAAGCCTTTCCAATTTTAGCCTTCCATCAAAACTTGTCAAATGGTATAGCACTTTTTGCAGCTTACAGAATGTCCTGTAAGGCAATTATGTTTTCTTTCAATTTGTCATTGAATCACCATGTCTACATTTTTGTAGCTCAAGGAAGTAAATGTGTTAGCATAACCACTGGTCAAACTATTGTGACAGGTTTGCAGACATGCTTAACTTGACAGAACCTGTCATGGAGATAATGAGGGTTCAATTTTTTTCCCCAGTCCTAAAATTTAACAGTGAAATCAATTGTCACAGCTACAACATGCAAACAATATCATGAGCAGAGAGTCAGGTATTACTGCTATTAAAACACAACTAATGCCAAATAATAAATATCCTTGATGCATCTGGTTAGGAGCAAAGTAATAATTTCAAGATGAATCTCAAATAAAAGATTTCCACCAAAAAATGTAAGATTATCAACAAAGTTTTACTAACCATGATAACATAGTGGTTAAACATGCCATGATTATGACTAGAACTTACATAGCCATAGCCTATTAATTAGCTCAACCACAGATTCCCTCACACAAGCATCATACCTGTTGTGGTTAGCCGGCAGCAGGTGCAGATGGCTGAGGAGAGGATGACTCTGATGAGGGGCCAGGACCATCAGGCAGTGGACTGCTGCCTTCAGGGATTGTGGGAGCTGGCAGCAGTGATGAGGAAGTTCCCGAGGAGCCTGTGCCAAGTGCGTGTGAGCGCAGGATGATTCATAGAAGAGAACAGCTGGAGCAGCACAAGCAACTCAGGAGTAAGGATGCAATGTAATGGCCCCTCTCTCCAAGGAATATAAGCCTGGTTTCAAAAGGTTTTTACTTCCGCAGAAAGTAAAAATGTTCGAAGAACCCAGCATTGTATGTAGAGACTCGGCTTATCTGAAGAATTCTGTCAAGGCTTTTCTGGTTGGACTAATTAGCTGCAAGCCATCTTTTATCTACAAAGAAGTTTATTTGTAGATTAAAGTTGTGAAGGTTTCAGTTACTGAGTTTGTTTGAGATTTTCTTGCTGGTATCAGAGTCGGGTCAGAACAATACCCTAGACTATGGTGTCAAATTCAATGCGTCATGGGCCAGATCATAACATATCACAATGTTTTTTGACTTTGCAGAAACTGTGATCATGGTCTGTGAATGATGTATCCAGCCCAGAGATGCCAGTTTGACAGGCCTGCCCTAGACTGTAACTCCCATCATTCCAGCCAAGTAAAATGCTGATTGGGGTGTTGGGAATTGCTGGTATGAACAACTGGTGGACAAAATATAAAAGCAATGCCTGGTTCAGAGGTGGTATTCAGCAGGTTCTGACAAATTCTGGAGAACTGGTAGCAGAAATTTTGAATAGTTTGGAGAACCGGCAAATACCACCTCTGGCTGGAGATTTTACAATATCCTTTCCCTGCCATGCCCACCAAGCCCCCACAGAACTGGTAATAAAAAAAATTGAATCTTACCACTGGCCTGGTTGCAATTCTAAAATCTAGTACAAAAGTGTTCAAAGGTGTACATGGACCAAGATGACCATAGACATAACTTTAAAGAAACCAACTGTTATAAGCCTTTATTTTGGGCTAGACTACTTTGTTTATAGAGCATTTGAAATAAGAAAACCATCAGAACTTAAAGATGTTTGTATAAAAGATCTTTTAAAGCTTTGCTTCATTGATGTGAGAAAAAAGAGAGCAAAGTGAAATGTTAGAAGATGTGTTCTTGGGAAAAATGAACATTTTTATCTGATTCCATTAGACACAATGAGTATAATTTTAAATAAATCAAATATATTTTGTTTTATTTTCTTTGGTCTCTCTTATTCTGGTTAACGTCTGAATAGCAAGCCAGAAATCAGTGCTGCCGTAGATTAAACCATACATCAAAACTTTTTCTGTTGTTATGCAACCTTTAAAGGATGTTAAAGGAGAACCCAAATTTCAGCTAATATCAGCTGAAATGATTCTTATGCTCTTTATACACATACTCTCTATCTGTCTCTCTCTCTCTCAGAGAGAGAGAGAGAACTTTATTATTTTTACAAATAACTCAAGGCAATGAACATATCCAACACACCTCCCTCCTCCTATTTTCCACAACAATAGCCTCGTGGGGTAGGGTAGGGTAGTGTGAGTGAGTAACTGGCCCAAAGTCACTAGTTGGCTTTCATGGTAAGGTGAGACTTGAACTCACAGTCTCTCACTTTCTAGCCTGGTGTCTTAACTAGACCAAACTGGCTCTATGATTTCAGAATAGTACAACTGTAGAATAAAACTGGTTTAATGCCAGATGCTGCTATCCCAAAATAATTCTCACCAATGTTGTTGTATTTAAAATCACCTACTGTCATTATAAAATAAATTTACAACAATATCTGGATAGTGGGACATGTTTGTAAACACTTAAAGAAAAGTAATTTCATTCTGTATGGTATAATCAGTTTTACAACTGGTTCTGTCATGTCCCTATTGGAATCTGATTCCAAGAGGGAGGCTAAGCAGCTGACAGGGAGTGGTAGTGTGGCTCCGATGGCTGTGGAAAAAACTGGGGAAGAGCAAAGTCCAGCTGGGCAGAACAAGGCAGAGGGAATTCAGAGGAAGATTCAGGCCCACCCCCTTTTCAATCTAGGGCACACAGGGAGAAATGGAGAAGGGAGCAATGTGAGTTGTATAGCTTACGGGGGAGGAAAGGGCCCTGATTCCCTTCATTAGCTGCAGCTGGGAACACAGTGTTTAAAAAGGAGATTGCTCACAGCAACTTGTTGGAAGCAAACCATGAGTTATCTTTTATTGTCGAGGCTTATCTGGGTTCCTGATGTCTTCCCAACTGTGTGTGTTTTGTTGGCCTTTGAAGTCTGCAATCCCTTATCCTGCCCTGTCCAGTTAATTGTTGCAGCATGGTTTGTGTGGATTTTTATTTACAGTTTATATGTATTTTGTTTTTGGACTGAATTTCCTCCACTTAAAGACTGTTTTTGGGAGAGTTTTTTCTCCAGTCGAAAGTAACTGGACGTTGGGGGCAAAGTTGGAGGTATTAAAGGGACTTTTCTTACTTATATGACTGTGTTGCCTTTGTGCCATGCCCCAGGTCATCACAGGTTCACATGTGAAACTAGAATCAATCAGCAATAAGGGGGAAAATAATAAACTATTATTTTTCTTACTGCTGTGCAGGATGACGCAACAGAATCCACATGTGCATGCTACTAGCACCTAGACCAAGACCATAAAGGGCAGGATCTAGTGACTAGAGAAGAATAGATTCACCCACAGCCCAAAGTAGGTATTTTGCTCATAGTACCCAATGGAAGCTAGGCTAATTCCAGCTTCTGACCTGTATTATCAATGAGGCAACCAGATAATATATACAGCAAGACTTTTGTTTGGAGACAAGGAAAAATGTTATTTTAAAATTGGCACAGCTAAGGACAAATTTAGGTTGCCTCAACTGTGGCCTGGTACTAACACAAAACTAATGTCAAGGGGATATGACCTTTCAAAACAATTAGCAAGGCAAATTTGTGCCACAGTTAGGGAAACATGAGGATAAGCAGCAATAGCATACATATTATTCAGGCTGCAATCCCAACCAAAATGATAATGCAAATTGTTCTTTTATTATTCAAGTTTAACCAAAATGACTTCTCTAATGGTGATATAACTCCCTAATGATAACAGGGAGAATTCTTACATGTAACATCATCTGAGTGATTATTGTCTGGAAGGTTTTTTTTTCTTCCTCTATTGAAAAATGAATTCAAACTATGAAAAAATGTGAACTATTCAGCTCCTTATAATTTTTGTTCCCCAATGGTACTGTTGTTGAAAAGATATTTATTTCAGAAATATATTGATTTTCATAATTAATAACAATTTATTAAATTCATATGCCATCCAATCCTAGTGATCTTGGGTGGTTTAAGGAAATTTTGGGAATTTAAGGAAATCAAAATCAGACTGTATGGTTCCTGCAGTGAAAATTACCTTGCCTGAATTCAGACTGTCATAGGCCTCTATCACAACATTATCATGTGCCTCAGCATGTAGAAAATACTGTATGTACAAACCTATTACCTTTGGAAAGGTGCATCTACTTTCCATGGGTTATAAAAGCTGGAATCCAGATGAGTCTTGCTTATAGAGTGCCACAGTTATTTACAGCAAATCAATACTTTATAGAAAAGGCTACAGATCTATTCTAAGTATAATACATAATTTGTTCAAAAGTAATTTTAGGAGTAAAATGAGAGCTTGGGGTAAATTACTAAGAGAAAAAACATTAATTTTTAATCTAGCTAAACTTTTGTAAGATATATTTCCTTCTCACAATGGTTCACTCTTTCTGTTATGTATGTAGGTTTGAATGTCATTGGTTTAGTTTGAATTGTTCTTGTAAAATGTCAAATAGGATTGGTTTAAAAAGTGCGGGAAAATCCTGCACTCTGATTGGCTGGCAACTACGGCTGCTGGCTATAAGTAGCAGCCGTAGCCCAGCCAAGTTGGGTCCATTCGAGCTGTAGTCACTAAATAAACTGTTCACTGAAGCTCTTTGCGTCTGACTCTTCATGCAAACTTAACACTGGCGACGAAGGTGGGATCCCCTGAAGAGAAGACAACGCGGAAGACAAGCAGAAGAGCGAGATGGCTGTGCTGAACCGTCCCCAGCCCCGTTCGATCCGGTGGCAGAAGACTGGGAATCGTATGCGGATCGCTTCCAAATGTATTTGGAAGGAAACGACCTCGCCAACATCTCCGAGAAGCGGAAGAGGGCGGTCTTCCTTACGCACTGTGGTCCAGCAGTCTTCAAGATGGCGAAGGCATTGGCGGGAGCTGCAGACGTGAAGGTAATGGAATGGCCTGATTTAGAAAAGCTTTTAAGAGCCCATTACGCCCCACAAGTATCGTGCCTCATTAAGACACGCGTTTTACCATCGGGATCAAGGGGAAAGCGAAAACGTTAACGACTTCGTGTCAAGCTTAAGAGACATTGTGGGTGCATGCGAGTTTAACAGTTTGGAGGAGGCCATGCGCGATCGGTTTGTTCTAGGCCTCAAAGACAAGGTGCTTCAGAGCAAATTATTATTAAAACCTAAGATCATGTTAAAGGAGGCCATAGAAGAGGCCTCCTCAGCAGAAGCCACTAAGTCCTCAGCGACAGCCATGAAGAAAATTAACAAGGCCTCAAGCCATCCTGATGTGGAAAAATCCACAACAACTCATTGCGAGCAGATAGATTCTGAATCAGACTGTAGTGAGGTGGAGGAAGGAATTTATAGAATGGAGCAGAAAAAGAAAGACCTGGTAAAAAAAGGCAAGACTTTTATTGCAGAGGTTGTTGGGGCACCCGCACTGAATGCAACTTTCTTGATACCATCTGCCTTCGTTGTGAAAAAAGAGGTCATCTAGCAAGAGTCTGCAAATCATCCAGAACTCCTCCACACAGAAGAAAGTTTCCTGAAAAAGATTTCAAGCCCAACAACTTCAGTGAGAAAATGGGGCACAACTCAGAAGCAAATGGGAAGAATGAAACTCGTCATTCTTCACCCTTGAGAAGCAGAAAAGTACATGTGAAGGTACTCATTGAAGGAAGGCCTTGCCAAATGGAAGTGGACTCAGGCTCCTATTTATCTATGGTGTCATGGGACACTATTCACAGGCTACTTCCCAACATTCAGAAGAAACATTTCCAGAAGCAAGCACTGACTCTTAAAGACTTCCAAGGGAACAAGATTCCAGTAGTTGGAACAAGAGAATTCAACGTGAAGTTTAAAGGCCACACCAAACGTTTGCCCCTGACCATTGTGGACAAGGATCGCTCAAGCTTGCTGGGACTTGAGTGGTTCAATCCACTAGGCATTGAGGTGACTGGCATCAATCACGTGAGCAACTCTGAATGGGAGGAGGCCTTGAAGTCTGAGTTTCCAGAGGTCTTCAGTGAAGGATTGGGCAAGTGTATGGGGACCCCTATCACTTTCAACCTAGATCCCAAGGTGCCCCCAATTCATTTAAAGCCCAGAAGGGTCCCATTTGCTTTAAAAGAAAAACTTGATGCACAATTAGACAAATTAATAGCTCAAGGGGTTTTAGAGCCCACTGACCACTCCAGGTGGGAGACACCCATAGTCACACCAGTCAAGACTGATGGGTCAGTAAGAATCTGTGGAGACTATAAGAGGACACTGAACCATGAGCTGCAGCAGAGAGCATACTCAGTTCCAGTGGTGCATCATCTGTTGCATTCACTTGGCAGGGGTACAGTCTTTGCCAAATTGGATCTGGCCCAGGCATATCAACAACTAACAGTTGATGATGCCACTGCAGAGGCCAAACCATTGTGACTCATAGAGGTGCCTTCAAATGTAAAAGGTTACAATTTGGAGTAAGCGTGGCACCAGGCATCTTTCAAAGCCTTATGGAAAGGATGCTCCAAGGACTGCCAGGGTAGTGCCTTACTTTGATGATGTGTTAATCTCTGCTGAAAATGACACTCAGTTACAAGAAAGACTCAGAGAAGTCCTTACCAGATTCAGGGAAGCGGGGTTAAAAGTCAAGGAAGAAAAATGCACTCTTAAAACTGACAAGGTTGAGTTCCTGGGCTACATGATTGACAAGCATGGCATCCACCCTACAGATGCCAAGGTTCAAGCAATCAAAAAAGCCCCTAGACCTAAATGCAAAACAGATTTGCAAGCCTTCCTTGGACTTATTAACTTTTATCACATGTTCCTACCTCAGAAGGCAACCATTGCTGAACCATTGCACAGATTACTTGACAGGAAGTCTGTTTGGGTCTGGGGAGGAAGGAACAATCAGCATTTAACAGTATTAAAAGACTAATCACGTCTGATGCTGTACTGATACAGTTCTCTGAGAATTTGCCTGTTGTACTGACTTGTGATGCATCCCCTTTGGAGTGGGGGTTTGAGCCACAGGCTTCCCAGTGGGAAAGAAGCCCCTATTGCATTTTACTCTCGCACTTTGACCAAAGCAGAGAGGAATTACAGCCAATTGGACAAAGAAGCATTGGTAATTGTTGCAGCTGTTAAGAAATTTCATGAATATCTGTATGGGAGAACATTTACCATTGTTACAGATCACAAACCTTTGTTAGGCATTGTGGCAGGAGACAAACCTACACCTACTATCCTGTCACCAAGAATGCTGAGGTGGACTGAATTTCTTGCTGCTTATTCATACAAACTTATCCACAAGCCTGGCAAGGACACTGGACATGCTGATGCACTGAGTCATTGCCCACTTCCTTGCCACAAGGAGGACTTTGAACCTGAAACATACACCTTTTTCCTAGAAACTGTTGCCAAGCTTCCAGTCCATGCTGCTGAAATTGCCAGAGAGACTGCCAAAGACACTTTATTGGCTCCTGTTATAGGCTGGATTAAGAAAGGTTGGCCTCTTCAAGATCTACCTCACCTGGCTCAACCTTTCAAGTCCAGGCAAACTGAATTATCTGTATTAAGAGGATGTATTTTGTGGGTAACAGGGTGGTTATTCCTGCAAAACTGCAAAGAGAGGTTTTGGAAATGTTACATGAGGGTCATCCTGGTATTGTAAGGATGAAGGGATTGGCCAGGAGTTATGTATGGTGGCCAGGTATTGACAAAATGGTTGAAAACTGGGTTGCATCTTGTCCCAACTGTCAGGTAGTCAGGCCTGCTCCACCTCTCGCCCCCACACAGGAATGGGAATGTCCTAGGGGCCCGTGGTCCAGGATTCACATTGATTTTGCTGGCCCTACCAGAGGCCACACCTTTCTTATTATAGTAGGTGCATATTCCAAATGGCTAGAGGTAATCCCCATGGCATCCACCACAACTGATGCTGTCATCAAACAGCTCAAAAACTTTTGTAACCACGGGTTACCTGATGTTCTTGTCTCTGACAATGGCCCTCAATTTACATCCAACCTTTTTGCATCCTATTTATCACAACAGGGTATCAGACATGCCCTTACTGCCCCTGGGCACCCTTCGGCTAACGGCCGGGCTGAACGCATGGTACGTTTTACCAAGGAGAAGCTTCAGCACCTGGGTCCTGGGGACATCACTGAGAAAGTTGAAAAACTTCTTAGTGTTCAGCACATCACTCCTAACCCATCTAATAACTTATCCCCAGCAGAGTTGTTGATGGGTAGGAAACTTAGGTCTTCCCTTGACCGCCTTCATCCCACTTGCACCCAACGCACCACTAGATTCCACTTCCAAAGTTCGCACATTCAGTGTGGGTGATTCTGTTTATGCTGAGAACCTTATGGGTGAACCTTTGTGGATTCCTGCTGAGATAACTCAAATCACAGGCCCTCATTCTTACAGGGTGCAAACAGAGGATGGACTCCTCTGGAGCAGGCACATTGATCAACTTAGATCCAGGTTCTCTCAGGAACATCGCACTTGTTCCTCTCTAGTTCCCTCACCTGATGTCAATTCTAGGGGAAAGGGAGGAACAGGAGGAAAATCAGCAAGCAAGAATCAACCCCATGTGTAATGAGCCATTACGACAGGAACCATTCCAAAACCTGTCACAATGCCAAAATCCATCCTTAGAAGTGGAAGATTGCACATCACTACCTGACTTGGGTGCTGACATTGGACTGGAGATGGGTTGAGAGGAGAGACCAGATTCTAACAATCAAACAGGAAGTCCCAGTGGGGAAATGTCAGCAGATACATTTCCTCTCTCACTGGGTGAGAATGTTAAAACTTCTGAACCACGATGGTCTCAACGTACACGCAAGAGCCCCACCTATTTAAAAGAATACATTAGATAGGTTGGGGTTTGGTATGGACTGAACCTAGTGGGGAGGGGTGTTATGTATGTAGGTTTGAATGTCATTGGTTTAGTTTGAATTGTTCTTGTAAAATGTCAAATAGGATTGGTTTAAAAAGTGTGGGAAAACCCTGCACTCTGATTGGCTGGCAACTACGGCTGCTGGCTGTAAGTAGCAGCCGTAGCCTAGCCAAGTTCGAGCTGTAGTCACTAAATAAACTCTTCACTGAAGCTCTTCGCGTCTGACTCTTTATGCAAACTTAACACTTTCTTTCTTGTCTATAACAAAGTAAAATATTGTGGGTGGGTGATAATCATAACAGCACTTCCAAAAATAGAAGAAGTTACATCTGATTGGCCATTGTCTAAATAGCAAGGTGACTAAATAAATTTAGAAAGAGAGAGAGAGAGATTTTGAGATCCAAATATATTTTACAATCTGCCCACCAATTTGAGATATATAGCTGCTAGCACTAAAAAATTAAAGCAGTAAAGGACCACAGATTCTAGTTAAAATTTATTTATTACTAAAAATCATGATTCATTTTGTTAATGAGGAAAGTCTACCTTATCTAGAATGTCACATAATACTTGAAGGCCAATCTCCACCCCAACCATGAAGCTGTTAACTTCACTTGAGTTCCCTTTTAATTTGATTTATGATGTAGGCAGGTTTCCAGTTTTTTAAAAATAATTTATTCAGACACTTTGATATCTGTTCTACATGAAGGTTTGAGCAAGTAATGGCTATAGTTTTAAATTTCAGTTTGGTATCATTGCTTTTTTATGTAGGTTGTGTGCATTAATTATTGATAGTTTGTAGTAACTGTATTTTTTTACCCACTTTGGTAATAAGACAACTCGCCAATAGACTGATTTTTTTGCCCTTCATATTGAATGTTGTGAAATATGCAATGACTTAACTGTTTTCATTTATATTAAATTCAAAGGAGCTAAAATTTTATTGTGAAAATATAGTTCTAGAAAAATGAAAAATATTTTATTCAATCAGAATTAACCCATAAATATCATACTTCTAAACATTCTTATAAACAGATTGGGATAAAACATATTCATTTTGACCAACTTCTAACATTGACTCTGTTGGTCACCCTGGATATTGATTGGAGTGGCTTCCCAGTATTCATTGTCAAATTTATTATACAAATTAAAAAGAAAAAAATCCTGACTCTCCTGATTTCTGTTAGATAAATAAACTAACATAATTTCCCAGGGGCTATTTGAGAAATGGAGGATTAAAATCTCATAGTAATAATTAGTAACCAGGAGAAAAAACCAGTTCTTTTGGGCTTTAAGAAGAGACCACTATATTTTACTTATTGGCCATTTTTTTCTTACACTGGCCATTTCCAGTTAGACTTTCAGGTTTAATTGTCAAATAATAACTTTCTCTGACAAGTAATAGGAACTCCATTTTACTGCTATGATATCACTAGGCGATTGTGTGTGTGTGTGTATTTTCTAATTAATCTAATGTAAGTGACTTGTTTGTATATGTCAATCAGAACAAAAGATTATAGCTGAATTTGGAGGTTAATTTATACTTTGTCTCACTGAAGCAAACTGGTCCTTCAACATTCCATAGGCCCTCTAGTATTAATGTATGCAGATGTGCATCTGTAGGAGTAAGAAAAAGGAAGAAGGACAAAGGAGGGAGGAATAAGAAGAATATGATGCCTACTTTTGAGTTACAACTCACTCAAGATGCCATCCTACCAACCACCTCTATGCCAACTCTAATCACTTTCCACTATCCTTGCCCTCATATTCCCCAAATTTCCCTGTTTTCTTTTTTAAAAAACTCAAAGACTTGAAGAAATTATTCACTAAAATGAGTATTTTACATATAACTTCAACATTTCAAATATTTTTTTTCTAGATGTTTAATTCAGTTCAGATCACTTATGCACTACCCTAACTACAAGTGAGTGCTGCAGACATAGCAAACTCATGATTTAAATATATATTTCTTTTCAGTCACAGATCAGCTTTTAATTTACTTTTAAAATCATAAGATTTTAAAATCATAAGATTTTCTTTTCTTTAGATTAGATGATTTTAAAAATCTTCCCTTGTGTAAAAGGCTTCATGTTGTCTTTTTATTGAGGATGTCTTCATTTTGTGTGAATATATTATTTACCCACAGGCTTTTTAATTAATAAAGGTCTCATTCTCTGCTATTTATCTTCCCTGTGTCTGTTTTTTTCATGGCTGATACACTCCTTTATTTTTCTTACTTCCCAATTACATCTCACAAATGTTCTGAGTCAGCAATAGCATATGCAAAATTAATAAAATTACTACAGCTTTTTAGTGCTGTGAATTTATTTCCAACAGCATCAGCTAACAGCCATGTCCATCAATTAATCAGTAATACTAACATTATACAAACAGATAGAATCCTAATATGAATACATACTCACACAATAAAACATGCAACATTACCTTATTTTCCTCAACAGGAAAAACAGACACAGCGCTCTTAATAATCATCTGATTAATAACATCCATCCAAGTTATTAATACCACCTCTTTCAATAATCAGCATAATGGATATATACTATTGCATGGTCATGAGTCAACTGAAAAAGCTCATGACTAGATAGATTTAAAGTTCAAATTTTAAGCCAAGCAATCCATCTTGGAGAATTGTTTTAATTCCAGATAAATTTGTATTTGGGATATATAATTGCAGATTTTTGTTTGAAAATGAGCTCTAGAACTCAAACACTTTTGTATGAAAGCATTTACATAGTTCAGATAAATACCTTGTTGGTGATTAAAGCTGCAATAAAAAAATTATTGTTTTATTTTCCAGATTAATTTGCCACTGCAGCTGGGAAGTCAAGGAAGCAAAATATTTACAATGAAAGTGATGGACTGGCATACGAGCTGCCCAAAAATGGCCAAAGCGTTTACCAAATCTGCTTCCTAATTCTACACCAGAATAGAATACCTATACCTTTCCAGATACTAATTGAGAAATAAGTATGATCATACAGAATATTAGCTTGTTCAGAGGCTTTCAAAAACCATGACCTCAATTGTATAACAACAACAAATGTATAACAACAACTGTCAAAATAATGTGTAATTCACACTAACTGCAGGAAAAATCAAATAATATTGAAGTCAGTTGCTTTTGATATTTTGATATCTTATATGTTACTTAAGCAATATAATAAATCTACAATGTATTCCATTGTTAGAGTATTACAGTTTCACTTTCTTTCCCATGTTACCAATCCTGAATCAAGGTTTAGACCATAAATTCTCAATGCATTGTTTAAGGAGCTACAATTCCACCCCATCAAAATGATTGTATCTGTGTTTATGCACTAAATTAGGAGACACGACTTTCATTTAGCTTAAATGACTTCCAGTATAAACATTCATCATATTTCTGAGGAACCATGGTTTCAGCTGGTGATGCAGGGACCTGATTATGGCTGCAAAGTGCTATATTGGCTATGCATATATTTTTTTTACTTTTCTTAGGCTTAAATGTAAAAAAAAGAGTAATGATTCTCACTAGTCCTGTTTTCACAGTGTACCCACTGCCCTGCAATGATATATAAGCATCAAATAACTGTTCTTCTTAAATAGTCTAGGATCATACCTGGCAGTCGTAAATCCAATAGTCTAGGATCATACCTGGAAATGAGAATCATTGGGCTGCAATCATAGCTTTGTAATTATTTATTAACAAAGGAGACAACAAAATTTTCAAAATGCAAATGTTATTAGTGTTGTATGGATTTTCAAAAAGGGTCTTCATCTAAATGTCCCTTTAATTGTCCCTACAAATTCTAAATATCAGAGCTACACTCCAACCAACCAATTTCTGTGCAAACAGATCAGCATATTTCAATGTTGAATGTTTTCAACCATTTTTGAAAGAGTATCTTTTTGTACTCTTCTAATGTATATGTTAACAGACTTAGACTATTTCAGATACATTATATGAAGATTTAGCTCTATGGTAAATTTGGAAAGAAAGAGATGACAATGACCAGCAGTAAGATGGATGGACTTGGTTACTGGGATGGTGATGAGTGTACCATTGGAAATCCTGAAAGACCAAGCAAGGGATAGATCATCATGGAGAAAAAGATTAGAGAAATCAAGCAATGGAATAACTTCCCTTTAAAAGTTGTGGGTGCTCCATCACTGAAGGCTTTCAAAAAGAGACTGGACAACCATTTTTCTGAAATGATATAGGATCTCCTGCATGAACAAGAGGTTGGACTATAAGTGTCAACTCAAAAATATTTATTTATTTTGTCAAATGCTTACAATATAATAGAAATGTAAGGGTATTTTAATTAGATTTTATTATAATTGGATTAGAGTTAATCTGATAAATTTTGTATTTATTGTATATATATTTTTGTGTAAGCCGCCCCGGAGATGGGGTGGCATATAAATCCAATTAAATAAATAAATAAATAAATAAATAAATAAATAAATAAAAAATAAAAATAAGAATAAACATAAGTTTAAATACATGAAATAGGAACTAATAATTGGGGACAATAGGACAGGGATGATAGGCATGATTGTGCACTTATACATGCTCCTTACAGACCTCTTAGGAAAGGGGTGAGGTCAATAGAGGTTAGTTTGAGAGTAAATGAGTGGGGTTTTGAGCATGTGACAACAGAATCAGGTAGTGAGTTCCAGACATTGGCCACTCTGTTGCTGAAATCGTACTTCCTGCAATCAAGTTTGGAGTGGTTTACATTTAGTTTATATCTGTTGTGTGTTCTTGCATTGTTGTGGTTAAAGCTGAAATATTCTCTCTGGTCTTTTATTCTCAGCAGAAAGGGAGGGGGGAAGTAATGCATACCTTAAATTTTTTCCTAGATAAATGCTAGGTGCCCGAAGCTTCTGGCACACAAGATAATTACTGGCGAACATAATTGATGACTCTTGGCTATGGATGTGTTCCATTGGAGAATATACATACAGGGGTGGCATGAATGATGTGCCTCGGAACTGGCTGCACCCAGGTAACATCGGCATGTTCACTCCTAATAAATGATTATTTTTAACTCTGAGAGATGAGGCTAGAGACTCATGATTTGAATGGGGGTGGATTGTCAGAGCCCTGACAATAAGATCTCTAAGGTCCCTTTCAGCTCTATTATTCTATGTCCTATGAGAAGGATAATAGTGATACAGCCCTACTACATTATTAGATAACCTTAGGCATAAGACAGTGCTTATATTATATATTATATTCTAGAAATGAAAACTGCAAAAACAAATGAAGGCATTTTGTTCTGAAGCATATCTCTGCATATGCAATCGGATGCAATCAGGTCACTGACATAATAGTTCCATCAGAATTAACGCTCACTCAATTCTACAATTATATAGATTTATGCATCCATGACAGACACAAAAAAATGGTTGCTGAATTTTATGGGACATTGCAATGTGTAATAGATCAACAGCAGAAATCACAGTACAGATCAAATGCAAAACTTGGAGAGGAACCTGTACTGAAAATGGTTGGGACTAGGAATCTGCAAATATGCAATTGTGAAACTGGGACAAGGAATCTGCAAAGGTGCAAGGTAATGACTGATATATTTTTGTAGAGAAAATGGGCTAAATCATATATTATTCAGCAGTGCAAAAGATAACTCTACACCTGGTTATTTCCACATGGAAACAACACGGTCAAATATATGATATCTTATGTAGCAACAAATTGAGAAATTTTGTGCTGAATTACAAAGCCCTGGCATTTACTGATATGAATCTGTACATCAGCAATTTTTCATGGAGATGCATATTAGACTAAAAAAGATCCCTACCCAAAGAGATAAAATCTATTCCAGAACAATATCGGATTAAGTTTTGATACAGACCTAATTGACTGCAAACCTGTGAAATTATGGAAAGGGATTAAAATAATTGTAAAAGAGAAGCTGAAAAGGACATAACAAGAGTCTATCAAGCAAAGTAATAGAAATAGCTAAGGAATAATTTCTTGGAAAAAGCCATAGAAAATTTAAAAAAAAACCCTAAAGAACTTGATGCAAACCTCTGAGGCAGGAAAGTGTGAAACATTTAAATCAAGACAACAGCTAGAATAGTCAATTCAGCAATATTCTGTTATTGTTGTGGCCCGTCAGCTGCCAGCAGAACTAGCTGCAGAGTCAGATGAAGAGGAACTGGAGGGAGAGCCTGGACCAGCTTTGGAGCCACCCCCACACTGAATGCAAGTTTCTAGACACCATTTGCCTCCGTTGTGAAAGAAGAGGGCACCAAGCAAGAGTCTGCAAATCATCCAGAACTCCACCCAACAGAAGGAAGTTTGCTGAAAACAAAGACAAAGAATTCAAGCCTAACAACCTCAGTGAGAAAATGAGGCGCAGCAAAGAAGCAAATGGGAAGAATGAAACTCATCAGACAGTAACTATTGGTCATTCATCTCCTTTAAAAAGCAGGAAAGTGCATGTCAAGGTACTTATTGAAGGAAGGCCTTGCCAAATGGAAGTGGACTCAGCCTCATACCTATCTATGGTGTCATGGGACACTATTCAAAGACTGTTACCAAATATTCAGAAGACTCACTTCAAGAAGCAGGCATTGACTCTTAAAGACTACCAAGGGAACAAGATTCCAGTAGTTGGAACAAGAGAATTCAACGTGAAGTTCAAGGGCCACACCAAGCGTCTATCCCTGACCATCATAGACAAGGATCGCCCAAGTCTGCTGGGACTTGAATGGTTCAACCGCTGGGCATCGAGGTGACTGGCATCAATCACGTGAGCAACACTGAGTGGGAAGAGGCCTTGAAGTCTGAGTTTCCAGAGGTCTTCAGCAATGGATTAGGCAAGTACTTGGGGACCCCTATCACCTTTAACTTAGATCCCAATGTACAAACAATCCGTTTAAAACCCAGAAGGGTTCCATTTGCTTTAAAGGAAAAAATTGATGCACAATTAGATAAACTAATAGCTCAAGGGGTTTTAGAGCCCACTGACCACTCCAGGTGGGAGACATCCATAGTCACACCAGTCAAGGCTGATGGGTCTGTGAGAATCTGCAGAGACTACAAGGGGACATTGAACCATGCGCTACAACAGAGCGCATATCCAGTTCCAGTAGTGCATCAATTATTACATTCACTTGGAGGGGGCACAGTTTTTGCCAAATTGGACCTGGCCCAGGCATATCAACAGTTAACAGTTGATGATGCAACTGCAGAAGCCCAAACCATTGTAACCCATAGAGGTGCTTTCAAATGCAAAAGGTTGCAATTTGGAGTAAGCGTGGCACCAGGCATCTTTCAAAGCCTTATGGAAAGGATGCTACAAGGGTTGCCAGGGGTGGTGCCCTATTTTGATGACGTTTTAATTTCTGCTGAAAATGACACTCAGTTACACGAGAGACTCAGAGAAGTCTTAACTAGATTCAAAAAAGTGGGGTTAAAAGTCAAAGAAGAAAAATGCACACTTAGAACAGATAAAGTGGAATTCTTGGGTTACATGATTGATAAACATAGCATCCACCCCACAGAGGCCAAAGTTCAGGCAAAGAAGCCTCCAGGCCAAAACAGATTTGCAAGCATTCTTGGGACTCATTAACTTCTATCATATGTTTCTACCTCAGAAGGCAACCATTGCAGAACCCCTACATAGATTACTGGACAAAAAATCTGCATGGGTCTGGGGCAGAAAGGAACAAGCTACATTTAACAATATTAAGAGACAAATCACGTCTGACTCTGTACTAATACAGTTCTCTGAGAATTTGCCTGTTGTACTGACTTGTGATGCATCCCCTTTTGGAGTGGGGGGGGGGGTTGAGTCACATGCTTCCCAGTGGGAGGGAAGCTCCTGTTGCATTTTACTCTCGCACTTTGACTAAAGCAGAGAGAAATTACAGCCAACTGGACAAGGAAGCTTTGGCATTTGTGGCAGCTGTCAAGAAATTCCATGAATACGTTTATGGCAGAAGATTCACCATTGTCACAGATCACAAACCCCTATTAGGCATTGTGGCAGGGGACAAACCAACGCCCATGATCCTGTCACCAAGAATGCTGAGATGGACTGAATTTCTGGCTGCTTATTCATACAAACTGATCCACAGACCTGGAAAAGACATTGGACACGCAGATGCTTTGAGTCGCTGCCCACTTCCTTCACACATTGAGGACCCTGCTCCTGAGACTCATACCTTTTTCCTAGAAACTGTTGCCAAGCTTCCAGTCCATGCTGCTGAGATTGCCAGAGAAACTGCCAAAGACACTTTATTGGCTCCTATTGTAGGCTGGATCAAAAAAGGTTGGCCACTACAAGATCTACCTCAACTTGCCCAACCTTTTAAATCCAGACAAACTGAGTTATCTGTATTAAGAGGATGTATTTTGTGGGTAACAGGGTGGTTATTCCTGCAAAACTACAGAAAGAGGTTTTGGAAATATTACATGAGGGTAATCCAGGAATTGTCAGAATGAAGGGCTTGGCCAGGAGTTATGTATGGTGGCCAGGTATTGACAAATGGTTGAAAACTGGGTTGCATCCTGTCCCAACTGTCAGATAGTCAGGCCTGCCCCACCACTCACCCCCAAACAGGAATGGGAATTTCCTAAGGGTCCGTGGTCCAGGATTCACATTGATTTTGCTGGCCCTACCAGAGAGCACACTTTCCTTATTATAGTAGATGCATATTCCAAATGGCTAGAGGTTATCCCTATGGCATCCACCACAGCTGAAGCTGTCATCAAACAGCTTAAAAAACTTTTTGTAACTCATGGGTTACCTGATGTGCTTGTTTCTGACAATGGTCCTCAATTTACATCCAACCTTTTTGAATCATATTTAGTGCAGCAGGGTATCAGACATGTCCTGACAGCCCCTGGGCATCCTTCGGCTAATGGCCAGGCTGAACGCATGGTACAATTTACCAAGGAAAAACTTCAGCAATTGGGTCCAGGGGACATCACTGAGAAAGTTGAAAAACTACTCAGTGTCCAGCATATCACTCCCAACCCCTCAACTAACTTAACCCCAGCCGAGTTGTTGATGGGTAGGAAACTCAGATCTCCCCTTGACCGCCTCCATCCCACTTATGCACCCAATGCACCACTTGATTCCACTAGCAAAATTCGCACATTCAATGTGGGTGATTCTGTTTATGCAAAAAACCTTCTTGTGATGCATTATGGATTCCTGATGAGATAACCCAAGTCACAGGCCCCAGGTCTTACAGGGTACAAACAGAGGATGGTGTCCTCTGGAGCAGGCACATTGATCAGTTGAGGTCCAGACTACCTCAGGAGCATCGCCATAGCTCCTCTTTGGTTCCCATACTACTGCCTCTTCTAGGGCGGAAGGGGAGGATTATGAGGATAATCAGCAAGCAATAATCAACCCCATGTGGAATGAGCTAACACGACAGGAACCATCCCAAAACCTGTCACAGTGCCAACAACCATTTTTACAAATGGAAGATTGCACATCACTACCTGACTTAAGTGCTGACATTGGGTTGGAGATGGATTGGGAGGAGAGACCAGGTTGTAGTAACCAAACAGGTTCTACCATTACTAGAAGTCCCAGTAAGGAAATGTCAACAGACACATTTCCTCCCTCACAAGGTGAGAACCTTAAAACATCTGAACTACGTAGGTCTCAACGTACACATAAGAACCCCACCTATTTAAAAGAATACATTAGATAGATGGGGTTTGAGTATGGACTAAACCTAGTGGGGAGGGGTGTTATGTATGCAGAGTTTGAATTGATTGGTTGTTCTTGTAAAGTGTTTGAAATTATTGGTTAAAAGTGCAGGAAAACCCTGCACTCTGATTGGCTGTCAGCCAAGGCAGCCGGCTATATATAGCTGCCTTGGCTAAGCCAAATCAGATCCGTTCTGAGCTGAAGTCACTAATAAACTTAAGAGCTGAAGCACTCTGTGTCTGCCTCTTCATGCAAACTTAACACTTTCCTCATGAGTAAATGTCTTATCACTACTTGCGAAGGATGGGTCAAAGCAGTTATGATATAGAGATATGAGGGATGGACTTAGCAGAAGAGCAAGAGGAATAAGATCCGATTGAGCTCTGGCACTAGATAGCGCTGTTTCATATTTCTTTTACAGCAATTAACCATGTTGGTTATAAATGAAATCAATCCAAAATGCTCATCAGAAGCAAAGATCATATAATCAATGAAATCATACTTTGGATACCTCATGAAAGTTGATACACCTATGGAAAAAATAATGCTGGGAAAAGGTGGGTGGAGGTAGAAGAGGCAGATAACAAATAAAGTAGACAGGTTGAGTCTAGAACGCATAGAATGTATCTGCAAGAATTTCATAAAATGGTGAGAGATAGGACAGGTGAAGAACATTTATCCATTAGGCATTGAGTAGACTTTGACTCAACAAAACAAAACAACAGAAGCAAACCATTATAGCACCGACTTAAAATTTAGGATGATAAATTGAGAATGTGATTTTAGATTTTCAGCTTAAATAGAAGCTATTAAATTAATACAATATTCAATTTAAATAAGAAACTATAGGTTATGTATAGGAATGTCTGGTGTCTCACATTTTCTGAAGTATTTTCATACCTTATTGCAGAAAGGTAATTTAGCATGGTGTACAAACAAAATAGCAATTAAATGGTACATTAAAAAGAGCTGTATTTTTAAAAGACAGATTCTATATTGATTTTCAGAACACATTGATCCACAAGAAAACAAGAAGTCTTTATGATGATTAGAACATAATGTCATGGTTATAATGGTGTTGTATCCTTGACTTTATTCAAGGTAATTTGATATTGATCAGAAACCTAATGCTATACAAATACATTTTTTTAGTTATGTGTGAGTTTCTACATCACATTGAAACAAATTAGGCCGTCAAACAGATGAACATATTTAGCGATTGTAGCGTATTACTTTCTTGTTATAAATGTACTATTAATGACATTTTGCATAAATTGGAAAGGCATTATTCAGGTACTTCTATAGCCACTAGGGGTGTCTGCTTTCCAGATTGTTGCCATGATTTCAGGAATAAATTTATTCAAGCACTGAATTTTTTTATATATATTTCTCAATCTTTTAACATCAAATTCAGGTGGCCATAAGGGGTCACACTTTATGTTCCTAGGAGTTAATGGAATAATAATACAAAAAGGATTCATATCACATCACATACCTGGATGGGCTTACAGGTGAAACTCAAAAAATTAGAATATCGTGCAAAAGTTCATTTATTTCAGTAATGCAACTTACAAGGTGAAACTAATATATGAGATAGACTCATTACATGCAAAGCAAGATATTTCAAGCCGTGATTTGTCATAATTGTGATGATTATGGCTTACAGCTCATAAAAACCCCAAATCCACAATCTCAGAAAATTAGAATATTGTGAAAAGGTGCAATATTCTAGGCTCAAAGTGTCCCACTCTAATCAGCTGATTAAGCCATAACACCTGCAAAGGTTTCCTGAGCCTTTAAATGGTCTCTCGGTCTGGTTCAGTAGGAATCACAATCATGGGAAAGACTGCTGACCTGACAGTTGTGCAGAAAACCATCATTGACACCCTCCATAAGGAGGGAAATCCTCAAAAGGTAATTGCAAAAGAATTTGGATGTTCCCAAAGTGCTGTATCACAGCACATTAATAGAAAGTTATGTGGAAGGGAAAAGTGTGGAAGAAAAAGGTGCACAAGCAGCAGGGATGACCTCAGCCTGGAGAGGATTATCAGGAAAAGGCCATTCAAAAGTGTTGGGGACTTTCACAAGGAATGGACTGAGGCTGGAGTCAGTGCATCAAGAGCCACCAATCACAGACAGATCCTGGACATGGGCTTCAAATGTCGTATTCCTCTTGTCAAACTGCTCCTGAATCGTCAGAAGAAACTTACCTGGGCTAAAGAAAAACAGACCTGGTCTGTTGCTCAATGATCCAAAGTCCTCTTTTCTGATGAGAGCAACTTTTGCATCTCATTTGGAAACCAAGGACCCAGAGTCTGGAGGAAGAATGGAGAGGCACACACTGCAAGATGCTTGAAGTCCAGTGTGAAGTTTCCACAGTCTGTGTTGATTTGGGGAGCCATGTCATCTGCTGGTGTTGGTCCACTGTGCTTCATTAAGTCCAGGGTCAACGCAGCTGTCTACCAGGAGATTTTGGAGCACTTCATGCTTCCTTCTGCAGATGAGCTTTATGGGGATGCTGACTTCATCTTCCAGCAGGACTTGGCACGTGCCCACACTGCCAAAAGACCAAAACCTGGTTCAATGACCATGGGATTACTGTGCTTGATTGGCCAGAAAACTTGCCTGACCTGAACCCCATAGAGAATCTATGAGGCATTGCCAAGAGAAAGATGACAGACATGAGACTGAACAATGCAGAAGAGGTGAAGGCCGCTATTGAAGCATCCTGGTCTTCCATAACACCTCAGCAGTGCCACAGGCTGATAGCTTCCATGCCATGCCGCATTGAGGCAGTAATTGCTGCAAAAGGGGCCCAAGCCAAGTACTGAGTACATATGCATGCTTATACTTTTAAGGGGTCCGATATTGTTCTATGTACAATCCTTGTTTTATTGATTGCATATAATATTCTAATTTTCTGAGATTGTGGATTTGGGGTTTTCATGAACTGTAAGTCATAGTCATCACAATTATGGCAAATCACAGCTTGAACTGTCTTGCTTTGTATGTAATGAGTCTATCTCATATATTAGTTTCACCTTTTAAGTTGCATTACTGAAATAAATGAACTTTTGCACGATATTCTAATTTTTTGAGTTTCACCTGTATATTTTCCAAAATCTGGATGGCAAATTCTAGAGCATTGGGCGGGGGGGACAGGTTTTAAGTTAATTCTACCATTTCTGTCTCACTGACTAAATAAGCGTTTCTCAACCTTGGCAGCTCAAAGAGTTTATAAAAAGTATGCTGACTGAGGAGTTCTGGGAATGAGAAGTTCATGCATCTTTAGGCTGTCAACATCAACTCTAAATGATAGGTAATTCATGTTGCCATTTTTGGGCAATTTTAATAGAGACACCCTCTAAGTATCTCAAAAATAGAATTGAGAAAATGCATCTAGTCCTGAAGTCTCAGATTTCCCACATTTTGAGAAACAGGGGCCATGATTCTTCTTTCTCATTATTCAGCATCTCTATGAAAAAAGCTTATTTCCTTAAAATGCAGATGAGTCTGATTCTGTTGACCTTTCAAATGGCCCTGATGACCTGACTGTTCCTGAGGGTTTAGAACCAGGCTATTTACATGATTTTGATTCTCAGTTATATTTTAAGAGGAGTTTTATACAGTTAAGTGATTTTCCTCAGTTGCTAGTTGTTTTGTATTTGAGGTCTAGTGTTTGTAAATGGTTTTAAATTTATTTTAAGCCCACCCAAAGTTGAACTGAATTGATATATATATATATATATATATATATATATATATATATATATGTTTGTAGATGGGTCTTGGTGTATTTTTGTCCGTGTAGGTTGAGAATACCTTGGCATTTACGAAATCTCATCCGTCATCTTCAGGCTGGTGACTTCAGCGGGAGAGCTGAAGACCCAGCCTGAATGACATGAGAGTATATTCTCAATCTTATATATATATATATATATATATATATATATGCAAAAAAGCACTCACACATCATCACAAAACCTCCAGAACCGTAAAGCCTACAAACTTGAAATTTGGCACATATGTTTGTTCCTCTTGGCTTCTAGTTGCTCACTAAGAAGGATTTTTTGAAATAACCATCAGAGCATTAGTATTTCCTATATTATTATTAACACACTCTGATGCTAAGGAGTTCTATTCCCCCTCCCCACCTGAAAAGAAATCTGTTCCAAATGCAAAACGCAAGCAGAGGAGAGCAGTTTCAGTTTCAGTTTTCATTTCAGAGCACCAAGCAGCTTTAGTGGAGCTAAAGCCATGCCCAGGCTCCTTGTTGTCTCCTTCTTGCTCACACAGCAAATACTGTTTCAGTTTCCAAACAGCCCTCAACTATCTCACACACTGACAGTATGCTAGCCAGATGAACACCAATGGATGCTGGTAGGCAGAGGCAGAATGTTTTTTTTTCCTCCCCAAAAACTAAGCCCCACCACATAGTTTCGTAGCAAAGCACAGATATTGACCTAGTGTAGAATAAATAAATAAATGGATAAAACCTAAATAAACAAATATTAACATATGAAATGCTAGCTATATCCATTAGGAATATATTGATAACCTTTATGTTTGGTTTGCACTAGATATTTTTCTCCATATCAATCCATCATAATATATGATTTTTAAAAAAACCTACTTTATGCAGTTTCCCCAAATAAACGTTTTGCTATTATCATCTAGACTGTATCACAGTAATACAATGATATAATTATGTATTGCTTGTTCTCCAAATCTACCCTTGACTTACATGTCAATACTAGATTTTATGCACAATTAATTTTTATGTCACAAACTATATACAATGGCTTACATAGCAGACTAAACTTTGATTGCAAATAATCTGAACCTTACCTAAAATAAAAAGATAAGATGACCTAGTTTGAATTTGAATGTCATGTTTGGTTGAACATGGCTAGTAGTTGGATGGGGGACCAACAGGAAGTTGCTAAGTAGGTAGGCACTGGTAGATAGGTAGATCTCAACAATGAAAAACATTTTTAAATTAAATTAAATAAATAAAAATTAAATAAAAACAATTAACCTTTTACTCTAATCCACACCAATCGTGGTCAAGAATTGATATGGCCTGGATGAATGGGGAAGTAGGGAAAGAAGTAGAAGTAAGTGAAATATTGCCAAACATCTGGGCATATTATAACCCTCTTGGAATAGTTTGGAGGGGCCAACAAAAAACAAGAAGAAGATGGACTCTAAATACACAAATATTAAAAGAAAAAGAATTTACCCAAATATTTATGAAAGAAATGGAATTGTTCCTTAAAGAAAATACAAGGCAACCTACATCACCACAAAATCTATGGGACACTAATGAAAGCTTACACATGGGGAATTACAATAGCTTATATGGCAAAGAGAAACAAAGAGAAGTGGAGACAACATAACGTTACATACATTACAGAAGGAAATTAAAAATTTAGGAACACAATTGCAAACAAAACCACAGAATGAACAGATTAAAGGGGAGCTGATTCTAATAAGACATAAATTAAACATTTTAGAACAAGAAGAAATTGTAAGAAATTTAAAATTGGCAAAACAAAAAATTTTTGAACAGGCGAACAAACCAGGGAGGTGGTTGTCTTATAAATTAAAGAGAGAGAGAAAGAGAGAGAGAGAGAGAGAGAGAGGATAGTACATCAGCTCCAGAACGAAAATGGGAAGTTACAACATACAATAGAAGAGAAAAAAAGGATTACTTATAAGTATTTTGAAGATCTGTATAAATGCAAAGAAATAGCAAAGGAGAAAATAGGACATTACTTGAAAGGGGAAGGTATTTTACCAATAGCAGAGGAAATGAGAGAAATGTTAAATAAAGAAACAACACTGACAGAACAAGCAGTGAAAAAACAGAACAATAAAACTCCAGGTCCAGATGAGCTCCTGGGAGAAATTTATAAAACAACGGGTGAACTGATAGAACCATTAATGCTAGAAGTGTACAATGAGGTATTGATGGAAGCAAAATTACCGGACTTGTGGAGGGAGGCATTTATCTCTTTAATACCAAAAGAAGGTACAGATAACAAACAAATTCAAAATTACAGGCCAATATCATTATTGAATGCTGATTATAAAATATTTACAACTATAATAGCAGAAAGATTGAAAAAAAATATTAAATAAATTCATACACCCAGACCAAAATGGATTTCTTCCATCAAGACAAATCAGAAACAATATGAGAATAGTAATAAACATACTGGAATACTATGAGGCAGAACTTGTTTTTCTTGATGCACAAAAGGCTTAATTGGCAGCTCATGATACAACAGAAAATGATAGAGGTGATATATTCCACCCAAAAGGCAAGTATATTATTAAATGGGGAAAATACAGAGACTTTCAAAATAACAAAAGGAGTAAGGCAGGATTGTCCACTGTCACCTCTGCTTTTCATCCTGACGCTAGAAATTTTATTAATTTGAATCAGACAGAATTCAGATATAAAAGGAACCAGAATTTAAAAAGAGGAATATAAAATTCAAGCTTTTGCAGATGATCTGCTGTTCTTCATAGAAGACCCAATGGAGATGGGAAATACTTTAATTTGAGAATTAGAAAAATATGGAGAAATATCAGGTCTTAAAATTAATAGAGAAAAGACTAAAGCGTTAACTAAAAATTTAATGGAAGAACAGAAAAGAGAATTAGAAAGGGTAATGGGACTCCAAATTGCAAAGAAAGTCAAATACTTAGGAATATGGTTAACTGTGAAATGTTCAACGATAAAAGAAAATAACTACCTGAAATTATTGCATCCAGTAAAGAAAGATTTGGAACAATGAGGGAAATTACAATTATCATTATTAGGAAGAGTCACCACAATTAAAATAAATATTTTACCCACATTATTATACCAATTTCAAACAATTCCCCTAAAATTAGATTTTTTTTTACAGAACTGGACAAAAGTATATTAAAATTTGTATGGTCAGGAAAGAATGCCAAAATAAAATTAATAGCATTACAGGACAGTAGAAGTAGAGGTGGCTTTGGACTCCCAGACTGGGAACTCTATTATAATGTGGCAGCATTGATATGGATTAAGGAATGGGTAAATTTGAATAATAAAAGGATATTAACTCTGGAGAGTCATGATTTACAGATGCGGTGGCATGCCTTTCAATGGGAAAAGAAAAGTAAGAAGCAAACATATTTTTATAGACATTATATGAGAGATTCATTGATACAGATTTGGAATAAAATTAGGAAAAAACATTATATGAAAATACCTGCCTGGTTATCTACCATGGAAGCGATGATATACCCCAACACATTGGATTTGGGCAAAATGGTCAGATACAAAGAAATATTAGATAAACAGGGAAAATTCAAAACAAATCAGGAATTAAAAGAACAAGGTATAATCATAGGCTGGTGGCCATATCTTCAATTACAAAACAGATACAAAAAAGATTAGAAAAATTTGGAATTCATACTGAGCTGCAACAATTAGATAAAATGTTAATAGGCCTCTGAAGAGAAATTTATAACAAGGATGTACAATTACTTATTAAAAGTTGCATTGGAAGAAGAAGTAGTAAAAGGCTGCATGATAGCATGGGCAAAAATATATTGGACATAATATAGATTTAGCAGATTGGGAAAAATTTGTAACAAAAATTATACATTAACAAGATCAGCGGCCTATAAAGAAAATATGTACAAAATGTTTTATTGTTGGCATTTGCCACCAATGAGATTGGCCAAAATGTATCCTAGCATGAATCCGACATGCTGGAAATGTAAATGGAACCAAGGTATCTTCTATCCAGGGGTGGAATTCTACCTGTTCTAACCAGTTCTTTAGAACCCCTTGTTAACTTTCTAAGCAGTTTGGAGAACCGGTAGTTAGAAGAAATCTCCTTTTGTTTTTTTATCCTTATTACAGTCTTGGCAGTACGCCTAGACTTACTGTCTCCGAAGGAGGTTTTTTTTTTACTTTCTTAAAGGGAAAGGGTTATTTTAAACTTTTTACACTGCTGTTGGAAGGAGATACTCCCCTCGATATACTTCCTGCCACATTCAACAATCAGCACTTTGAAGAAATAATTAAATAACTGGAAAGGAGCTTTTAATGACAAGGAACCAAGATGAGTGACATTCAACAAGGCTTCTTGGCTAGCTAGAAAGATTGACATTCAAACGTGAGTTTACAAACCCTTTCTGAGTTTTGGTCTAAAACTGGTTTTTGGTGAAGTTTAATTCTGTCCTTGGTGAGCTTTAATCCTGTGTTTACTGATGGTATAATTTTCCCTGTTCAGCTTTGTTTGGAAGGGAAAAGGTTAATCTCTGTTCCTGAAAATAAACTGGGTTGAGAAATCTGGCTAGTTCCTATGTCTATTTGTTCTGGTAATTGGTTTAACAAGTAACAGCTACTGTTGTGATTTAATTATTTGTATTGTGTTTGATTTTTTTCCTGCCTCATGGTTTCTTTTTCTATCTGAGGAGGGAGTCTTCCTTCACTATTTTAGTGGTATCTGGCACTGTCCTTTTGGGGTGTACTTCCAAGAGGCAGGATGCAAGCTTGGCACTGATTTTTTATACTGACTTTCGGGGGGGGCATATGACCTTTCCTTAAATCTGGATGATTTCCTTAGGATATCTTGTGAGGTGAGTGAGACCAGCTGGTATCTTTAAGTGGTGCAAATGGTTCTAAGGATTGCTTTTCCTGGGTGTGCTCTTTCTGGAGAACTTAAATGACCTCTCTGCTAAATGGTTTCACTTTATGAGCAAGAGTTGGCTGCTGATAGTTAACATTGCATTTTAACTATTTTAATTCCTCAAGGTGCTCTGGCACCCTGCCTGGTTTGTAACTTCAGTTTGTAGGTAGTTTTAATCTAATGATTGGTATTTAGGGAAGCTTTTTGCAAGCAAAGAAGCTTTTTGTACAGGTAATCCTTGACTTACAACAGTTCATTTAGTGACCATTCAAAGTTACAATGGCACTGAAAAAAGTGACTTATGACCATTTTTCACACGACCATTGCAGCATTCCCACAGTCATGAGAAGCCAGGTGAGGAGAAGCGCCCCTTGATGTGAATGACATTGAGTTGGCCACGTCCACCCAGTCACATGACCACAAAGCCACACCCACCAACTAAGCCACTAACAAGGGGAAATTCTGGAAGTTGAAGTCTACATATCTTCAAACTGCCATGATTGAGAATTACTAGACTTAAGCCTCCAACCTGCCTGGATATTTTACTATACATAGAGAAAATATCTATATCTATATATCTCGTACGTTTCAATAAAAAAAGTCAAAATCTATGATTCTTGATTTCAGTTTCCCTCCTAGCTTTTTTGGTATGTTGTAGAACCTTCCCTCCAAAAGGACAGATGAGAAGACATTGCAACAAGCAAGAGTAAAAGCTCTTCTGGTGTTTGGGCCCAGGTTTTTGTAGGTTCACTGAACTAATAATACATGGTGGGCCCTGGCTAAGATCACTATGCACAACCAGATCTCACACACTCTCTAATATTTTTGTTTTAGATGGTTTTAGTTTGGATTAGAGTTGTGCTAATAAGAAGCAACAAAACAACATCATAAATAAATAGTAATTTTCTTCCTCTATTATTATTTTGGCAGAGCACTTATCATCTCTGAAAGTAGAGTTGAAACTCTATTTTTCTCAAATACATTTCTTAGCATCATCAGATGCTTTACCAAATTAAATGGCAGTTCCTTCTTACAAAGAATGCATAATATAGGTGATATGTGGATTTCTTTCCACAAATCAACACAATTTTGCTACAAATGGAGAACAGATGTTTCAGTATTATTATATAATAAATTGTCAATAATGCTGGGCTACATATTATCAGTAAGGTTTTAAATTTTCATTTCTCAAGAAAAATAATTTGCTTGTGCATTGTGTACCCAAAGAAAGTAGTAATGGATTTTCTACCTGACAGCAAATGTCTCATGTTAATCATTGCTGGGCATCTATAGATCTGGGCTTGGATCCAAAAGTACAGAGCTGTAGATACTTCCACTCTGAATATGAGCTAGTTTCTCAGTTTATCTATTCATGCTTTACAGAGTGAAAGAATGATTACCCTCTTGATGAAATATACTATAACTGTCCTTTTTCATAATTTAAAAAACCTGTATGAATCCAAAATGTTAATATAGTTTAAATTAAAACGCAAATCTTTTCTACTCATCCTTAGGAATCTTTTGCTATTGTTTCCTGTTCAATTTCCATGAAAAGATGATAAGGTAAAGTATGTTTTAAGTTAAGTTAAATTAGTTAAGTTAAGAAGTTAAGGTAAGGTAAACACATCAAGTCTTTAGCTGTCACATCTTCCACTTCCAGCAGTATCATAAAAAGTAGTTCTTCTCATAAACTCATTCTTCTGGGTCATGTGAGTCTACAAATATTTGACAAACAAATATATTACAGATAAAGCATATATCTGAAAATCCTTAAATGGAAAAATAAACTAATGATGATTCTTTTCACAGAAGGCCAGGGACAGATAGTCTTCAACTTAGGACTACAATTGAGCCCAATTTTGTTGTTGCTAAGCAAGGCAGTTATTAAGTGAGTTTTGCCCCATGTTATGACTTTGCTTGTCACAGTTGTTAAGTGAATCTCTACAGTTGTTTAATTACTAACCCAACTGTTGAGTGCATCACGCTTCCCCATTGATTTTGCTTGTCAGATGGTCATGCCAGTTGCCAAGCATCAGAATTTTGATCATGTGATCAAGGGGATGCTGCAATGGTCATAAGTGTTAAAAAGGTCACTTTTTAAATTGCTGTTGCATCTTAAATAGTCCACTAAATGAATGGTTGTATGTTGAAGACTACCTGTAATTTTTGATCTTCAACAGTTTACGTTGCCCACTGCTATGTTTGCATATATTTTTCAAAAGTTCTCCTAAAGTAGATGTTGTCCTTAGAACAATTTCTTGCATGGCAGAATATTATGCAGTGCAGTATGACCAAGATATTTCTACAGCAACATTAGCACACTATTTGGGAAGAAAACTGACACTATGTGACAATTAAATAGGATATGTAAGAAAGCATGACCTGTCATGATTCTTGTCATCTGCGTGCCATTCTCCATATTAACTTTCAGGGACTAGAAAAGCAGCAAATGATATCTAAAGGTAAAATATGAATTGCAAATGCTTGAGATGCAGAAATAGATATATCAGTAGAGGGAGCTCTTATATTAATAATTACTTTCAGAGTCCAATATGAGAAATCATTCCATTCTCTTCACATGATTCTAGAAGTTCTACAGTTTTAAAAAAATCCAAACCCATCAAAACATAGTAAGCATTTTCAAAGAATTAGTAGATGAAGAAGTAATGTAGCCAGTGCCAATTAAAATAGACACAGAATTACAGGTAATCCTTGATTTACAACAATTTATTTGAAGTTACAATGGCTCTTAAAAGTGCCTTATAACCATTTTTCATACTTAACGATTGTTGCAGCAGTCCCATGGTCACATGATCAAAATTCAGCTGCTTAGTAAGCGGCATGTATTTATAATAGTTGCATTGTCCTGGGGTCATGTGATTACCTTTTGCAACCTTCCGACAAGCAAAGTCAATGAGGAAACCAGGTTTACTTAACAACCGTGTTATTAACTTAACAACTGTAATGATTCACTTAGCAACTGTAAAATGGGACAAAATTCACTTAACAAATGTTTTGCTTAAGAACAGAAATTTTGGGCTTAATGGTAGTTATAAGTCAAAGAATACCTGTATTGCTTTCTGCTATGACAGATCTTCCTAGCAACTCTAAGTACCTAGATATGGAAAAAGTGACCTTGTGTTGGTTTGTAGAAATAGTAAAAGACCCAGCCATAACAGTACATATTCTGAGGCTACGTTATTTCTGGTTTAAATATCTGGAGATCTTTCTTCCCCCAAAAAGGCACAATCAAGACACAAGTTAGATAATCTGTGACAATTAACAATTTTGACCAATGTTAAATTGGAGAATGATATTCTAGATTCATTCATATACAAAACACCTCAAATATAATAAATACAGGCAGTGAAAGGCATTCTGCTGCCTGAATAAATGAAAATATGATACTTGTATGGGCAGCTGAATTTTGTTTCATCAAGCTCTAGCTGATGGCTAGAGTCTACTACCTCTCATGAAGTTAGATTAGGAGATTCAGCACGGATAGTCATAAAAATCTCTACTTTCTAATACTTGTGCTGCTATTTCTAATTATCATTCTTTTTCTTCTTTATCTCTAATAGTAGGGATCCCACGAGCTGTATTGAAGTAAGCCCTTTAATCTAGCAAAGGTAGTTATATCTGTAATTAATCCATCCTGATATCACACAACCAGTTTTAGCACACTCACATGCACACAGAGAGAAAGAGAGAGAGAGAGAGCCACAAGGTTATCCAAACTATTTTGACCTTTAACCAGAAAATGTCAATATACATTTCCACAGGAATAAAAGTATAGAAGTATATTTCTGCATTTTTATTGGGAGGTGTTGAGGTATTAATGGGAGCTGTTTCAGATTTTTTGTTTTTGCATTTATGATTTCTCAAAACTCATCTTAATAAACTTTTAAAAGAATAATTCAATTTGTCAGCAGTGAATTAATATTTTCTGCATTTATTTATTACCACCTAATGAAGTTTCATATTTTTGCAATTCAGGTCTGATATAAGCATTTTAACATCAGGTTTATAGTTCTGAGTATTATAATATGTAACTTTAGTTTATCCTTGAGAGAGATGTTGACAGTAAGGGTAACCTAAAAATATGTTAAAAAATAACATATTGTTGTATTAATATATTACTATATTGAATAATTCATTATTCTTTCATGACATTCTAGGTGGAGAGTCACAGTTGGCCCAATTGTAGGACCTACAGCTATGATCAAAAATCAAAGATTCAACAAGTTATTCATCTTGGCACCTACAAACAAATACAGTTGACATCTGCAGAATACTCCAGGGGATTGATGATGCAAAAGTATTTTTCATTCCTGGACTGTAACCTGACAATTCTGCTTATTACTAATTGCTAATTTAGTTCTTGCACATTTACTCAAGTGTAAGTGAAATGCATTTTTAATAAGTGTTCATTGCAAGATACTTTGCTGAACTGAAAATCTTGGTCATTGACAAGTTATCTAAAACATTTTATCTCATCATGGGCTAAGAAATCATCTTAATCAGAACTACTTTTATTCTGCTTTTTGGACTCATATATCTAGCAGAAATTCAATAAATAGTTCCCTCTAGAGCAGCAGTGTCAAACTCACACCATCATGGTGGTGTCACATGATGTATCAGGACTTTTTCCCCCTTCACTAAACCAGGTGTGGCCATGGCCAGTGCATGACGCATCCAGCCTGTGGGCCAGGAGTTTGACAGCCCTGGTCTAGAAGACATATCCAATATGTGCTACAATAGAAAAGGAGGAAGAAAAGGAAAAGGAAAAAATATTTACCCATTCTTCATTTATAAATAACTGCATAGACCAAATATCATTTTCTTGTAAAAGCAATCTTAGCCCATGTCTCTTGAAATGTTGGTAAATATATTAAATTGGCCATTCCTAAATTATGAGATATAATACTATCCCTTTCCCAAATCTGTCTGTGTGAAATGCAATTTACTGTAATTTGTTGTAATTATATGTATACTTTTAAAAAAAGCTTTGTCTATAAGGAAAACATACAATCCGATGCAAATATCTAATGACATCAAAAGAAAACTATTAATACTAGCAAATGAAGCAACATTTCAAAATGCTCAAAAAGTTTAAAAATTTGTGATGATAGTAGCATGAGAGAGAAAAAATGACTTTGGTTCTTCCTAAAGATCAAAAGTTAGTAAAACTAACTTTATTTCAGAAGAGAAACTGATATATTAGCTTTGGGTGAGAAGAATGATTCCACCCCTTTTCCTTCAAACTGGCTTACTGAGTAAGTAGCAATAGCACCACCAATAATGATTACAGTTACTTCAAACTGCAAAATCAATGCTGCAGCAAAGCTACTTATTCAAACAATTGGTATGTGAGGCTTCAAGATAGCATTAGCACTTCACAGTGCTTTACAGCCCTTTCTAAGCAGTTTACAGAGTCAGCATATTGTCCCCAATAATCTGGGTCCTCATCATCCTCAGAAGAATGGAAGGCTGAGTCAACCTTCAGCTGATGAGGATCAAATCCCGGACAGTCAGCCTGCAATACTGCATTCTAACCATTGCACCACTACATAGTGCTAAGATGCTAAGAATGCAAGCTAAGTGATGTCTCAATGGACTGATTCAGTTGAGTGTTCAATGTCAATGCTCTACATTAGGGGTTCAAACTCAAGGCCCACAGGCTGGATCCAGCTTGTGCTTAAATCTGGTCTGCGGGGCCAGCCTGGAAATAGTAAAAAGCCAGCTCATGGTGCCTCTGGTAGCCAAAATGGTGCCTCTAGCAGCTCTCCCCACACCCCTTGCTGCAGGAGGCCATTCAGGCAGAAAATGGGGCATGATGGGCCACGTGAGGGCCCCCATACCCTATTTTGTGTGGCAGGTGTTGCAGGAGGCATCCATCCCCTCCCCACCCAGGATGGCCCATGGAGGACAACTACAATGATCTGGTCCTCAAAAAAATTCAGTTTGACACCCCTGCTCTACATTATTTTCTCAATGTCTAACTTTCACTTCCATAGAGAGTCACAGAAAAAGCTACTGATTGCCCACTTCTAATCTTTGTAGGTATAAACATGTCATACCATCTGAATACCTTTTTCCAAGGTTTTCATTCTTAGGCTGTTATCATGAGTTTAATCTTCTCAATCTCAATCTTACTTTTTTCATTGGCTCAGTTGCTTTTTTTAAAAAAAGCATATACCAGGAGTTACCATTCCTAAGCTTTCATGTCAGAGTTGATCTTACAATTAATGAAAGTGTGTGTGTGGGGGGGATGATCCAGCTTTTATATTATATATAATTCTCTTCTTTATGCCAGAGGATATATGAAAGAAAAGAACAACCTGATTGCAAGCCATTAATAAAAGCTATTTATCTATAGAGCATTGCAACGTAAATGCCTAAGACAGAAAAAGGACAATTCTGACTATATATTGTCCCTCATGGTAAAACTCTGCTTTCTAGGATTATGGCCTGGGCATTGATCCTGTGCACATCACAGATACTTAAATCCCATGTAAGATTATGGGATTTATACAGTCAAAGTGTTAAAGAGAATAATGCCTTAATCTTTAAGGTGCAGTCTGATTCTTTCCCCCTTATCGCTAATAGGGTTATTCCTCAGTAATTCTATAATGGTGACTTAGCTGAATGTTTAAAATATAGATGTGTTAATAACTTCAGCCTTTTCAAATGGATTGCTGGTTTGCCTAACTTGACTACTAATACTCCTTTGCATTATCTTTTGCAGAGCTAAGTATCATGTTCTACATATTAAGAAAACACAAAGTAGCTATCTATACGCTGCCTCTGTCTGAAATTCCTGACTGTATGATATTAAGGTAACGTATTTCCATAAGTTTGGCTATTCACATATCACCAAAGAAAAAATATTTGGTGATATTTAATAATTTTGGGGTCTTTGTTTTCCAGAGCTCCAATGAGTTTCAGGTTAACTTGTAATGGATTTATTCAGCTTTAATTTGCACGATTGTCTGAACTTTTGCTATTTTCTTTACACTAGAGGGCATTGGAGGGAATATAAATGTTTCCTTAAAGTCACCTGTGCCCTCAGAGTAGCATGACTACATAAACCTACCACCAGCTGCTGAGCATTCTCCCATCATAGCAGCACATAATATTTATAACATCTTAGGCATCTTTGAATGTTCAGCTTCCTATTTATTCTATTATCCCTATTTATTCCCCATTGTCCCATTTATTCCCCTATTGTCCCCATTTATTTGTACCTATTTCCTGTATTCTTACTCATGTTTATACTTATACCTATTATCTTGTAATCGATTGACAAATCAAATAAATAAAATAAATCATGCTCCATAAATAACCTTTAAAATCTCTGATCTCTGAGAAGACCTAGGACAAGAACAGCAGCACAGCACTAATAGCCATCCTTGGATATCTTTCCATTTAAGGAATCTCCTTCCTATCTACCTGAAAAGCAAGTATCATCATCCTCTTTTAATGACTCCATAATCACTTGCGGGGTGGAGTCTGGGCAACTGAATGAATACTGGCCCTTCCTGTTGCCAATGCAAAGTTTTTTTCCAGGAAATATACTCTCAGTGTGATCAGAGAGAGAAATATCTGCCTATACCTAGGATTGAACTCACAACCTTCTGATTGTGAGGCGAGAGCTCCACCTCTAGGCCACTGCACCACTTTCTGAAAAGCAGTATATTCTCAGTTAATGGAATTCTACTAATGCAATAAGCTGTTTTCTGGTTTCTCAGAATTGCCATGGCACATGCAGTTAGGAAATTCACCCATGTTTCTGAAGGAGGCACATGGTTCATTTTAAGCTGTTTCATTTAGATGTTAGATGTCAGATTGTATAAAGTATGCTTTCAATTTACCTGCATCTTTTTTCAGCCATTTACTTGACAGAAGGGTACATTGTGCATGCTGGCAAACATCTGGAAACAAAGTCTTGATGCAATAGTTTTTGCATGATGGTTTTCAAATATTTACAGTACAGCAAAATCTTAATTTCCATACACAAAATGAATCTGGTTGTGCATATCTGTGTGCATGAATGTGGAGGAGGTTGATGCTTTATCAGTGCATATGAAATTCCTGTTTACTGTAACTAGTGATAATTATCCATAACATAAAACAGACATATTAAAAAAAGATTTCTCATCTGCCTACATTACATAGTCTTTTCTGCATGCATTAATGAGTCACATACACAGGGAAACATAAGAACGCTATTCCATTACCCTTTTTCCATAGGAACAATGAAGGAGTTAAAAAAATACACAGATATAGGGAAAGAGAAGGGGAAAATGCTGCACTAGAAAGGAAGAGGTATGAAAAAAGAAAGTGGGGAACTGGATAGAATGAGAAAAGAGAAGAAGTATTAGAGTAGACAATGAAAGTGAGGAGGGCTGTTTGTACATTACAAAAATTATTAACATTTATAGTCAAGCAGCAGATAAAGATCAGGATAATTCCCCAAGGCACCCAACTCCTGAGTAGGAAGATCTATTGTTATTTGCACCTCTTGCTGATTATTTTATTTTCAATAGCTTCCTCTTCTAAAGTTTGCACTGAAATATCCAGAAATAAAAAGACTAGAATAGAAGCCAGTTTAGAGTTTATGATCCTTTTCAGTAACATGGGAAGAAAATAGTATTCTAATATGCAAAGGCTGGGGAACTAGTTCAGGAATTAATACTGAGTTAAGAAAATAAGCTATTGCATATATACAGTATATATCTCAGGGGGAAGGGAAAGCAAAAGGGAAATTGATGGACTGGCAAGAAGAAAAGAGTTTGCTAGGCTTACAGCTTGGGGGGTGAGAAACAAATGTCTGGTGAACTGTGATGGATTAGTCAGCTTTGACTGGTAAAGGCCTGTCTGGTCCACAACAGGCCCGAAGGAATATATTGAAGTGTTTCAGAATGGCCTGAAGATCATACAGTTATATGATTGGCATGTTGTTGGATACTATCCAGAAGAGGAGAAGTCATCTCATCACATTCCTGGGGAAGATCAAGGAAGACAACAATATCTTAGCAGCTTGAGAGATTATCATCCAAACATAATTAATGTCCATCCTTAATTCCAAAAGAGGATGACACAATAGAAACAGGAATACATATGACATTTTAGATTCTATTAAAAGCAGGGTTTAATTTGTAGGCAGACAAATGGTTAACCTAGGTGTGCTTGATCAAATAAGCAATAAATTAATTCCTGCTTCTTGCAGCATTTTTATGGAAGTGTTAAAGGGGCCCTGAGCAGTTTGTTTATCATGTCTGAAAGCTACTCAATTAGCCTTGCATGGTTGAAAATGAAATTACAAAACCCTCCTATTAGCAATTTATGTGATGGATTAAAAAAATCAGAAGGAAGTGTGCATGCTGGAATTGTCTGATGATTTCCTAAATCTCATGACACCTGGGAAATAGCTGACAGAAAATCTAATATTAACATAGAATTTCACTGATAAGTAGATCTCTTCAGGTATGAAAGACCCAACTAAATGTAATCGTATATGAGTCTTTTTATTTCTATATTAGAACTAGCCTATGGGAGTTTTAGCTCTTTCTCTAACATTAATCCCAGGGCAATTCTCCCTTATCTCCCATGCCTCAAGTTACAATGACTATAAGATCCATATGTCTATTACAGCTGAACCCATTATGGAACATTTTTACACAAGTAAAATATATTTTATTTTATTTATATATTGCTACATTTATCTTCTTCATACAAATTTGCTGATAGAAAAGTGCAGATACATTTAGAATGAACTTCAATGGTTAATTACAATGAACAAGGACCCACTTTCAATTTCAGAGTTACTAAGATTGTTGGAAGCAGATACAAAGATGGCCAGGGAAATGATTGAAGCATGGGAAATGGGCCTCTTGTCAGTCAATAGGAATGTTTGATTTACCACCATCTTATCAGGTATTTAGTAGCCACACATGGAAACAATAGCCAATCAGCAGATATCAACACACCAATCAACCAATAGCAAATAGCACTCAGACTTATATATCGCTTCACAGTGCTTTACTGAGTGTTTTCTAAGCAGTTTACAGAGTCAGCATATTGCCCTCAACAATCTGGGTCCTCATTTTACCAATCTTGGAAGGATGGAAGACTGAGTTAACCTTGAGCCTGGTAAGATTCAAACTACCAAATTGCAGGCAGCCGGCAGTTAGCAGAAGTAGCATGCAGTATTGCTTTCTAACCACTGCGCCACCGTGGCTCATAAATACTATGCATACTATAAATACTATACCACCTCTTACAATACAACGCAGTATCAACAGTAGAGACCTTCAAATTTCTCGGTTCAATCATAGCACAAGACCTAAAATGGACACCTAACATCAAAAACGTCATCAAAAAAGCACAACAAAGAATGTTCTTTCTGTGCCTACTCAGAAAGCTTAAAATACCCAAGGAGCTGCTGATACAGTTCTACAGAGGAATTATTGAGTCTGTCATCTGCACCTCTATAACTGTCTGGTTTGGTTCTGCAACCCAACAGAACAGACAGAGACTTCAGAGGATAATTAGGACTGCAGAAAAAACAATTACTACCACCTGCCTTCAATTGAGGACCTGTATACTGCACGAGTCAAAAAGAGTGCTGTGAAAATATTTACAGACTCCTCACATCCCGGACATAAACTGTTTCAACTCCTTCCCTCAAAACGATGCTATAGAGCACCGCACACCAGAACAACTAGACACAAAAACAGTTTTTTCCCAAAAGCCATCACTCTGCTAAACAAATAATTCCCTCAACACTGTTCAACTATTACAGAGTCTGAACTACTATTACTGTTAATCTTCTCATCACTCCTTATCACCCATCCCCCTACTTGTGATTGTAGGACTGTAACTTTGTCGCTTGTATCCTTACAATTTACATTGACTGTTTCCTAGTATGATTTGATTGCTAATTGTACCCTATGACTATCATTAAGTGTTGTATGTTATGATTCTTGATTCTTAACAAATGAATCTTTTCTTTTACGTATACTGAGAGTATTTACACCAAGACAAATTCCTTGTGTGTCCAATCACACTTGGCCAATAAAGTATTCTATTCTATTCTATTCTATTCTATTCTATTCATAGAATAGCCCAAAATACACATTCTAATGAGAGAGGAGCTCCTTGACGATAGGCTGCAGAATGAGTCTGAAAGCTCAAAAGACTAAACCTCTAAACTAAGATTGGAACTTGCAACACTAGAATTCTTTAACAAGAGTGGTAAACTACTAAAAGTATGTACAAATACTGCCATTGATAGACAAAATAAAGATATCTATGTAAACAATCATATAAGTATCAACAGCATTCATTATCATTCTATATGTAGCCAGATGCAAGAACCTCACAGGAAGAAAATGCAGATATATGGCAAATATTTGTTTTCCTTTATTTTAGGTTACTTCATTTATATTCTATCCATTTCTGAAGCTTCTGGAAGCTAATAATCTCACCATGGTATAAAAAGTGAGATGTAGCCCACCCAAAAATAGCCCCCAAATATTGATAAAAATCACAGTCACAAAACATGTTGAAACAGAAAATTCCAAAGGGAATATGACCCTTACCCCCTGTAGTGACATAGCTTCCTCCTGTGGAAGACAAGACAGGTGGTTCTTCACCAATTTCCTAAAGCCTAGAAAAATAGGTGTTATGTATGTTTTGCTATGGAATTAAGCAAATGTTTCATGCCTTGCTAGCAGCAGGGGTAATTGGTAACCAGACAAAAGAGAACTGGGGACATCTGTGGTAAGTTTGGGGAATGTCATATGAGCTACTACTTGCACTTAAAACAATTGCATTCTTTAGTTCTGTAATGTAATGTTCTTCTCATAGCACAAGGGCTCAATGAAAAAGAAAACGACTTTCACTTTAAATAAAACGAATAGGCAGAATGGTATACATTTAATTCTGGTAGTGGAATACTAAATGTTTTTTGTTCATTATGTGCACACAAAATAGCATGTCATGCTCCATGAAATGTAACCGTATCCACGTGAGTGAACACTGTTAATGTACATTTGAGGTCTTGCTGAGAAAAATTACAGGCCCCATTCAACCTCTCGTATAATGGTACAAAAGATAATTCTACAATGAAAGCAAAAATGTCGTGGAGTACTCCACAAAGGCAATCTTTCACTGTGACATACTTTTGTACAAGATTTTATATATCAGAGGTGTTTTGCAGAAGAACAGCAAGGATTTCTGACTTCCAATTGTTCAGCAATGCACCTGCCTGTCCCAGAAGGACTGTGCATTGTGTTCAGTTCTGAAAACAATTTTAACTCTAAGTGTACATATTTTTCATCAAAGAATCCTACTAAAAAAAGAAAAAAAGGAAAGCAGGTGTTTGGATCAAATTTCTTCCTAATAGAAAGGCGGCTGGGCTTTTGACTTGATGTTGGATGTAATAAAGTCATTATTATATTTCTCTATGGAATCATAAGTATTGGACGCCTTTTTATTTGACAGTCTAGTTTTTCCTTTTTACCCACTTTTTTCCATTGTTGAGCTGAATTACTCTCTACTCATCCTCGGGTTGGCAAAAACAATACCAGTATTACATTTCCTGTCCCCCTTGCCAATCTCCCTCCTGCCTCTGCAGGGTTTTGACTTCCATCCAAAATCATTGGTGACAAAGCATAGCAGATTTATGCAGCCTTGGGTTGCCCAAGGATAAGAAGGAAAACACTATTTTAACATGGTGTTGTGGGTAAAAGTGTCTACATGTTCCCAGGGAGTAGAATCTAAGTTGAACAAGCACTAGGGAAGCAGCTTTTCATTGCCTAAATAAATAGTTCAGGATAGGGAACATACATAACACAGCTAGTCCTCCATTTACAATAGTTCATTTAGTGACTGTTCGGAGTTACTGAAAAAGTGATTTATGACCATTTTCATACACCATTGCTGCATGCCCATGGTCACATAATCAGAATTCAGACTCTTAGCAACTGACTCATATTTATGATAGCTGCAATGTCCCAGGGTCATGTGATCCTTTTTTGCAAACTTCTGACAAAGTCAATGGGGAAGCCAGAACCATGTTAACAACCATGTTACTAACTTAACATCTGCAATGATTCACTTAACCAATGTGGCAAAAAGGTCATAAAATGAAACAAAACTCAAATGTTTCACTTAGTAATAGAAACGTTGGACTCAGTTGTGATTGTAAGTCAAGGGCTACCTGCATCCTTTCCTCTACTTAGTTTCTCCAGAACAACAATCCAACTCAACAAAGTTGAGTTGAACCGAGAGAGAGTGACTGGCCCAAAGTTAGCTAGTCAGCTTTCATGAACAGGATTAAAGACAAAATTATATTCACAGCCCTGGATTTTAGATTGATGCCTTAATTACTACACCAAACTGATATTCAGTGAAGCAGTTTCTGCATGTCCCACCATCATTCAGATAACAGATAACAGATAATCAGAGTTGGAAGGGATCTTGTAGGTCATCTAGTCCAACCCCCTGCCCAAGTGGGAGACCTTACACCATTTCTGACAGATGGGAGTCCAATCTCTTCTTGAAAGTTTCAAGTGATGGCGCTCCCACAACTTCTAAGGGCAAGGTGTTCCATTGGTTGATTGATGTCACTGTCAGAAAATTTCTCCTTATTTCCAGGTTAAATCTCTCCTTGTTCAGTTTCTATCCATTATTCCTTGTCTGGTCTACAGGTGCTTTAGAAAATAGCCTGACCCTTTTCTCTCTGTGGCAGCCCCTCTCTGTGGCAGCCCCCATCAATATGTCTAATATCTACAGTATATGAATGAGTGAATCAGTGACTCTGTGTGTGTGTGTGTGTGTGTGTGTGGTATAGCCTTCTCTGAACAACCAACTGCCAATAGAAGTGAGGAAAGCTGCTATATTATGGATTAGGAGAACATTTTACTTAGGACTTATAATTTAAGAACATTTACATTGCTCATTTTCAAATATTTTCATATATGGTTTTGAATATTTATATTGCACATAAATGTTTGTACTGTAAGCTCATAGAGCATTTGTGACTGGATGGTACATTCATTTGTTAAATATATAAATAAAATAACACAAAATCTTTCTTAGAATTTTCTATGGTATGAAATATGTACTAATCACCACTTCTCCTTGCCTCTGCAGTCTTGGGAAATGATTCCCCTTAATCCTCAAATTGTAAAAGTGCCTCCTATAGAGAATAGGAGAAAAGTTTGCTTAATAGAATTTGCAATTATCACAAATTTCTACCCAATCATCACTGAAAGCAACAGCTTATATTTTTTTAGTGAGCAGACTTCCAATTATCTCAATTCATTTTTTAAATCAATGTTTCTATCTTAAAGAAAGATATATATGTTATATATACCATATGTACACTAAGAGTTCCACAAAGTCAGGAAATGTGTGTAACAAGTATTTCTGATTACTGGTTGTTTCTAAACTAAGTAAAATTAGTAGGTTCTCTCTGGCTTTTGTATAGTTTCTCCAGTTAGTATAGATGATGGGTCTGGTATGTGCACTTGCCTTCTGAATATTTGAAAGGGTTTTAGGTGTACACACAAACTTGGGATAGTTAGGGTGCATGCAAGTACATCCAACATGTCCATCAAGCTATTTATCCCACCAAAGAGCATTTAAAAGATTAGATAGACAGACAGAAATAAATTTGGCATACTGTAAAGCACATACTTCAACTAACGTCCCTGTTAAGTATATTAAAATGATAGAAAGCAGCATGAATGACTAATTCTTTTTTCCACGATACTGCTGTTTTATACTCACCATAGCAAGAATTTTTTTTAATGGAAAAAATGGTGAGGCCCAAAGATCCAAGAACAACACATATAGCTATTTCTGGGTAGTTTCTTTATTGCTGTTTGTCTACAAACAGAATCTTGCCATACTAAAGCAAGTATATGCAATAACTATAGGTATACTTTGTTAATTGTTAGGAAGGTTCTGATCTTGCTACCTTCCTGCTGACCAAACAGAATAGCAGAGTTGGAAGGCAGATTGGAGGTCCAAGCTCCTGCTCAAGCAAGAGACCCTATACCATTTCAGACAAATGGTTGTCCAGTGTCTTCTTAAAAGCCACCAGTGATGGAGCTCCCACAACTTCTGAAGGCAAGCAGTTCTACTGGTTAATTGTTTTGACTGTCAGAATATTTCTCCTTATTCTAGATTGGTTTTCTCTTTGATTAGTTTACATCCATTGCTTCTTGTCTAGCCTTGTGCTTTGGAGAACAGGTTGACCCCTTTTCTTTGTGGCAGTCCCTCAAATATTGGAAAACTGCTATCATGTCTCCCCTAGTCCTCCTGTTCACTAGACTAGACATACCCAATTCCAAACCTTCCAAGCTCTACTGTCTATTTGCCCTAACTCCTTTTCCACAAAGATGGACATACTAACATTTTGAGATGGCACAATTAATTTACATATGTCTAAGGCTGCCTCCTTAGAACAGTGTGCAGATTAAGTCATATAACCAAGATCTTGAATCTTGTTTGGTACAATAGCCAAGAGTCATGTGGGTTTTCCATTTTTATGAATTCCATTTAGGTTTTTTTTAGTTCTGTCTGGTGCTTTTGCTTGTTTTAACTCCATCTTTCACATTTTTCTTTGCCTAAAAACAATTAAACATACTATAAAATCTGAGCATATATATATTTCAGTTTTATGTCATTTTGCTTCACCAGTTTTTTTTAAATTACTAGTAATATGATCTACCAGTAAGTGGAGCTCTTTTCTAGTTCAGAAAAATGCATGTGCTATAATGAATATTATTCAGCTAAAATAAATCTTTCAAGATTTGGAAATGGATTGTTATAGCAGGCTGCTTAGAAACTGTATAGAATAGAAAATGTATATTTCTAATTGAGAACATTGCAATTTGTCTATCTCTTTGAAACATAAGTAAAACTTTATTATTCAGTTATTTTTATTTCTAATAAAATAAAACTTACTACTTACCCGAAAAGGAATAATTCTTAAATTAATTTTTAAAGAACAGAATTGTTTTCAGGAACAAAAAAATACAGAAGTGTAGTTACCATTACCAGGATATATCAATCCTTCCATCCTAATTTTGCTAACATTTACTATCTAATAAGTAGCTGGTAGTTCAATCATGTAATGATGATTGACACTGTAGAATAAAATTAAAATCAACAGAAAACCTTGTGGGTTTTTTTTAGAAGACAATACCTTTTTAACAGAGATTGTCCCAAAAGGACTTACTGCCTATTAAACATAACAGCCTTACTTGTAAATTAGAAGCCTCTGTCTATATCAGAAGTAGATAATCAAGTGTATTTTAAACTATAACTCCCATAAGACTCAAGTTAAAGGATCAATATTCATAAATTTGGGGAATTACATGTTCTTACATATCAGAATATACACTCTGCTTTAGACACCCAATTGCAGAATTTTAACAGTCCCATATAACTGAAAAAGAACAGTACCATCTCTTCCATGTGTTTTATAGAAAACAAGCAGCCTGTTATAAAATACATAAAATAAAATATAATTTCATTAGCAGTGGCAATAAATGAATTCTAGAAGAAAACACTTAAGTTTAACACAGCTTCAAAGAAAACTAACAGTAAATCAGAGTTTTCTGTAGGAAACTTGGTATAAAGAAAAGAAAAAAGCCATTTAAGTTTCAAGTCAGCCTTTGATAGTCCTTACAAGCTTTAATTTTCCTACTTTGAAATCTGATACATAGGATCAGATATATCTCATCTATCTGCCATAGGGATCTATTTTACATATAATGTATCAAACATATTAGTTGAATATATCGGTTGATGGTGCAATGACAAGGTTAGTGAGCTGTTCCAGGTAAAAAGATGCTACCCACTTTTTGCTAGGCTGCCCACATTTTTTTAATCTACAAGAGTTCATTAACTCTATCTTTGCATAATCCAAAATTACTGCAGTAGGATCTCCCTGGGAATAAACCCCATTTTGTTTTATTACAGATGAAATATATTTTGCATTTTATAATAAGGGATGTTACATTTCATTGGCAACATTGACAATGTAATTATATACCCTTTTTGTCTTGTAAAATATTAATATTGATAAGACATCTCTTGTAATGTATGTTTGTGTTTTTTAATGAGGAAAGGATAGAGGCCTGAAGATAGAGATGGCTGAGCAGCTCTGAATCTATGGTCTCTCTTTAATTTTTTCCGCCTTTGTTTTTATATACTTTTAATTTACTTTTTATAAACTGTAATACCTATTTTAGCTACAACTCAGTAAAGTATAAAACAGGACTCAGGATTGGGGAAAAGGAAGAAGAGATTGCATATACACTTCACAACATAAACTCCATCTAAGTTTTTGAAACTGCAAAAAATGGATGAATATACAGTACAACAAACAATGTAATTAAGTAATTCTGAGCCTTCTTATTCTCCAGATAGACATGAGAATTGTATAGCTAGACACTGTATAACTTTTATGATTCCTCAGAATGGGATCTACAAACAGAAATTAAAAGTCAACAGTTTATAGAACTGTCTTCCCCCTCCTCAGAAAGCTGCTATTTGTTCAGCAGCTGTATTGCTTATGTAAAATAGAGAGGATATGAACTTAAAAAGGGAGAATATAACAGATTTAATATCTAGGCATTGCCTGCTTCTAGTGCAAAGTGTGGTCTCAGTCTTTGAACTTATTGCAATGTAAAATACTACTAAAGGAGTCCTTTGTAAAATGTACTGAAAGTCGCTCAAATAAAACAGCAGAAGCTGTAAAGACACCAGCTGCTCACACCAAAGAGCAAGTAATAGGAAACTTAGAGCTGACCCCATTCCCAAGTATTTATTTATTTATTTATTTATTTATTTATTTATTTATTTATTTGGACTTGTATGCCACCCCATCTCCAAAGACTCGGGGCGGCTCACAACTAAAAAGAAAAATAATAAATAATTAAGAAAAGATTAAACCAAGACAAGCCCAAAAAGACAATTTAAATACTAAGAAAGATAAAACCACCCCACCCAGGAAGGGTCACAGCCTGGATTGGTCGAACAACCAGGTCTTCAAATCATAGCGGAAGGTGCGGAGGTTGGGGGCCAGGTGGAGCCCCAAGGGAAGTTGGTTCCAGAGGTCACGGGCCGCGACAGAGTAGGCTCGTCGCCGGGGGACCACCAGCCAACATTGGCTTGCCAATGGGACCCTGAGGAGTCCTTGCCTATGTGCTCGCACAGGGCGGTTGGCACTTGATATCAGCAGAGGCTCCCTTAAATATTGAGGACCCATGTCGTGAAGGACTTTGTATGTTAAAACCAGAACCTTGAATCTCACCTGAGTGCAACCGGCAACCAATGCAGGTAGGAGGGGGTAACATGGGAGAATCGGGAAACTCCCATCACCACCCGCGCTGCCACATTCTGCACCAGCTGCAATCTCCAGATGGTATGCAAGGGCAGTCCCAAGTAGAGAGCATTGCAGTAGTCGAGTCTAGAGGTAACAAGGGCATGAGTCACTGTGTGCAGGGCATCTCGGTCCAGAAAAGGGTGTAGTTGATGAACAAGGCGGAGCTGGGCAAAGGCCCCCCTGGCGACGGCCCCCACCTGCTCCTCCAACCGGAGCCGAATATCCAGGAGGACCCCCAGATTCCGTGCCCTATCCACAGGGGCAACACCGCTCCCCCTATGGCCAAAGATGGATATTCCTGACTGGGCCGAGATGCCGGTATGCACAGCCACCCAGTCTTGGCCGGGTTGAGTCGAAGCATGTTCCTGCTCATCCAAATCTGTACTGCATCCAAACACTGGGTCATCAGGGAGAGGGCATCGCTGATTTGGTTCGGGGTGGAGATGTACAGCTGGGTGTCATCTGCGTACTGATGGAATCTCACCCCGAAACCATGGATGATCTCACCCAGCGGCTTCATATAGATGTTAAATAGCAGGGGGGAGAGAACCGACCCCTGAGGGACCCCACAGGAGAGCACCCTTGGGGTCGACCTCTGACCCCCCGCCAATACCTATTGTGACCGCCCCGAGGGGTAGGAGGTGAACCACTGAAGCACAGTGCCCCCCAATCCCAACCCCTCGAGGCGTCTCAAAAGGATACCATGGTCGATGGTATCAAAAGCCACTGAGAGGTCTAATAAAACCCCTGTCCCGGGCCCTCTAGAGATCATCCATCAGCGCGACCAATGCTGTCTCCGTGCTGAAACCAGGTCGAAAGCCCGATTGATATGGATCCAGGTAGTCTGCTTCATCCAGGAAAAGTGGAAACTGCTGAGCCACCACACTCTCAACAACCTTCCTCAAAAAGCGAAGGTTGGAGACTGGACAAAAGTCGGGTCCAGGGCAGGCTTCTTCAGGAGGGGTCTCACCACCACCTCCTTCAAGGTGGAGGGAAAAACACCCTCCCTTAATGAAGTGTTGACAACTTCCCGGAGCCAACCACAGGTGACCTCCCTGGTGGCATAAGCCAACCAGGAAGGACACGGGTCCAACAAACATGTGGTGGAACTCAGACGCCATATAGTCCTGTCCACTTCATCCTCAGAAACAGGATTGAACTCATCCCAGATCACACTGGCCAGACTGCCTGTATCCCGTTCCTCAGACCACTGCAAATCAGAGGACAACCCGCTCCGAATTCGAGCAATCTTATTCGACAGATATTGACCAAACTCCTCAGCCCTTCCCCTCAATGGGTCCGCCCCCCCCCTGAATGAAGGAGAGAGCGAGTAGCCCAAAACATGGCAGCTGGGCGGTTATCTGCGGATGCTATGAGGGCGGAGAGATAAGACCTTCTCGCCACTCTCATAGCCACCAGGTAAGTCCTAATATGGGCTCTTAGCTGGGCTCGATCGGACTGGGAGCGGGTGGACCTCCACCTGCTCTCTAAGCCCCTCCGATGGCGTTTCATCTCCCGGAGCTCCTCTGTAAACCAAGGAGCCATCCGGGATCCACGGCGTGTGAGGGGCCGCATGGGGACAACCCTGTTGAGGGCATCCAATGCAGCCTGTTGCCAAGCAGATGCCAGATCCTCGACAGAGCTGTGGGCAAGGGAAGAGGGAAGAAACCCCAGTTCCACCTGGAACCTCTCAGGGTCCATAAGGCGCCTGGGGCGGAACCATCTAAGCGGCTCCTCATCCCAGCAGTAGGGGCCCAGGAACTCCACCGCCACCCCAAGAGGACGTCAAGAAGCCCAGGCAGGACTGCTGTCACACAGCTGGGAGAAAGGTATGCGAGCAGCAAGCCCACCCGACCATTAGGCCCCCACCTCAGGAGGAGGGTCTCACTCCTGCCTATCTCTGGGACAGTGACCTCCCTTGGAAACAAGGTCTCCCGGATAACCACAGCCACCTCGCCACCCCTTCCCTGGGCCCGTGGCCAGTGCACAACCTGGAAACCTGGAGGGCACAACTCAACCAGAGGGACACCACCCTCTGGGCCCAACCAGGTCTCGGTGATACAAGCCAGGTCCACAGCCTCCTCCTCAATGATCTCACGGAGGAGGGTGGACTTATTAGCCACGGACCTGGCATTAAAATACACCAGCCTAAGCCCAGGGGTCCCAGTTCCCATGCCCCCTAGGGAGGAGGCCATAGGGTCAGAGCAAGCAACTGCACAAAGATGGCGGGTGCGCGCTCCCAACACGTGATATGGCCCTATGCCTCAACGTCTCCTGCCAACCCCAACCACCCTGGGAATCGCGGTCCCCACCTCAGACCCCGGGGCCCCGCTGGCCCCCAACCCCTGCCCCCCCACCATGAGCCGGGCTGCAAAAAGACCCATTCACCCCCCTCCCTAACCCCTTAAGACGACCAATTAAAAATTAAAAAAGTTTCCCCTTCCTATCAAATTTAGAATTTAGCCCCTTAGTTGTGGCATGCCACCACTCGGGATCCCAGGATCCGTCATTAAGGTAAGCTCTTGACTGCGTAAGGGGCCACTTCACAGACAGGGGAACCGTCTGGAGGGCCCATAGGGAGTAGGCAGGCATAACAAATACATCTCAGGGCAGGTCGATACAGGAGGTAGTTGATTAGGTGGAAATATTGCAAAGATGGAAATACAATACAAAGGGCCGGGCAATAGTAATAGTCAGGAGACAGTCCACAATCAGCAGCTCTCTCACAGCTGCCGACGGTCAGAGTCAAAATAGACCAGTCACTGCTCTGCCACCACAGTGACTTGTGGCAAAAGTCCTGAGCAGCCCCCTGCCCTCTCACTGCAGGGGGGTTAAGTCCTCCATTGCCCTCTCACTGCAATGGGGAACCGCCAGGTCCCGGAGAAAAGAGGCAAGATACGAGTCTGGGTAGTTGGTATAGATGAGCCGGGCACCCTCAATAGTGCCGAATAAGTCCAGAGTGACATTGACAGGCAAAGAGACAGTGACCAAAGATGGACCTCACAAGCAACATGGGGTAGCCAGGTCTGTAGGAGTCCAAGAAAAGTGCAGCATTCACATACTGGCCACGACCACGGGTCTAGAGCCATGGCTGCCTCCTTCTTGGGGGGTCTCCGCCAAAGACTCAACCCACAATCCTGTTTGGGATAGAGCCGGCTCACCCAGCCCGGGCCATGACCGCGAACGCCTCCCTTCAGGGCCCTCCAGACCTGCAGGCTCCTGCCCCTCCCCGTAGGACTTTTCCTCCCAGAACTCTCACTTCTGGGGAAGAGGAAGGGGGAGCTCTTCGAGGATGGGTCAAAAGGCCCAAACCCCTGCAGAAACGCTGCCCCTATCCATAAACTGGAGAAAGGGGGGGCATTGGGCCAGCAGTCCCGCCGTCGACGGACTCCACGCGGTTACCTTCATGGTTACCACGGTACCACAAGCCACAGACCGCCACTGTTGCTGCTGCCTTCCATGGAGCCAAGGCCCCGGTGCCGCAGCAGAGTCGCACATTGCCAAGGCCATCGTAGCCACTGCCACCCTCAGATCCTAGCATTGCCGTGCCCATCGCCAGCAGCAAACAGCTGACGACCACCACCAGCGACGACATCGGGTCCTCGACAGCCATCGCCGTCACCACAGGCGCCGAAACTTCCTGGCACCAGGGCTTTGCAAGGCAAGTGGTGTGGGGCAAACAGCGTTGCTGCTGTGCCCCCAATCCGGCCGGCAAGCCTGCAGCTGATACAAAGGCCATGGGGGGGGGAAACCCAGCAACACTGAACCGCCGGCCCATTTTCTGCTGGAATGGCTCTAGCGGCATCCCACGACTCTCCAGGGACGACTCCAAGGAAGCCAGAAACAACAGGCAAGCCTCTTCACTCAATAATCAACAAAACCTCCAAACGCCAAGAGAGCCCTCTCACCGCCGAACTGCCATCTTGGGCATGCGCAAGTATTCTAGGAGAGAACGACATAACTATGGAGGGTTTAACTCTCAAGCAGAAAAAGGACAGAGATGAATTAATAAGGAAACTATTTAAGCAGTCAACAAGTTACATTCCATATTAAACTAACAGAGAACAATATTGCAATTAATAAAATCTTGAATCCATGTGAAATTAATTGTGGACTGTAGGTTTCTGAGCTTATGGCTATTCACTTCTTCTCACAAGCATTTCCTTCCATCGATTGAGGTTACCCATGAAGTATATCTATATTTTCTCCTCCAAGGTTATGAAATAAGAAATTTATAGAGTTAGCTTTATACCAAGGAAAACTTTGAAGTAAAAATTTGAAAGAGAATTCGATATAGTGATTAAATAAAGAATAAATATAAGACAGATAAAAAGAATTGGGTCTATGAGAAACAGGATTTCAAGCTGCCTTGTCTTTTTTGTTCTCTTTTTCCTATTTTCTTCTCATTTTGTCTTCATTTTTTCCCATTTTCTTTTTTCTTTCCCAAACTGTTATTATTATTTTTATAATATGGTTAAAACTTCCTTAATTATTGCCCATTGATATTTAAATCAATTCCACATTTTCTTCAGAATTGCTGTTCTGGGGTGTCTTAACTAACCTTGTTGTGTGATGTGCTATAATTTATTTATTTATTTTTAATTTACTTGACTGCCTATCTCTGGGCCATGACTCTGGATAGCATAGAACAAGTAAAAATAACAATCCAATAAAAAAATTGAAATCCAATATACAAACACATAAAATGATCAAAAGTCACTTTAAAGCAAAAGTAATCATGGACAGTGACTGAAGTCCATCTTGGATCAAACTCAACAAAATCATTGTAAGAGTTCTCTACCATTCCTAGATCCTCAAGCACATGGCAAAGCTATGTCTTCAGTACCTTTCTAAAGCCTGACAGGATTGGGGTGAATATAAACACTGCTTTAGTTTGGTTAAACTTCTATTATATGCTGCCAATTTTCCATGGTTACATTTTTTAAAAATTTTTGGGGTTTTCAATATTGTATTAGTAACAAAAATGGAGTGCTGTGCCATGGATGCTAGTTGTGTCTGCCAACTGTGGGGAGAGACAAAGTTGTTTGTAGACAGCACTAGCATCTAGTGATGCCATCAAAAAAACTCTGTGAACAGTTAGACAGTGGCAGCCACATCCACTGGCATGATCAAGAGGACTCCCTGCCAAGGTTATGGAAGAGTTATACAAATCAGAGAAGCCAGAATGAGTCTTGTGATACAAACACAGGGACTAATTCCATCACAAGCCGAATTAATCATTCCAAAGAAGGAGGAGGACATTTGCAGTGAGAAAGCCACGTGGAGCCTTGTGAAAAAAAATGACCTACTTATACGTGCTACAACTTCAAAAAATAAGGAATAGTTACAGGTATACTGTACAGATAATACCTTTAAAAAGTATACTTTATTCATACCCATTGCATAAAAGCTTTTATCTGCATACTAAGCTATCTGCATACTTTAATTATTACTCATTGCTACACAAAATCACAAAAGCAAATTGAGAGATTACAAGAGCTTTTACAGGCCCTTAAAATGGTGTGTTTCAGTAACCAAATTCCCCAAACCTGCAACAATAGGTTTTAGGAACTTCCCTATCTTCAGTCAAAAAGAAGTTTGAAAGGTCCGTTTCAAGTTTATTTATTTTTTTATTTTTTTTAATTTTTTTTATTTTTTTTTTATTTTTAATTACATTTATATGCCGCCCTTCTCTGAAGACTCAGGGCGGCTTACAGTTTCTGGGATACAACCCAGTGTGCTCAGCAATAGCCTTCATTCCATTGTATATGCCTGCTTATTACTAAGCAGCATTTTTACAAGGTCAGCTTATTGCCCCCAACAATCTTGGGTCCTCAATTTACCTACCCCGAGAGGATGGAAGGCTGAGTCAACCTTGAGCCTGGTGGGATTCGAGCCTACAATAATTGTAGGCAGCTGGATCTTAAGAGCAGGCATTTAACAGCCTGAGCTACCAAGGCTCTTAGTTGGTACCTGAAGCCACTTTGAAAGGTGAAGTTTAGCACTTGGGAGGAAGAGTGACACAAATGTTGTCTCTAATGGAGTGGCCATAAGCCCCTATTAGCTCTACTGATGCATTCATATTATTCAGTCTTTGGACCTATGTTATATATATATAAATAATTTATTCTGTTTTTAAAAGTAGCAATTTTAGCATTTGTTACATGACAGCACAGTATTTTTGAGTGTGGGATCTATATTTTTCAGGGTATGATGAATTGTTTCTTCATAGTTCAATACTTATAAAAGGCTAACAGAATCTCAATATTATTTGCTCACTTTTATGCTTAAAATATTAGGAAGAATTTTTGTGCCATTACAGTCATTTCACTTCAATGAATTGTATTATATACACTTCATTGTATATAATATACACTTATGTACACTTCATTGTATATAATAGATGGATAATCTATATAATTCAGTTTATGCCTTATACTTCTCTAAATGTGTTACTTTTTCATTTTCTTATCTTATTATCCTATGAATGTAATAAATCATTCTGGTAAAGCAAAGCAATATTGTCCATTAGGGTTACAGCAACTCAGCCACATTAAAAGCAATGATGCTTTTTTAACCAAAGATGTTTAAACCATATGTAATCAGCTGTGTATCTCATAAACAGGAATATGATAACATCAATCATTCCCTTTACAAAAAGGTGCCGAAATTTTTGTTAAAAATGTTAATAGGAAACAGTAATCCTGGCTTTTTAAACAATATAAATGATGTTCATGCTATGTGATATAACAATGGTCCTTGCATGATAGCTAAAAATCCAGTAGTGATTGCTTAATGCATAAACCATTAATTTAAAAACATAGATATCTGATTCTCACCAAAATGCTACTCTGACTGATTTGTTGCCTTGGAAAAATAAATGTTATTCTGATCCCTATCCCAGAATCCTGTACAATTTTGAGGTCAGAAAATTTATCCATGGCTTTCCCTGAAATCAAATATAGTATTGTTGTTTATTGCATAAAAAGCTTGGGACATACCTTAAACTATGATTTGTTGACTAGATGTGTTTATCAAGGGCTACTCATGGCAATACTGTAGCACCAGGCAGAATAGATATACTTCATTATTGACTTCTAAAGATCCCTCAGAAACTTCCCCTCTCCCTGAAGCAGTTTGGAAGTGTTCCCAAGCAATTCAGGCTAGATTTTATGAAAGATGGATACCTAAATTAGGAGAGATTAATAGTCTGTCTCTTATAATTTATGTTTCAGTGACAACCACATTGGAGAAAATGATATCACAAAAGATTTTAGATTGCATTAGCAACCATTTTAGTACTCCAAGCCCCAGGCAGTGATTATTGTGTTGAGTATGACATTAAGATATGTTCAACAGTACAAAAAAAAAGTAAAAATAAGCAGGTCTTCTAAATTCTCTATTGAAATTCTCTCTCTCTCCTTCACTTCCTCCCTCCCTCCCTCCCTCTCCCTCCCTCCCCCCTCCTCTCTCTTTCTCAGCAGAAGCATCCTCTCAGGAGAAATAGAGAACAAAGAGGGCAAAAAATAAAACAATAGTGTACAAGCACAGTTCACTCCATAACATCATCGCACTTATGTTGTCTTTTTGACACAGTCTTGGTTTCTGTGGATACCAAAGTCATGTAGAATGCAGCAATGCATACTGAAGGAGATTGACAGATATCTCAAAGAACAATGAGCAAAAGCATGTTTCCTTCTCCTGTCCTAAACTATTTTGTTAAACAAGAAAAATGGAAGGGAGGACAAATGGCTACACATGCAACAAAAGGCAAATACACTTACTTACTTACTTACTTACTTACTTACTTACTTACTTACTTACATTAGATGTCAGGATGCCAATACAGATTAGCAAGATCACCACATCTCATCATTTTGGCAATACAGTTTTCTGTAGTCTTAGCTGCTTCTAAGACAATGTTTTGATTTTCTGGAAGAAGGACAACAGCTACTACCAAATTCAGATAAGAAGGAGATACCAAGCATTTCTCCACTGATAATTTATGGTGTCATCCAGCCATCACTGAGCTGAATGTAACTAGTGAAGGCAGGATTTATATTGACCCAATGCAGTAATGGCTAGATGCAGTGGTGGGATTGAAATAATTTAACAACTAGTTCTCTGCCCTAATGACCGGCTGGGTGGACATGGCTGGGTAGGTGTGGCCAGGGAGCATGACAGGACTCAGCCTCTTGCAGCACTCTGCTAGTCAAACAGGGTGCTGGGGTTAATTACAAAATGTGAGCTTTACTTTGTGACATCCAGATCCAGCGAGCAAGGAGTGTGAACTGCACAGAAAATACACTTTTGTTATGAAGTGTTAAATAATATTAATTGAGTTTGGCCTGGATCTTTAAACCTATATCTATTTCACAGAGTCATTCAATAAATTGCAATGCCAAGTTGTGTCAGATCAAAACAGATTTATTTATAACAGAAACAATCAATAAATATATTATTCTTAAATATCTACAGAGTCTTTTCTTCTTTCGTTCCTTTTAAACAGTCCTTCAAGGAACTAGAAGTCACTATGAGAGATTCACAGTTCTTCCTCTCATAACCTCTTCTTAGATATAGCTAACCTCTTTAGAAAGTCCCTTTCTCTTTAGGTTATAGATCTTCTCTCAGATCTCTTTGCTATCTTCTCATACACAGACCTCAGTCTGTCAGATCCTAATATCTCCTCAGAGTCTTGGATCTTCTCAGTATCTCCAATCTCCTTAGAATCTCCTCATTTTATTTCTCTTTTTTCTCACAGACATTGAGAATGACAGTTGACAGCCCTTTTATACTTAGGGGCGTGTCCTACAGTATCACAGTGATGTGCTCAATGCCACCCTGTCATTGGTAGGTTTGATCACCCCATCAAACTCTACTAATTTGTAAACTGCATAGTAACTCCAGAAAGTTCTACTTTCTGACATGAAGAAATATCCCCAAAGTCAGATGTACACTAAATGTAGATTGATTTTTAGCTACACATCTTTCCAGCAAATGGCAAAATTTGAAGCTCCAGGTAAAGAGAATTCATTTTAGGATGAGTAACTACAGTTTGCATGTTGGAGGTTCCTAAAGGAATGCTGGGAAACTCTGTATTTTAAAGAACATTTGAGGGAGGGGTGCAAAATAGCCCTTCTCTGCCTGAGGCTATAGAGACCTGGCACCAATCAAAACACTGTTTGTGAAGCAACTGATCAACACTGAAAGGGTAAGCCACTAGTATATGAAAATAAGAGCAAACTCCACTCGCTTCTAGAACTGATGATATTACCTAGTTTGGTAATGAAACATCTTCAAAAAAAACCAGTCAAGCTCAGAGAGCACCAAGGACCTCACAGTTCAACCCTGAGCTACAAATATTCTCTTCTATCGATAAACACTTTTTGGTTGTTGAGGGACTTTATATGAGATGGCTCCCAATGGATTTCATTCTAAATTTTGATATGATTTCTGCAAATAAGGAATGAGTATTTGATCTTTTATACATTAAAAAAAACAAAGCTAAGGGATAAACAAATAAAAAACAGATTTGAAAAAAGAAAAGGCTCAGGAAAGAAAAAGAGTGAAAGTGTAAGAAAGAGGAAAAGAAAGAAAACTGAAAAAGAATGACTTCCAACTTTCTTTGCTACATTTATAAGTAAAAAAAAATATCAAACTCTTACTCTAAGATTAACATTTGCCTACATTACTTCCATAATCCCATATTTAATCATCAAAACCCAGATCAACTTTTAATTTCAGTTTGTCACAAAAAGTCCAGTAATGGTTCATATTGCTTTAATCATTATTTGTTAACAAAACCACAACTGATTTATTTAATTGCACCAAACTCTAAATTATACAGGAATGGAAAATCCTAAACTCTAGTGTAGACCCATGCTTCTCAACTTTGGCAAGTTGAGAAGGTGCATGGACTTCAATTTGCAGAATTCTCAAGGCAGCGTGAAATTTGCCCATCTTAAACTTGCCAAGACTGAAAAACGCTGATCTACAGATAGGGATTTTTCCATTCCCCTTTTACTGGTTCTTACTTATAAGCAATCATAATGCAAAACCCTCACTTCCAACCCATCCAAGAGCAAAGATAATGCAAAATCCTCACTTCCACCCCATTCCAGAACAACCACCATTCCCTCGCTAACCTTCTTTCCAGCTCCATTCTCCTGCACGCAGGACAACAAAAGAAGAACATGTGACTACAAGTTTTAAAAAAGTTCAGTCAGACCTTCCAACTTCTTGGGATAAAAAAGATCTCATGAAGTTGAAAGGTCTGACTGAAGTGACTTATCAGCCACCCAGCTGATAAGCGCAGCTGGTCCATTGCTGCCTTCCAGATGATAAGGGCTGCTCCCAGTCATGCCCCCCACCCTGAATGGCAACTCCAGTGGGAAGGGCGGGGTGAGCCAGTGGTGGAAACAACTGGTTCACTAAACTACACAAAAAATTAACCACACCTTTGGCCGAACTGGCCCAAACGAGCTGAATCCTACCAATGGGTAGATGGCATAATAAACTGTTAAAGTGGAAAGTGGTTTGAAACTTCGTTGTCCTCCTACTATTGGTTGCTGACCCCTCTTGACAAGTTATGTTTTGTTTTGTTTTGTTTTGTTTTGTTTTGTTTTGTTTTATTTATTTATTTATTTATTTATTTATTTATTTATTTATTTGTCAAGAGCTTACAATATAGCAGACACAAGAACAAACATAAGTTTAAATACAAGAAATAGGAACTAATAATTGGGGACAATAGGACAGGGGTGGTAGGCATGATTGTGCACTTATGCCCGCCCCTTACAGACCTCTTAGAATGAGACCTCTTAGGTTAGTTTGAGGGTAAAGGAGTGGGGGTTTGAGCAGGTGACAACAGAATCAGGTAGTGAGTTCCAGACATTGACCACTCTCTTGCAGAAATCGTACTTCCTACAATCAACCTTGGAGTGGTTTACATTTAGTTTATATCTGTTCTGTGCTGTTGTGTTGTTGTTGTTAAAGCTGAAATATTCATTAACTGGTAAGCTGTTGTAACATAAGATTGTATGTACTATGCTTAAGTCTAATCTTAGACAGCATAGTTCAAGGTTATCTAAGCCTCGAATCTCAAGTCTGGTGCTGTAGGGTATTCTGTTGTGAACAGAGGAATGTAGTACTCTTCTGATAAAATACTTCTGGACTCGCTCAATTGTATTTATGTCTGATATACAATGTGGATTCCAGACAGCAGAGCTGAATTCAAGTATTGGTCTAGCAAAGGTTTTGAATGCCCTAGTTTGCAAATCAGTATTACCAGAGGAGAAGCTTCGCAAAATTAAATTTGCAACCTTTAAAGCCTTTTTGGCAATACTGTTTGCAGTGAGCTTTGGCGCTTAGATCATTCAATATCAGAACTCCAAGGTCCTTGAAAAAGTGAGGATCATCAACAAGGTCATGTCCACTTAGCTTGTAATTGGTATATAGATTTTTTTTTTTACCAATGTGTAGGACAGAGCATTTGTTGGTAGAGATTTGGAGTTGCCAACTGTTAGACCATTCAAACACATAATCAAAGTCTTTTTGAAGGATGGTATCATTGACGGTGGTGTTGAATAGTTTTACATCATCAGTGAAGAGGACACAGTTGTGGGACGCCGCTGATAATTGGTGCAGGGTTTGATAGGGCATTTCCTATTTTTATTATTTGTTGTCTATTTGACAGGAAGGCAGTAATCCACTTGTGAAAGGATCCAGAAATGCCATAAGAATTTAATTTTAATAGTAGTTGGTCATATACCACTGAGTCAAATGCTTTGCAGAAGTCAATGTAAATTACATCTATTGATTTATATAGTCCTTCCTTAGACACAAAGCCAGCAGGGTGACCTTGGGCCAGTCATTCTTTGTTAGCCCTGGAAGGAAGCAATGGCAAACTACTTCCAAAATCTTGCCCCAAAAAATGCAGGGATAAATCCAGACAGTTAGCAAGAGACAAAAATTAATTAAAAAGTACCAAAAGAAAACAAAAATAAACAAATTGACTACCAATGCAGGGTCCACAAAATTGGTGGGAACATTGGGAACCAGATAGAATGTGTAAGGGGTTCTATATGTTGGACCAATTGTCATCTACAGAATTTCCTTGGTTTACTAATTACTAAACTTATCAAAGAATTGACAAACCCATGCTATATCTTGTTAATTCTGGCATGTATAAAACAAACAGTTATTCTGCAATATGCAATTAATGATGCATAAACTAAGCAGATAGCTGCAACTATGTAACCATGGCTACCCCTGGAAAAGGCAAACATTCAGATCTTCTTAGTATTTGAATGTGAATCCATAAAGAAATAGCAAGGCATAAAGTAGACCAGGAATTTGAAAACTTCTCAGAAGGATACAATAACAAGCCACTTTTGTAGAATGTGAATATTAGAAATGTTCACAGCCAATTTTAACATATTAGAAAAAGCACTGGCAGAAAATGTTGTAGTTAAGGCTTTGAATAAACATAAAAATATGCATATTAAAGGAAACAAGCATGAAAATATGTCTACATTTTCATGCTGGGTACTGTTGTGGTTCACTGGCAGCAGGTGCAGACTGCAGAGGTATCGGACAGTGAGGACGAAAGGGAACCTGTCAGGGAGTCTGGAGAGGACTTGGACAAGGGTCCTGCATCCGATGCAGGGATGGTGCTAGGAACATCTGAGAGTGGGGTGCTACCTTCGGAGCCTTCAGAGTCTGGCAGTAGTGAAGCCGAGGACCCAGGGGAGCCTGTTCCCAGTGCGCATGTGCACAGAGCTGCTAGAAGGCGAGAGCAGCTGAAGCAGAAGAGGCGACTTGGGAGTAAGGCTTGGAGGTGATTGCCCCTCCCATAAAGGGATAAAAGTCAAACCACAATGATGAAAAGATTTGCAGGAAGCAAAGCAGTTCAGTAATTTCTGAATCCTTTTTGAAGCTCTTTGGTCTGGTCCGTTTTTTCTGGGTTTTTGAGTTGGTTTATGTTAGCCTTAATTGTATTTCTGTTTTTTGGTAGCATTCTACAGCACTGAAAAGTGTGCTCTTATCTGGAGGAACTGTGTGTAATTCATTTGGGCTGGAAATGCAAGTAATTCCCAGCGTCGCATTAAAATAGGTTTTACTTTTAAAATCAGTTTGTGTTTTATTAAGTTTGATGAAGCCTGGGTCAGAACAAGTACTTTTAAAAATGCAGATAAGTGCAATTTTGGGTCAAAATAATCTTGATACTGGAAAATGAAAAACTGGAGGGAAAATAAATAACAGTTGAATCCAGGATGGAAATTTTGTGTTCTGGATTTATGCTGTGGCCCTTTCCCTCTTGATCCCACTTTAGAAGAGATTCATATTACTAGGATATTGACAGGTTTACTGCAGAATTGCACATGAAATCTCTGAAAAAAATAATAAGGAATAGAAATGTATTGTGTTCGTGTAAATAATATAAAAATGTTGTTCGCCATAATGAACAACAACAAAAAATCTGTAGTCAATCCTTTCTAGTATATTGCCCCGAAAGGTAAATATAAGTTAAGTTCCTTACATTAATCTGATCCCAATTATCCAGTAAGTTAGTGACCAAAAGACCAACTCATCTAAGGACAAACAAATTGCCAGCCTTGCTCCTCAAATTAATTCAAGCATAAAGTTGAATTCTAGACAGGGTTAAGCATGAAATTAAAGTCCCCAAGAGCACTGCTTGTCAAAATAAAACTTACCTCAAAATAAAAAGCTTCATAAATCAAAAGATAAAAAGCAGATGCAATCTCACACTTCACCAAGATAGAACCCTGCTCACAACATCTAACCATGTCTGAGCAGCATGATTGAAGGATACATATTTGATAAATGATGGTTCAGATGGTTCAGCATTTCATTAATTGAAATGCTATGTCTTTTTTCCTCCAAAAATGGTTGATACAGAATTCCCCAGATGCTTCTGAATAACTACAGAAAAGGTGAGACATTCACTGAAGCCCAGGGCACACACTAGGGGCAAATGACCTATTTTTATTTATGATCTATTTTAATTCCTCATTCTTTAGTATATGTTCAGGATTTAGATCTACTTGAACATCACCTTGAGGACTCTCCAAATCATGGCCCAAATCATGCCATGAATGGAATCATATTCAAGTGATGGCACAGTCTTGAAGCCAAATTGCAAACATGAATTGTCTCGAGAGAAACAAATCAACAAGACAGTTAAACAAAGAATTAAAGATTCAAAGTGAATCTAGACAGGATTTAAAGGGTGTACCAATTTCTTAGAAAAGTCAAAATAGCCTTCCAATAGATTACTCAAAGGAACATTCATCTTAAATATTATTCCACCTCAAGGTCCTCTCCTTAGCAGGTCTTAAGAAAGATTTAACAAAATCCCAGCCATTTAGAGATGATGCCCTTGAGAAACTGGGGAGGTTGATTCAATTGAACATGTGATTTTGAGATGCCTGTTGACCTCTGATCCTTTTGTAATTAAAACTCAGAGGTAATGTAAAGTTGCCAAATACACCTTTTTATCTTCAAGAACTCACTGTGTTGTTATCGCTAGCAGAGTCAGACTAATGTATACAACTACTGCAGTATTTTTAGATGTACTTAATTTTTACTGTGTTTTATTAACATATTCTTGGTCTACAATTGTTATAAAGTTTATGTATATTATTCATAAAAGCATTCATTGAGTTTCTGGCAATCTCCTTCATAAAGAATTAAAATTTAAGTCAAGGCATGAAAATAAAGACAGACATCTGTATCTAAGTAACCACTTGATATTCTCTAGATATTTTGGATTACAACTCCCTTATCCTCAGTCATTGGTGTTTCTAGTTGGGAGTAAAGGGGACTTCAGTCTATAACATCTGGAAGACAATTCATGTTCTCCCTCAGTGATTAACAGCAGCTATCAAAAGTCTTATCCAGCATTACCAGGAGATTGTAGATATTAAACCTCTTTATAGAATCCTATTCAATCCTTGGGAATATTGCTTGACTCATTTATCCACCTCTTTTAACTGTGTGTGTGTGTGTGTGTGTGTGTGTGTGTGTGTTTATGTGTATGTCAATATAAATGTCAGTATGTCAGAGCCCAGCTGAAGTATTGTTCCTACATCAGTAAACAAATTGCAGATACAGAAGTATTTCAGCTGAGATCCAACCAGCCCATTTTCATACCAATAAAAGCACTATGTATGCAGGAAAAGGATGATGAATTTCCAGAATGCCATTGGGAATGAATCTGTTTAATACTTTTATTATTCTTATATTAGTTTTACTCTATCCTGTTTATGTACAAAGATAATCCTACGCCAGTTGAAATACAACTTCAGCTGCTATGACCATGTCTAAATAAAAACAGCCTAATAAAGGTCAGTAGCGAAGTAAATCATTGCTCTAAAACTGTTGTGTTTTCCTTGTAGGTCTCCACCTTCATTTGCACACTGCCTGGATTTATCTTTTCAGTAATTCTAGGGTTCCTTTTTAAACTCCGGAAACCTCAGAACATAGAAAGTCAACAACATTCCATTAAAGCTTATTTGGGATTTGCTTCTAAATCAAGCTGTGTAGTACTGTGTACATTTTACACGTAAACCATGACTCCTTTCAATCCTCAGATGTCCAATGCTTAATCTGATGAGTGTTTATTACAGTAATATATTATTTATATGATTCTGACATTAAGTGGATAATGATTCCTAAAGATACAGCCTGCCTGAAACTGCTCAGAAACTGACAAGTTTCCTTTATTGTAAAGGAACCATTATTTTGTATCTTACTTATTAAAAGGCCCAGAGTGCTATATAATTTAAATAAAAACCATATAAAATTCTCAACAAATTGAAGGAAAACCAAAGATTTATTAAAGCAACAGCAAAATAAAAAAAGAGATTATAGACGATGGATTGTTAGTGTCAACTTATTTCCTTCATTCTGAAGTCTTCATGACTGACCACAAGTCTGGCCCTGAAAAAAAAAGTCCCCTTTAATGCACTGAGTTGATGGGATAATTTCCCATGAATTAAAGGATGGGAAGCCAGGGTGGTTGGGCAAATAACTGTTCAATGAAAAGTGCAATATTATTTCACTTTCTTTTTATATATATGCAAATAAACACACACAGTTGAGTGCTCACTCTTTCATCAAACTCAATGACAGCTTTTAGCAAAATAATAGCACTTTTTTTGCAAGAAAAACTAATGATCCCTTAATTAAGTTTTAAGAAGTAGTCAAGTTTCTTACCATTTTTGCAAACTCTCTGATGCAACCATTGTTTTAAGTAACACTAGCCTAAATTATATTAAAATTTTCAGTTTTGTATACGCTTTCATGTCAGAAACAGTGCTGAATGAAAATGATGTCATTGTCTGGCCCAATTCTAAGTAAGAATAGCTGAATGTTCCATTTCTGAATCATTCAATCATCCCTAAACCTTGCTCTTTCATGCTTTGTTGTTTTAATTTTTATAGAAAATTATCCTAGGAATTAGATAAAAAACAAACTGGTTTCTTGAATAAACAATGGCCCATCACACAAAATGCAAAGCAATAGTCTTTGATGATTTTCATGTAGCATGCAAGATAGAAGAAAGGAGGATATATTTTGGAAAGAAATGTTACATGTAACTAAAATTACTATTCTTAAAAATAGAAATAATATGTACTAAATATATAGCAACTGTTCAACCTATACTTTTATATGTATCCTGATTAGGATATTTTTACAAATAAAAGAGATGCGCAATTTTGGCACTAATGTATAGGAGAAGATCAGTGGTGGTATTCAGCCGGTTTGCACTGGTTCATGTGAACCAAGCAAAGATTTGGCATGGGTTGCTGCAATAAGTTCTGGCTGGCCACACTCCCAACCTGGTCACCCAGTTGCCACTGGCTCTCTTGCCCTGCCCACCCAATGCTCGCTCACCTCACCCAGCTGACAATCACTCCTTAAGGTATTTCTTTTTTTTCCACCCAACAATCAGCTGTTCATACAATCAGCTGTGCTGGGATTCCCCTAGCTTGTCTTACTGCTTCACCTAGAAGGATTCTCTGAGCAGCTCCCCCTCTTCATTTTTTGCCTTCCTGAACACCAGGGGAGTCTTCTGGGAGCAAAAACACCGCCCAGAAGGCTCACCTAAGGCCCAAAAAATAGGTGGGAGGGTGGCTGCAAAGAAGCAAAAAAGCAAAAAAAATAAATAAACCACACCCACCCAGTCACATGGCCATGCTCACCAAGCCACACCCACCAAGCCATGCCCACAGAACCAGTGGTAAAAAGTTTTGAATCCCACCTCCGAAAAGGATGTTGCCTAAAGATAACTAAAAATAGCATGGTTTCTTGTTCAAACCAACAACCAAATGTCCATAAACCTCTTTTGACAATAATTTTACCAGGCATATTAATTTCAACCAGTCTGCAATTGAAAGCTTGAGCATGTTAGTCAATTTTTGGTTTATTTCCATAATAATAAATTTCAAAATATAAATGCCTAGCCTGCTAAATGCTTTCATCCTGTGGCAAAAAGAGCTGTCTTTACAAGAATAATGTTTCAATCTTGTCATTATTCTTGTAAAAATACTTAACTTGGTCATTTATTGTTCTGATAAATAGGTAGCATATTATGTATGGAAATATTCCAGATTTAAAAGAAAATAAATGTCATAAGGGTTGTTGTTATACTGGGCTACTGGTTATTTATTATTATTTGCTTATACCTGCAATATGAAAATTATAATAAGCACTTAACATTTCATTAATGCTGACAGCCAAGTTAGGATCATTTTAAGAACAAATAGGTTGATTGGGATATGGGTATATGCCATGGATATTGCAAAAAAAGCAATGGTAGTACACAAAACCAACACAGTGGCTATAAAAGCACTAGTAACAAACAAGAACACAAGGTTACTGTAATTAGTACCAATTACAGAACTAAATGATTCTTAGAATCAGCATGGAAGTCAGTCCCAAGAACAAAGCATTGTAACCAAATCATGGAAATAATGAGAAACGATGAGACCTGCATATACATAGTTCAAGAATCATGTTCTCAAAGTGGAATGAGTATTTAAACAAAGTTTAGCCAGAAACCTAAACAAATCATTACTCCACAGAGAAGAACAGGAAAAAAAGCCACAGGAAAATATCTCTCTTTGAGGTCCTTTTTCATTCTATATGACATGACGGCGAACCTATGGCATGTGTGCCAGAATGGTACACAGAGCCACTTGTGCCAGCATGTGAGAGGTCACCCAGAGAAGTCCCACTGCGCATGCACACCCGCCACTCACCCATCAGCTGATTGTCGGGTATCTGGTATGCATACACAGTGGGTAGGGGTGCACAGGAAATGCATGCGCATGCTCAGAGACACTCAGGGTGTGTGGGAGGATCGCACATGCATGCACAGGGGCCATTGGGGCCCCAGCATGCATTGCTTTCTGGGTGCTGGTGCATGTGTGCACACAAGCGCACACACAATTTTTGGCACGGCACCCAAAAAAGGTTAGCCACCATTGCTACATACCATACTTGCTTAAATTTGCTATATACCTAGAAGTGTAAGAATCATAAATAAATGGATATTGAATTGGTAGTTAGAATTACGTAGGGCTGTGAAACCTTATTTTCCATCAGAAAGAAAGATTAAAGAAAACCTGATATTCTTAATTATGTTATTTGAAGAACTTTTTGAGAATACCCTGGACTGCAAGAACAAATAATTCAATATTAAATCATACTTCTCCCTGGAAGCAAAAATAATGAAGCTCAAATATTTTGTACACATAAATTGAAGGCCAAAGTCATTAAAGGAAAACATGAATCTTAGAAAAATCATAGGCAATAAAATAAGAATCTGACAAAAAACAAGATGTTTAAATTTATTCATTCATTTATACATCCATCCATCTATCCCTCAATCCATGCATCCATTGTATGACTGCCCATTTTCCAAGTGATTCTGTGGAGCTACAACATTGGAAACAATCCCCCCAAAACAGATCAGTATTAAAAATCCAAGAAATCATCAAAAATAGGCAAAACATCCATAGTATTGGATATAGTGTGGTATATCATGGTATTTAGAAATGGGATAAATATCTAATTTTGTTTGTTTATTTATATCCCACCTTCCTATTCTTTTTACAAATAACTCAATATGGTAAACATATCCCACATACCTTTCTCCTATTTTTCCCACAACAATAACCCTGTCGGGTGAGTTAGGCTGAAAAAGAGTGACTGGACCAAGGTTACCCAGCCAGCTGGCTTTACCCAGTGGGACTTGAACCTTAATCATAATAATTATCCATGTGCTGCATACTGAACCAACTTTATGAGTGTTCTTAGGACAGCTTCATGTACAGTGACAGGGAGAAATGTTGACATTTCCCTAAACCAGATCACATTGCTATTGCCTGTGAAAAAGTCCATGTGACCCATATTATGCATATTTTTATAATGGAGAAGTCAAGTTTGGATAAAAAATGGTAAGCTAACACCAAGTCAATAAATATTCTAAAATCAAAGCAGTATGTAAGAAATCAGAGCCAAGATACAGTAGGCAATTTCCAAAAGCAGCACAGAGAATTAGAATGAGATTTTATTCTAAGAGTATATAGGAAACCTGTAATTCAGTGGTAGTATTCTACCAGTAGCAGCGATGAGCAGTGGAGACTGAACTGGTTCTCTCCGCTGCTCTGCTGTTGGCCCACCTGTCCACCCAGGCTCCCATACTCACCTTTATCTGCTGAATTTGAATCACAACTGCTTTGCGTGGCACAGAATAGTGCCGCACGGCAGCTGCTGAAGCAACCGAGATCATGCAGGCTTGCAGGAGGCAAGTTAGAACACCTCTGCGCCTGTGCAAATGCCTCTGCGACTGTGCAAAATGCACATTTGGCACGTGCACACACTTTGTGTGCATGCACACAAACCATGCCCACCAAGACATACCCACTGAACCGATGGCAAAAATATTTGAATCCCACCACTACTGTAATTGTAGTTAATGAACAAATGTTTCTGTGATACTATATAACCTTAACTTTTTCATGTCTTTCGCTAGACAAATAAAAGTCTTCACTGAAATAATTTCCTCAGTTATATTCTTTTTCTCTGCATCTTTATTTTTGAAGCCTACTTATCTCAATTTCCATGTGAAATGTAAGCTATGATTCATGATATGATTAAGTGAGAGACCTTTAAATGTTCCACTATATTAACTGAATGTATTTTAAGAAATAAAATCAGTGTGCAGCTGTTTTGGTTTATGTGGTCTGCTGAGTTCCACTTATGAAATAAAATTAGGTCAAGTTGACATGATATCACTTCCCTTTTCTGAACGGAGTTGAGAAATAGCATATAATTCAAATGAACATACCCACTGATCTTAAAACTAAGCAGAGCAGCTGGAAAATGACAAAACCTGGCAATGGACTTATTTAAAACATGAATGATATTTTAATCAGATACAAATATATTAATAAAATAGACTTTTTATGAATGCACTTATTAATTCATATTTCTAATCCTGATTTCATATGAAACAATATAAAATATATAAATATATAATGCAGTTTATTTATTCACTATTTAGTTACAATGGGGATTAAATATGTACATTGTCATTAGCAAAATAAGATAATCATAGAATTTCCAATGAACTAGGAAACCTAAACAGTCCAACGTATTTTACAAAAGGAAAAAAGTTCCAATATGTCACGTGACACTGCTGTGACAACATTTATTTATTTATTTATTTATTAATTCGACTTATATGCGCCCCTCTCGAGGGACTCAGGCGACTCACAACTAAAATAGAATACAACAATGTTACTTAAAAATATATTAAATTAAAGCCGAATTAATATTAGTATTATTATTAAAACCCCAAAATTACATAAACAACCCCAAGGGTCAACACTGCCCAGATTGTAAAACAGCCAGGTTTTAGCTCGTGGTGGAAGGTGCGGAGATCGGGAGCCAGCCGGAGCTCCAGCGGAAGAAGATTCCATAGAGTGGGGGCCGCCACAGAATAGGCCCTCCCGGGCCCCGCCAAACAACATTGAGTCGCGGAGGGCACCCGAGGAGACCCGCCTGTGCGACCGTGCGGGCGGCTGGTATTTGAGGCTGGGAGAAGTCGTTCTCATAAATATCCTGGACCCATGCCATGTAGGACTTTGAATGTTAAAATCAAAACCTTGAACCTCACCCGGAGGGCAACCGGAAGCCAATGCAAGCCACGCAGGAGGGGTGTAACATGGGAGTATCAGGAGGCTCCCATCACAACCCGCGCAGCCGCATTCTGCACCAGCTGAAGCCTCCGAGTGGTGCACAAGGGCAGTCCTAGATAGAGAGCGTTACAGTAGTCCAACCGAGACAACGGCCTGAGTGATCGTGCGCAGGGCATCCCGGTCCAGGTATGGGCGCAACTGGTGAACCAGCCAGACCTGGGCAAAGGCCCCCCTGGCCACAGCTCCCACCTGCTCCTCCAACTTGAGCCGTGAATCCAGGAGAACCCCCAGGTTCCGTGCCCTGTCCATGGGGGGTAACACCTCCTCCCCCATGACCAAAGATGGAACCTCCAAACTGGACCGGGATGTCGGTATGCACAGCCACTCTGTCTTGGCTGGATTGAGACGAAGCATGTTCCTGTCCATCCAGATTCGCACCGCTTCCAAACAACGGGACATCACGGAGAGAGCATCACTGATGGAGATGTATAACTGCGTATCATCAGCGTACTGATGATAACTCACCCCGAAGCCATGGATGATCTCACCCAGCGGCTTCATATAAGTTTCATGAGTTTGACACCCCTGCTGTAGAATAATGCCTGCAAATTCAAATTGTGTTGTACAGCGCAGGGCAGTAGAGTACCAACGATAAAATACTAGTATTATGTTCTCGTTATTTTTGATTAAAAAATTCAAAGGTCTGACTCCCCTTCACAGATCTATAAGTAAATATGGATAGGATTTCATTATAAATCCCTTATGCCTGAGTTTCCATGCAACTTTTTTTGTGGTTACTTTTATTTTTACTATATACAGCCAATCTGTAAATTATCCCTTGTAGCTTAATCTATTAAGCACAACTGAGAAATGCAACAGAATGATATAAAACCATGGTTTAACTCTGTCCACAAAAAGAATCTAGTGAGCTGAGTGCATTTTGGAATTAGACAAAGAGAAGTGAGATGAATATTGCTTGAGGAAAATACAGATTTCATTGATATAAAATGAAGAAAAGTGCAGTAGTATGATGAACCAAAACATAAGCAGGATGAAAGAGGATGGAAAATATTATTGGCTATTCAACAACAACAACAACAAAAAGCTAAAAGTGGGATCTAGTTTTCCTTAAAAGCAGAAGAAAGTAAAGTACATGGTCAAATTGACTTTCATACAAGGATATGCGGTCCGCTACTTAAAAAAGAGAGTGGTATCACTTCTTGCTTACATAAGCAAGAACAAATGGGCAATAAATCAAAGAGAATTGTGTCTCAAACTGAAAGTTGCAGCTGTTTCTTGGATTGAGCATGCGTTACTTTAGTTTATGTGTTTCCCTTCTTGCTTCTAGAACCATCTCAGTAGAAAATTGCTATTGCTACTAAATTCTATCAGAATGACTGTTCAGATTCAAAATATGGGCTTCCACTAAAACAGAGCCATTTCCAAAACCCAGAGTCCATCCCGGAAACAGATAAATTACCAATGAGATTGTCTTCCCTTTTGTAAAATATCTTGGACTGTTTAGGTTTCCTAGTTCATCGGAAGTTCTATGATTATCTTATTTTGCTAATGACAATGTACATATTTAATCCCCACTGTAACTAAATAGTTTGAGTCCCTTTTGTGATCACCGCCCAATAAATGTTACCATAGAATCATGTCAATGTGCTTAGATGTCTACCAAATACTATGGGAATTTTGGAATCTTTATGTTTTTTATAGAAACCCCAAAGGTGCATTTCATGCATATACAGTAGTTGTTTTGCAGCAGTAATCATATATAAAAATAATCTTTCATTGCTTTTTTTCTAGGTGTCTGTCCATTAATCTCAACAAAAATTGTCTGGTCTTAGTTGAATCTCAGTCTTGAAAATCCTTTATATACATACATACATACATACATACATACATACATACATACATGAGATATATATCATATATATGTATATGTATTTATATATGTATATGAATGTATATGGAAATTCTCAATCATCCAAGCGATGGTGGTCCCAAAGGTGCTTTTTTTCAAGAGGCAACTGGATTTTCTGGTTTTTCTCTGAAGATGTTTTGCTTCTCATCCAAGAAGCTTTGCCCAGAGCTCCCCAGGTGAAGAAGCTTCTTGGATGAGAAGCTAAACATCTTGAAAGACAAATCAGAAAGTCCAGTTGCCTCTTGGAGAAGCACCTTTGGGACATATATGTATGAATCTAAAATTTTCTGGCTGTTTTCAGCAAGACCAGCAAACATGATAAAATGGCCTTTCCTGTTCACATTTCCAACATAAATTTGATATACCTTTATACATTTTAGACAGTTTATCTGGAGTCATATTCCAATAGAACATCATGCTGTAAAAGTTTGATTTTAGGTTATAACATGTGAATTGCAATTGTTTCAACCATATATAGAAAAACAGATTTGGAAGGGATCTTGTAATACAACTCCCTACTTAGGCAAAAAAAACCCTATACCATTACAGACAAATGGATGTCTAATCTCTTCTTAAAAACATCAGATGATGATGTAGCCATAATTTCTGAAAGTAACCTGTTCCACTGATTCATTGTTCTTACTTCTAGGAAATTCTAGGTTGGATCTCTCTTTAAGTTTCCATCCATTATTTCTTATCTTGACCTCAGATGCTTGGGTGATAAGGTCATCCCCCTCTTCTTTGTAATAATCCCTCAAATATTCATACATATGTTTTAGTCTCTGGATCTGTAATTATCTTTGATTAGACTCTTTCTAGAGTCTCAAAAATTGGATGCAAAATTCCAAGTGTGATCTTGTTAAAGCAATATTTAGTGATATTAATACTTCATGTGGTCTTGATATTTCTTCTCTTCTTGCCACCTAGGATGGCACTGGCTATTTTGGCAGCTGCAGCATATTGCTGGCTCATATTTAAGTGGTTGTCCACTAGGACTCCTAGATCTGTCTCATAGTTTCTGCTGTTGAGCCAATACTATCTATGCTATACCTCTGCATTTGTTTTTTCTTGCCTAAGTGTAAAACCTTACTTATCTCACTATTGAATTGCAATGGATAGGACCCAGTGCTTTTTTTTGGGGAGTTTTAGGAATAGTTTTTAATAGAATAATTCTTAAATGGGGCAACTGCATAATTTCTTTTTTTATATTATATTTTTTATTTATTTTTAACATCAGTATCTACATGAATAGTGTATTTTTGGGGTACAGTTCATTTTAAGAAATAATAGTAATAATAATATTCATAACATTGAAGGTGATCACATATTAGTATTTGGTTATCTATCTTAGTAATCCTTCAGTCCATCACCTCTTGTTTTTTACTTCTTGAACATACAAAATAATAATCTTACTTCTAATATTTACTTGTACATAATAACTATAATAACTTCCATCATATGACAATATATATAATAACCTTTTCTCACTTTTTAATTTCTAGCTCTATTTCCTGGAGCTAGCATTCAAGTCTGCCTAGAGCAGTGATGGTGAACCTTTTCGGCACCAAGTGCTGAAACGGGAGTGTGTGTGCACACATGTGCACACACCAGAAACCAGAAGAGCAATTGCCAGTGCACACACATGGGAGTGCCAGAAACCGGAAGCTCAGTTTCCCAGTACACACATGTATGCTGGCCACTGGTCTTCTGGTTTCTAATGCACATGTGCGCACGAAGACCAGCTGGCCAGCCTACATGCCCATCCTGGAACCCAGAAGAGCAACGGGTGACAACTGGCATGCCCAGAGAGATGGCTCTCTTTGCCAACATGGGCCTAGAGCCTTCTGGATCTTGAGCCTAACTTCTAAAGTGTTGCTATTCCTCCCAAGTTGGTGCTATCTGAAAATCTGATGAGTTCCCCTTCTAACTCCTAATCTAAATCATTAATATAAATGTGCGCACGCCAGAAACCAGAAGAGCAATTGCCAGTGCACACACATGGGAGTGCCGGAAACTGGAAACTCAGCTTCCTGGTGCACACATGCATGCTGGCCACTGGTCTTCTGGTTTCTAATGCACATGTGCACACAAAGACCAGCTGGCTGGCCCGCATGCCTAGAGAGATGGCTCTGCATGTCATTTCTGGCATGCATGCCATAGGTTCACCATCATGGGCCTAGAACCTTCTGGATCTTGAGCCTAACTTCTAAAGTGTTACTGTTCCTCCCAAGTTGGCGCTATCTACAAATTTGATGAGTTCCCCTTCTATCTCCTCATCTATATCATTAATATAAATGTTGAAGAGAACTGGGATGAAGAGAGAAACTTCAGTTATTCCACTGCATACTTCACCCCATATAGATGTGATTCCTTTAAGGTCTACGTGTTGAGTAAGATTTGTTAGTCAGTTATGACTCCATATGGTGGTGATGCTGACTATCCCACATTTTTCTATGTTTCCCAATCTTCAATCAATACATTATGTTAAAATTGTTTAGCTCATTTTATCATAACATTTAGCTCTTTACTTGCTTGTCTTTATTTCAAATTTCAGAAAAAAATATATACATTTTGGCAATTATATATTTAGCATTCATACATAATTCATCTTCAACTTTGTTTTTTGTTACTCAGTTCCAGATATCTTATTGAGTTTGAAAATAACCTTTTTATGCATATAAAAACCATTAAAAGCTAAATTCATCTGATGCCAATTATTCTCTTGATTTCATCTTAAATTTTCCATGTTCTTGTTCTAACGACTCTCAATAGGCTGACTATTTTTCATTCCTTGCTGTTTATTTCCTATAAAGTGGTCCTTGTGCTAAGACTCATGAAGGTGTTTTCGGGCACATACTGGGTTTATACGATGTTATTCCATATTCTCAATGACAGTGATTTTAAAAATCTACATTAACCTTAACTTTATCACAGCACAGAAAACTGCACCAACCAAACTTCAGATCATGTTATTGTAGTTTAAAATTCTTTTATTTCTCTGTCTCATCCATCCTTGTGTCCACACCAAATAACTGGCTGGAAAATACAGTTTTTATCCTCCTAATTCCTATGCAGAATTTTATATTTGGCTCTTGGATTTTTCTCATGCTGTACAAACCCAGATATATATTTTTACCATTGCTTAAACAGTAGAGGGTTTTGTTTGCTGCTAGGCAAAACTTGATATGTATGACCATAATGAGTCCAATCATTAGTTCTGACTACTTGAATGAGACAGTACCAAATGTCTTCATTTGATGCTTCTTCTTCCTTTTCTTTCATATTTTATAGATCTTTTCCTCTGCTTGGATGCAAGTGAATTTTATAGGCATTGCTGCTGGTAAAATGTGTGCCAAACTATGGTTTCAAGTAGCACAAGGCTGCAAATTGAAGCAAATTTCTAATATATAATAAATGGTCTTATCCAGAACCCAACCCAGCAAAGTTCATCTGGGTGGATATATAGAGATAAGAATGTAAGGCATTTCAGCCAAGCACAGTCATACATAATTTAACATTTTAACCTTTAGTGGTATGTGAAAGGGTATATGGCTTCATAGTGGAGCAAGTACACGGATAGTATATGTACAGAATCTCATTTTTATGTACACTATCACTAGCATTGGCAAGTCAAATGAACTATTTTTATATTTTAATACCTTGTTATTCATTGCCCCAAGTCCCTCTCTGAGGGACATTAATGGTTCAAAAATATGAAAATTAAACAAATAAGGAAACATAGCTTTCCACTTCAGAACATTGTTTCCTGATCCAGAATTTCTGTCTTGACTGCTATAGATAGACATTGATAGCCTGCATGGTGCTTTCTGGTGCTTGATACATGAATTCATTCTCAAATAATGAATGTTTTCTGACATGACAGGGAAAGGCAGTAAAGAGTTTGTCAAGGTCTATCTTGAAAATGTCAAAATCAAGCTAGTTTGGAAATATGTTTACACTGTATCAACTGTATCACTTCAATAATAATTTAACTCACAGGGACATTTTCTTTCATTAAAAGCAATTACAAATGCATGATGTAGTGATTTATCAAGGCAAGAGAGTACATATTTCTGTATTTTCTCAACTTTGATGTAGTGCTGCAAACCTTCTCTTATGATTCACTCCACAATAAAGTAAATATCCAAGAGTGTCTTTTTTTTTGCAAAATACTCAAAAGATTTTTAATGATATTTTAAAATTCATGAGAAAACTCAATTGCCTAACATGGACTTTATTTAATAGACTTCTAATATAGCCCTAGGTGTTTTCTCTTGAGGCAGCCTGATTTCCAACCAAATATTGTGGATAATAATTTTATTATCAGTAAATGTTCAAGCAGGCAAAGGTAATTTGTCATCCTGAAGTGTTCATCCTATTCAAAACATATAGCACACTATTTTAATTTTAATTTTCCAGCAATGTATTATCACTCAGCCCTTATTATTTTCTATGCATTAATGAATCTAAACATGTAGAATAAGATTGTGTGTTTGTGCATGCATGTTTTTATATAATTTTAAGAAATCTTTAACAAGTTTGAAAACAATACAAAAAATAGAAAAGAAAATAAGAAGAGGAGGGGAGAAGAAGAGTGAAGAGGAGAGATATTATAAAGAAGTGGCTTCTATTGTTTTTGACAGTGATTATGAATGCATTTAATCCTCTCTTTCTAAGTATTGGAACAGTTCTTCTTTCCAGTTACAAAAAATATATAATTTGACACACATACACCGAGAAACTATTATTTTCACAAAAATGAAATCTGATTAACAACAATGAAAGAATCTGATTAACAACAATGAAAGAAAGGTTGATGGAGATAATAGAACTAGCAGAGATGGCAACATTAGTTAGGCTGATTAAAGAAAGATCAACAATTACATTCCATAGTGACTGGAAACCTCTTACGGACTTATTGCTGAAAAAAGAGAATAATGAACTAGTGATGGCCTTGAAAAATTAGAAAGGTTAGTTTACTGGGAGGAAAGGAAATTATGATTTTTGTGCAAATAATAGTTTCTCAGTGTATGTGTGTCAAATTACATCTGTTTGCAACTGTAAAAATACTGTAAAAACTGTAAAGAAGAGCTGTTCCAAATACTGAAAACTTTTTTCCTATCGAAGAACTCAGATTTGACCATCTTTGTCTTTATTAATAGAAGTTTTCTGTATATAGTAATAATTTTCAAACTCAGATAATTTTAAAAAACAATGTATCATTATAATTATGAACAATATATACCTGGTATGCAATAGGCTTCATTCCCCTTTAAAAACAAAAGTAATTTTTTCCTGTAACAAACAAGCAAAAACTTTGCGGTTAACTTTCGATCACTGCTCTGCCACTACAGCCCCTCTTTCCAATTTCCAATTTCCTCAACATTAAATCTCCATAGGTTTCACTGCAACCTAAACTTGTCCAGCCTGAAATGATTGCAGAAACATTCAGAATAGGTTTCCATAAGTCCCTAAAGTTGTCTTGGCAGGGTCTTATGAGCATTAAGGTTATATGTCATAGTAGTATCACTCAGCCATAAAGCAGTAGGCAACTACTAGAGTATGTAATAACCTAATTCAGCTATGGGGGAAATGTCATGGCAACTATATATCACTTAAATACTGAATCTGACTTATAATTCTTTAAATGAAAGGACCCTGTACTATTTTCATTACATAAAGAAAATCTCCCAACTCCTGCCATGGCCCATTCTGTAACTTACCTGCTCTTAAATTGTATCTGAAATGCATCAAGATTGTTCTTTGATGAGCAGCCAAGAAGTAAATTACTCTTTTTGCCCTTTCCCCATCCCAGTCTTTTAAATTTCAGTTTGGCAGCTGGAATAGTTTCTATTTTCAGCTAGAAAACACTGTGGCATGTTGTAATAGAGTTTTTGTTTTCTCTTTCACCCTCCGGGCCATATATTAACAGCAGCTTCTAAATAAGAAAATTGAAAATAAAATCTTAAATTTAACATGCTGCTTCAAATAATTCTGGAGATGTCTGATGAAAGGAAGTAGACTCCATCACAAAATAAGTTCAAAGATCAAAGACTCACTCCAATCATTAGCAATCAATTTAATACAACATTTCCCTTTTTGATTTATAATCTGATTCATAGTTACTAAAATTCAGAATGAACTTTCACTCAGTTTTGTCTAGGTATGTGACATTAAATTCAAGCAACTTAGTTACATATAAACTCAATAATTATATTTATCAGAAAGTCATAATCACTCAACCCACTATAGCATAAACTATGTAAAGGATAACACTACTATACATCAGGGAGTCAGCCTGGTATAGTGGTTAAGATATCAGGCTAGAAACCTGGAGACTGGAAGTTCTAGACCTGCCTTAGGCACAAAGCTAGCTGAGTGACCTTGGGCAAATAACTCTTTCTCAGCCCAAGGAAGCAGCAGTGCAAATCACATGCAGGCAATCTCTGGGAAACATAATTTAAAGGAAGAAGAAAAAAATATTCATGAAAATCTTCTCAGAAAAAAGTAGCAAACTATTGCTACCACATGGCATCACCATAGTAGGCAAACCAACTAAAGCTCTCCAAAATATCTTAAACAAAGCAAACATTCAATATTTCATAAAAAAGAAACAATATATTGTGTATGGACTGTAACAGCCACTATGTAGACAGATATGCAGATGATAAGCAGAGCACATTTATGAATACCAACTAGCAGTTAAAAGCCACTATGAAAATTCTTAATCTCACAGTAGATGAACAGATTCAATCATCATTTCTACTGGGAAACTCTGAACATCCTAGACCAAATATAAATCCAAAAACTCTAGGAAATTCCTCCAAACTTGGCACTCAGACAAATCAATCTTCAATAGACACATAGAAATAACCCATATTTATACACCATTCAAAATAGACAATTTAAAAAGCTAAGAAGGAAACAAAAAGACCAGAACACATCATCCTCAGTAGTCAACACCCAGATAAGCAGGAATTAACACCAGGCAAATTATCAATCAGAAAATAACACCCTAATCAAGGAGCTACCAAGTAGAAAACCACACTCCATCAAAACTGGCAAAGCAAGCTATTGTACATAAACAGAGAACAAACCCCTCACTTACTTATATTGATGATGTCACCTAGTTGGGTAATCCCAAAGGTACTTTTTCAGGAGGCAACTGGACTGTCTTGTTTTTCTTTGAAGATGTTTCACTTCTCATCCAAGAAGCTTTTTCATCTCTGACCCAATGGTGAGTAATCAAAGATTTATATTCCTTGCAGACAACTGGTCATTTGTATTCTTTTTAGAGAGTCATTGAGGCCACTTGGAGGTTGTCTGTGTTCAACAGTGAAGGGGCACAAGAAAACATCCTGTAGAAAGAACAGCTGCACAACATAGTCCTTTCAGCAATTCCAAGAAGGCTCCACACCCATTTACACTACTCAGGTGACCCTGAGGAAGAAGCATCTTGGTTAAGAAGCAAAATGTCTTAAAGGAAAAAAAACCAAAGAAAATTCAGTTGCCTTTTGAAAAAGTAGGGCATGAATATTCAGAGTCTGAGGTAGAGATTAACATAAATCTTGGGGATTAGGTTCTATAATTCTTTTTTTTTTGTAGTCGGTCATTCAAAGAAGTGACAAGTTACATAAATGTCATAAATAAAATAATAACTAGATTTCTCAGATAATTATAGGAACATTGATAAATCATGTACACATATATGTACCATGGTTCAGGGAAGGCAAAAATGGGTTTAAAATCCACTAACATTTCATAACAGTACAAATGAATATAAACAAGCATGCACTTATGCCTTTTTTCTTTGAAACAAAATGTCAATTATTAAATTTTAAAATGAAGCTGCTTGAAATTTTTATATCATATATCCATAATGATCCTGCAAATAAGATGTAATGAGCTGACATATTTCTACAGAAGGAAGGGTGTATTATTTGGACTTTGTTTTTAAGCTCTAATTTTATAAATTTAGGTGAAAAGAAGATTCAGAATAAAAATATTAATCTTAAATGAGAAAGTCCAATAACTCAGACATGCTAGGAAAATGAAATGTTGACACTTGGCTTTCTACATAGAGAAAGTATCCAAGAAAGTAGGAAAGTGATGGATACGGTAGACAAATTAAAGGAGTCCAAGGTGCTATTGGATAGATACATTAGATAGTCTCTTTTATCTTCCTAGCAGTCTCCAAAGTTGAATTTTTCTCATATTGGAAAATCTGATATTAAAGTACCTAAAAGAGCTATCCTTTGAGTTGATAAGGAAGCAGTTTGAAGGAACCCTCAAAAAACAAAAGATACATAGACTTTTGGTTGACAGCTATATTTCCTGAATGTAAATATTCTTTAGATTGCTTGCATTGGGAACAAAATTCTTTTAAAATGCCAGAAAAAAAGGAACAAAAGAAAATCTTTTGGTTTCTTCCTTTGGCTTCATCAGCATCTTTGCAACTAACACTGAGTCTTTGTTTCAAACTTTTTAAGGCTATTCCACCCATGGGATAAGATTTCAATTGCTAAAGTATTCTCAACTTGCATAATTTTATTACTGATTCAGGTTAGAAACTGAAAATAAATTCAAATAAAATTTGTAAATTTCCATATAATTAAAAGAGAACAGGTGTGAATAAATAAGAAATACACACTAGTGAAACAGAATATTGCTGAATGACTCAGTAACAAGTTGACCCACACAACCAAGAGGACTGTCATAGAGTTCAAATTTGAACTAAATAAGGACTGGCAAATGGATACTATGTAATATCTTCATTGCTTCAGTCACTGCAACTACCAGAAAGGTTAGAAACTATCTGGAGAGAAAATGCTTTATACCAAGAGATATAACACTAGTTGCCCCTCATTGCTAATTACATTACCTGCATTTTGTCAAGGGACCACTATAAATCTTGAAAGAGCAGCAGCCACAAAAAATAGCTACATTTCAGGGGGAGATGGTTATTTACTGCCTCATTCCCATTGCTTGAATAACACTGACACTGCAAAGAGACATGATGCATAGCCTTTAAAGCTGCCAAAAACAAGAATTTGAGTTTCAGAGAAATAGTGGCTGCGGACTACTAAGCAGCCCATGATTTTATTTAGTGAGACCACTAGTGGAAGTAGTCTAGCTTATACTAGAAATTCTAACACTGAGCTTCCAACAATTATAAATTCCACAATTACCCTTGAGTATATTACAGTAAGTACAAGAAGTCACATTAATTTAAACAAATGCTTTTTATATTATTCATTCATTCATTCTAGAAGAGCACTATCCCTCTCCATTTTTAACTGTCCCTCTCCATTTTTTTTTCCAGAAAGTCTTAAAAATTGGTTGGTCTATCCATGCTTGCCACAAAGTTGCTTGGGTTGTCCTTCTTTTCATAGTGAAATGACTGTTTTGTTTTGACTATCAAGATTTATGTAGGGCTGTACTGTGATTTATAGCTTTTTATTTTCTTTTTGGTTAAGCGATGTTATTTTTGATGTTGTTGTCTTGTCTATATTAAACTGTCAGCCCCCCCCAAAAAAAACACCCCAAGATATATAATGATTCTTCCAAACACAATTCTTTATTGTTCTACATGCACAGATAGAATCTCATCAAACTAAAGCACTCTCGTATCAGGATCTATCATATATTCTGAGAACCATTAGGGAGTGGATGCCTTCATCCTCTTTCTTTCACACAAGATATCTATGATAAGCTGCCTCTTATTTCTCTCGAATAAACTGCCTCTTGTTCCTCTGGAATAAGCTGCCTCTTATTCCTCTGGAATGTATCCCATCCCTTTTTTAAAACTGACTGTTACATTCCAACACATAAACCTAATTCAATATTTGAGAAATTGTATACCATTCAGAATTCATTTAACTGGAGTGGTTTTAAACCAGTAAGTAAATAAGTAAATAACTTGATTCAAGTGGACACCACACACTGAGATAGTATGATGCAAGGGTACCAGATTCTAACAAATACTGAACCAATGTTACATTTGGTAGAACATCTGGGCTGAAATTTAGGACAACTTTTACATTACAGAAAATAATACAGTTAAACCTCTAATTCTTTATAGCCAAATAATTAATTTCTGCAGTCTAGATATTGTAATCCTATGACTTTCTGAGTAATAACCAGATAGCAGAGTTGTTATTCCTACTCTTTTTAAATATTAAACAATTATTGTTCAATTATCTGTAGCTAAAATTGAACTCCAGTGCCTGCTTTGCTGTGTCTAAAATTATTATTCCAGAAAAAAATTACAAAAGGCCCAAATAATCTCTTCCGTGATTCAATAATATCTACTTTTCTTAGCATAATAAACAAATAATTCCAATAAAATATAGAACATATTATTTTATATATATTTTGTGTACTAACTACAAGCAGAGAACATAGATATAAACTATCACAATTTAAGTTAACATAGCAAATTTACAACTCCCCATTAACATATCATGTAATACATTCTTTTATATGTTTATTTCTTTACCCAGATTATTATCAAATGATTCATTTAATTTCTTTTTACATTCCTTTACAATCATTTCCTTTTCTAAAATAGATTCATTTAATCTCCATCTATAGTTCAAATTCCATTTTTCTAAGTACCAAAAGAACTGGGCTATGATCAGAGAAAGTTTTAGATAAAATGGCAACTTTTAAAATTTTATTTTCAAGGATTTTAGAGATTCATATCATATTTATTTTTTTCTTGAAATTTTCCTGAAAAATTCTACTGATAAGTATACATGCATCCCTATATATGAATGGATATATTTAAAGACACTATACTGTATAAGCAATAACAAGAGATTTCATGGAAGAAGGAATAATATTATAATATCAGTGAATAAATCAGGGTAATGGTGTCCTCAGGGTAGTGGTCAAAAAGTCAAGATGGCAGCCATCATCATGAAATATTAATGTGCATCATAAAATTGCAGGGTAGGGCTTTGATGACATGATTGTGGCCACCATCCTCACTCATTATTGACACTCCCCATACAGACATCCATAAACCAAGGATTTTAACATGCAATGGAGATAATAACTTTCTAATATGTTATTCATTGATGATAACTCTTTTAAAATATTGTATATATTAAGTTATATTAAATCACTAACCTAAACTAAAAACTAATGTTAAGAACCATAGCAAGGTCAGTATAATAATAGAAAATCATTACACTAAAATTATTTGTTGTAATGTTCTGTCTACTGTATATATTTATTCTGATTCAAATATCTTGCAAAACCAAAATGTAAATTCTATTCATAGATAAAGCCAAATTTTAAAGGTGCTACCAAACCATGATTAGTTTTATGAGATTGGTTTCCAATTTGAGTTGGAATCTGTGTCAGATTTACTTTTAAGATTAAAGTATTAACATAGCATCTTTGTGGGTCCCAGATGCAATGGCAGAAACAAGATTTGGGCTTTTCTGCTGTTTTGTGTCAATTAGTTTCCCATTTTTTTTATTAAAAGTATCTTTTAAAAATATGAATCAGATAGAAATGGACTATTGGAGACAATCCAAAAATATGCTAGCAGGCATATTATCAGGTATTATGAGCTCTGGGGACACAGAAGAAACCTTAAATGTTCAGTGGTAAACGTTAAGATAGTGCAAATAATTCAAAAGAAATGTTTAGCACATGTTGGAATGAATATAAAGCTTTTTGCTTGAGACTGGGATGCAATAAAACAATAGATGCAACTATGAAGAAATGCCAAAAAGGAATTTTATTAAGTTTAAGAGAATTACTGATGGGAAAAACAGCTGTACCAATTAGCATGTAATGAAATTTCATTTTAATGTATGCCGATTAGTGTACATTCAAAGTGACAAAGTTATTCTAAGTCTAAGTATTCCTTCAACTTTCCAACAAGTCAATGACTAGAAAGCTGAAGGATGAACCGATAGGAGCCAGGGGCTATGCATCACTCTCCTAGGACTTTCAAATCAAAGTTAATTTTTTAATACTTTTCTTAAGGAGTGGAAAGTTTCAATAATAAATCTTGAAATGGATTGGTAGCACATTTAATCAAACACTTGGCCTCAGCTTCACATAGCTGAACCCCTGCCAGAGTTATTTTAAAAGGCATTATCTCCAGCAGGCAAGACTTGGGATTATCTGATGACATACCTTGTCAATATCTTGGGAACTTAGACCACTGATTGTTTCCTAAGAATATTTTTATGGAAGAAATCATTTCTAATACACAGCCAGTGATCCCCAACCCTTCACAAATTTCTGATTAGGGAGCTCAAGCACTTCTATTAACCTTAATTGTTTTAAATAGGAATACACATTAAAGGCTCAAAGGCAAGCATGATTTACAGTACAATAATGCAATCTGCAAATCTTGCTAAGATTTTCTAAGATTATATATGCAGGAATTTACAATATAAAGCTTGCCTAAATTGATTAAATAATAATTTCTACACTGATGTAGAAATTTACATGTGTAAAGGGTCTATACATTGTGTCTTACCAATCTCAAGGCTGCCACTATAATCACCTTCCATCGCAAAATGCAATATGTATTAAAATGCTGTGGTAGGCAATAAACAATGAATGAACTTTTTAGCACCATGAGATAGACAATACAGTTTCATTATTGTATTATGGGAATTGTGGATTCTCTTGAAACAGAACTTACCTGAAGCTATTAGTTCATTTAAACAACAGAGTACCATAATTCACCCATAAATTCTAAACATAAATTGATGGGAAACAGTCATTTTAGTGGAACTATTGTTGGAATCAGAACAATAGCAGTAGCCCTTAGACTTAAATACTGCTTTACAGTGCTTTACAGTCCCCTCTAAATGGTTTACAGTCAGCCTACTGCCCCCACAATTTGGCTTCTCATTTTACCCACCCCAGAAGAATGGAAGACTGAGTCAACCTTGAGCCTGGTGAGATTTAACTGCCAAATTGCAGGCAGCTGGCAGTCATCAGAAGTAGCCTACAGTACTGCAGTCTAACCACTGTGCCACCATGGCTCATGGAATAATCTAACCATGGCTAATAATGGAATAAACCCTAGTTACCCATAGTGATATCTGTTGTTTTACTGTTTAAACAATTCTCATTTGAAGAACCTAAAGCACACAATTCTCTTGACCAAATTTGTGTGTATATATTTTGGCTCAGCACTAACACCTCACCTTTAGCACACAATTGCTGGGCAATAATGCTATTTTATGTTAATGTCTGAAATAATTGGGATAATTGTGTGAGCATTGTATATCATTAAGTTTTATAAAAATAGATGGAGTCTGAGAGACATCCCACAGTACATGAATAACAATTGCTTCTTCTCTTCATTTACAACAATTGTGTGAAAAAAAGCAAACCAAAAAAAACCCTCTATCATGTCAACCACTCTGCACTCTTTTCCAAATGTCACATTTCTTCATGTTGCTGGGTAAAAGTTCCCATTTAAAAAAAAGATGCAGAAAGGTCACAACATTCTCAGTTGTACATGAAAAATGAAAGCAGCTCAACTTTTGCAGGATTGCTTCATTTTCATGAGTTAAATGAAAAAGCGAATCTTATCCAATGGCATTTTGAAGCTCAGCTCCATTTTCTTGCAATTTGGAATTGAACATGTTTTGGTTTTCTTCCAATTTCTTTTTGTGTGGAACAAGCATTTAGAAGAGAAATGTGAGTTTGGAAAGGTTTACTTATGTACTAAGTGTGCATTTCTATGGAAACCCTGTTACCTGCCAAAGAAATTGCTTTCATAGCCCTCCATCTTCTTCAGCCAGTACAGTAAATTATAGTATTTGAAGTTCTGATGGAAACTCTAACAACCAGGTGACAGAGAGTGAGAAATGCCAAATATATTGCAATTGGCAACTTAAACCAAAGGTAATTGCTGTCTTTGCAGTCATTTCTTAGATACTCCTATCTGTAGCAAGAAAAAGATCTGAACAGCTTTTCTTTGCTACATATTTTTCTACCATATTTACACTGATGTTTTTTCTCCTAACAACAACAAAACTAAATAAAAATAAGGCTTTCTTTTTGGATGAAACCTTATCTTATTTTTAAGAGATAGATATGGAAAACATTTTAAGCAGAATAATTGTATTGGTTTTGTTAACGATTCTAATAATAATAGTACTGTGATATGCAAAGCATCTATGGATGTTGTAGAATACATTTTAACATTCTCAATTGATTTTGATCATTTGGTCAGAATTTCCCCTCTAGATTGACTCCAGTTTTTGTTTTAGTTAAAACTTTTAAGTGGAACACTGTGCTACAACCTGTTCAGGAAAAGATAATGTACTCACTTTCCCCACGCTTTGATGAGAGAAAAATAAGTCAATCATCGACTGCTGTAGAGAGGTGTTTATCTGAATGATCCCACAGCAGTTACTGATCTTTGCAGTTTCTCTCTCTCAGTCATATGTTCACTTAATGACCATTTTCCTTAACAGCCTAGTTGTCAGAACCAATTGCAGTCATTAAGCAAAGGTTACCTTTACTGGGAAAAGCTTACATTGCTAGCAGACAACCGGGAAAATAAAGTCATTGTGTTTTGTTCTGTCAGTTTCTGCTTCCTAAGTTTTTTTTTTTTACTACTCTACTTCTGGAACTGAAGTTGGCATCTAGGCCTAAGATGCTCTTCTTAAAAATTACAACAGCCACTAAACAACCACAAAGAGATTGAACACTATTCTTTTCTGCAATCTAGAGATCATACAGGTTTTTGTAGCCCTGTTGGCAAGAGTAAGAATCCGTAAATGCAAGAACAGTTCAGCTGATGAGGCAGAACAAAGAAATCTGGCTGGTAAAAAAGAACACAAATGGCTGAAACATGAGGTAAGCTTCCAAGCCTTTGTTCTCTTATGCATCAAACTTTATCAGTACAGCAAGTCATAAAAGCAAAAAAAGGATAAAAGCCCCACATGATAAAAATGAAAAGAGCTGGGATGGGGGTAAACCTGTATGTGTGGGAAAGAGTTTGTATCTGTGCCTATATACTAACAGACAGTCAAGAGAAAAGAAAAAAAAACTATTTTCAGTGCCAAAGAAAAATGTGGTGCTTATTTGGAGATGTAAATTGTACCATTTTGTTCCAAAATTCACATATTTTATTTATTTATTTATTTATTTATTTATTTATTTATTTATTATTTGCACTTGTATGCCGCCCCATCTCCGAAGACTCAGAGCGGCTCACAATTAAAATATGAAACAATAAATACTTAAAAACTATTAAATTTAAATTACAAGTCCAAATATAATATAAACTAAAACCATTAAAACTATCCCTCACCCAGGGTGGGGTCACAGCCCGGGTTGATCAAACAACCAAGTTTTTAGCTCACAGCGAAAGGTGCGGAGGTCAGGGGCCAGGAAAAACTGTATTGGTTAACTCATTTATTCAAAATGACAAAATGGAAGACTACAGATAATTCATAATTATATACAGCATGGGTCAATAAAGCACACAAAGAGAAGAAAAGATTGTGCATTCTGATGAGTAGTGGGATTCATATTTTTTTTACTACCAATTCTGTGGGTGTGGCTTAGTGGGCGTGGCAGGGGAAGGATACTGTAAAATCTCCAGTCAGAGATGGTATTTGCTGGTTCTCCGAACTACTCAAAATTTCTGCTACTGGTTCTCCAGAACTGGTCAGAACCTGCTGAATACCACCTCTGATTCTGATGTATTTGTCACAGCTGACCTAGCCTGGAAGAGATTGAATTATTTGTAATCATATATGCATTTATACAAATTATATTAAATAGCTTATTTATATATCTGCAACAACCTTTCATATGCAACTCTTGGCACATGCAATAGGATTGGATTGTCTTAGGATATACAAGTTCTACTGGCAAAGGAAGTATGTTCATTAGAATGCTTAGGATTTTCTACACCATGAACAAAACTTGAACATAATCAATATCCTGCAGAAACATCATCTTCTTCAAGAATAGGTAAGTTGGTGCTTCCATCAAAGACTCATGCAAAAACTAACACACCACTCCCTGAATGTACTTAAATGGCCGAGGGGACAAAGGAGGATGTGCTAGTCAGGACAAGTTTGAGCTTTTATTCATGTTTTCAGACCATTTAAACTGAAAAATGTACAATTTGTTCATATGCTGCACTGAATATCTTAGTATGCAATGCATATAAATAATGTTCAAATTAGCATAGAAAGCAATTTTATCCTTGAAGGGCCACAAATATCTGTCTTTAGCAGGTCTTTGAGGGTTTCAGCATTGCATTTTCTAAGTCAGATGGCAATGAAAACTTAACTACTTTAAAGAGCTTTGATGAATAGTTATTTCAGAATGCAGTAAAAGTCATGAAGTTAGCCTCCGTGCAGCTTTCTCTAAAATAACACACAATAGGTATGATTATATGCAGTAATTCTATATAAATACTATTCAGTTTGGAATGTATTTATTTTTGTCCTGTATATTCTTCATTTGAATGAATGACTAGAAATCCTTCCTAAACAAAAAAATTAAATTGTAAGTTGTTGGGGAAAGCCTGAATTCATGAAGAAAAGGTTCCTAAATAATAGAGTGAGAACTGCCATAGTATACTTTGTAAAACTTTTCTAAAATCAAAACTATTGCTTCACTTTATGGAACTGTATTCAGCTAAAATAGATACAAAAGCAAGAGTGAATATTTCCCTTGAGCTCAAGAAAGACACTACTATCACCTTTGAAGTTTCTGTTGCCTCTATATTTAACTCTACTGTATATGGCACTTGTAATGGTAATAACCTCAGGAAACAAGACAACAAGATGCAGCCAAGAGAACATTCAGATAAAAAAACATCTTGTACCACAGCAGGAATGTGGGTGGGACAAGCAGTTCAGAAGAGACCCACCCTGGTTTCTTGGGCTGTAAAGGCAGCAAGGGGGAAAATGTTCTTTCAGGCATTAAGATTCTATTAATATAACCTTACAATAAAATAAAATAAGCTCATATGGGTTACTTCCATATATGATAACAGCAATGAGACTTTTACAGGCTCGATGATGGAATGACTTACACATATTTGTGTGAGTAGGGGACTGGAGGCTAAAACATATCCTGGCAGATCAACACCACCAGCCTGATCAAGAAAGCTCACAATGCCTCTTCTTTCTGAGATTAATGAGGAAGAACCACCTTTCCCCAATTATTCTGATCAAATTCTACCACTGTGCAGTTGAGAGCATCCTAACCAGCTGTATCTCAGTCTGGTATGGGAATTGCACCATTAAAGAAAAGAAGGCATTACAGAAGGTGGTGAAAACCGCTCAATACATTATAGGGATCCCACTTCCTGCCATTGTGGACATTCAGAGGAAACGATGTCTGTGAAAAGCCCACAACGTCATTAAGGACTCCTCCCATCCAGCCCATAAACTGTTTACCCTTCTTCCATCTGGGAAGAGGTTCAGGTGCCTGCAGTCCAAGACCAGTAGGCTAAGGAACAGCTTCTACCACACAACGGTTTCCTTACTGAACTCCTCAACTTGTCTACTCTCACAAACACACTGATACTTCCCCTGATAATGTATAATATATCTTGTGTAAACTCTCTGTGCATTATACTTATATTCAATATGTTCATAAACACTCTGTACAGTCATATATATTCCTTTTATAGATATATATTCTGTATATTCATAGATATTCTGTATATCCATATATAGTTATATATTTTGTATATCTGTATATATATATATATTTATACGTCATTGCTGTTTTGCATTTCTGGTTAGATGCTAACTGCATTACGTTGCCTGTGTTCATGAGCAATGACAATAAAGTTGAATCTAATCTAATCTAATCTATAAAGAACAGTTGCTGGAATTGAGTATGTTTAGTCTGATGAAAAGAAGGACTGGGGTGACATGATAGCACTGTTCCAATATCTCAGTGGCTGCCACAAAGAAGAGGGAGTCAAGCTATTCTCCAAAGCACCTCAGGGCAAGACAAGAAGCAAAGCATGGAAACTAGAAACTAATCAAGGAGAGAAGCAACCTAGAACTAAGGAGAAATTTCCTGACAGAACAATTAATCAGTGCAGCAACTTGCCTCTGGAAGTTGTGAATTCTCCAATACTAGACATTTTTAATAAGAGATTGGATAACCATTTGTCTGAAATGGTATAGGGTTTCCTGTCTAAGTAGGGGGTTGAACTAGAAGACTTCCAAGGTCCCTTCCAACTCTGTGGTTCTATTCTATTTACAATGGAAGAATGGATGGTGAATCTGGTGAAATTGGCAGAGATGGTGAAATTGACACCCTTGTTGAAAGAAAGAAAATAATTTTGACACATTGTATTTCTACTTGGAAACCACTTTGGACTTCTTTTGTGAGAAACTGAAAGAAATGAAAAGTTTATTTTGTAATTTGAGGATTAGAATTATATGGCACTATGTAAATAGTGTAAACAAATATTAACTGTAGAGTAACAGTTTGATATATTTAGTATATATCTGTACCAAACAAAGTTTGGAAATCTTTTTCCTATCTTTTTTCCTTTTTTCTTCTTTCTCTCTTCTCTCGTATGTATGATTTACTATTTACAAGCCAAGAGAATGACTTGGAAAAGAATATTGGATTTGCAAAAGAAACTGAATAATGTTTTAAAATTCAAAGTGACCAGTCACTGGGACTTAAAGGATGAAGCTTTATGGATTTGTCTGTAGATAAGAGATGAGATATGGAATAAACATATAATTTGATGAAGATAATGGACAAAAGTCACTAAATTTGTTTATATTTGTGATGAAGGTTGGAAATTACTTCTTTTTCTCTTTTTTCTTGCTTTTTTTCTTCTTTTCTTTTTTCTTCTTTTTCCTTGTACTTTTTATTCTTTTTTCTCTTTCTTTTTCTTTAAGTTTAGCTTGTACTAGATTTTACTATTATAATAAAAATTGATAAAAATATACCTACACATCAGTATGTCTACAAAAAGAAGAGATTCTTTTCAACATTCTTGAGCCATACCCTCATTACAAACCTATTTTTCAGGTTAAAGCCTCTATGGAATTTTTACATAATGATTGATAAAAAGAAAAAAAATTCCAATATGGACTGGTTTTTAAAGAATTGTCATGAAAGCCGTTACCATCTCCTTTACAGTTTTAAAATATTTCTATCTTCTACCAGCAGGTTGGCTTACAGATTTAAAATAAAACCTTTAAAAAACATATTATGTTTACAACACCAATAGGGCAAGCCTAATATAAAATTAGAGGCCTTCAAGATGTTCAAAACCTTTTTAATGACACCATTGGCTTGAAATGTTGGGATTCACTTTCCCTTTGTTACAAATATAAACTCCATAACAAGTCTTTCATGTATTAATATTTAATGTTTATGGAAAAAGGTATTCAATACTGTTGTTGCTAGGTACTTTGAATTCTTGGGAGAAAAGATGCAGCTTAAACATTTTCACATAAAATAAGCATTTTAAATAAATTAGCTTCACATATTGCTGCAGGGGAAACTTCATTTCAAAATGATGGGGTGAATTGATGATTTAATGTGTGAAACTTCTAAATAATGTACAATGAGAAAACTGACTATATCTTAGAGATGCATTTACATTGAATGATTAATCTTAGTAGAGCTGTTAAATTGCATTTGTGAGGTCTCAGTAAATAGCTGGTATTTAATTAAAATGTTACTTTTTATTTTTAGGACATGCTTTCTTCTGCAACATAGACTGACCTGAAATTAGTTTATTTATTCAATGCCACAAGAATTTTTTATAAAGATAATTTAAAAGGTTTGTTCTTATATTTTTTCATAATAACTAATGAGTGAATTACTATAACAATACTGAGAGACAGAGGGTGATTTTATTTATCTTTATAATCGCTAAATTACTGGATTCATTAGTCTTATATTTAATCCTGTCTTTAACCTGATATGGTGTTTAATCTGATACGGTATAAAGTATTTACATCTACAAATGAAGCAAGTCTCCCAAATTTTTAAGAAATTCTATACACCAAATAAAATCCCAAATTTTATAACTTCTCCTCTCCTCTCCTCTCCTCTCCCCCCATTCCCTTCTCTTCTCTCTTTACCTGTAGGAAGTACATAAGAGTTAAATACCTAATAGCCTATCAACCATTATGTTATACCATATACATAAACATTGGTATCTGCATTCGAAGTAATCCATAAATCATCTGCATATAATCATTTGTGTCAGCTCCAGCTATACATGCCATTCAAATATTCACAAGATAGCCCAGTGACTGCAATGTTTGCAAAGATAAAGGACAGATTGAGAAGTTCAAAAGGACATCCTGATGGGCAATATATTTAAATATCATTAATAAAGGGTAATGCACACTGTTCCATTTCAAAGGTCATTTCTATATTCAGTGAAGCCACTTCTGCTAGTGCATTTTTTTTAATTGGGGTTTACCTTTAAATTTATCACTGGGGATATATTTTCAGTTTTATTTCCTTATGGAATTTAAATGATCAAGTGCAAAAACAACTATAGGTACAACTTCTCCCCACTCTCAAGAAAAGGGACACAGAAGATTTCTACAAAGGTTAGTCATGTCTGTAAGGTGGATGGGTTTTGCTTTGCTGAGTATAGTTTGGGAAGAGTAAGAAGAACTCCCAAATCACATGGATTGGGGTGGATATCAAGGTACCAGTATACCCAGTGTCAGCTTTGGAAGCCATATTGAGATTTGATGCTCCCACACAGCCACAAGACTGAGAAAGTGGGAGGGGGAATTCAACTGAGTAGCTCTGAGTAGACAAAATAAAATTATTTTGTTAGTTCAAGGTCATTGAGTATGGCGCAGAATGAAATAAGGATCTTACTTTAAGATGGATCATGATTGGGCCATGTGATGTGATGATGGCCAAGGGAGGATGGATTTGTAGTTTTGAATATTGCAAGAAAGCCCAAAAACTTTCAAATTTGGGATTCCACAGATGTACCAGTTTACTATCTAAATAAAGGTACCTTTGAGATCTGTCTGTCTCGGAGTTATTAATTGGAATGGAGGTTTGTTGAAACGCTGACATTTGCAGCCACTAAAAATGGTATGAGTTCATGGTGTCTGCCCATCTCTAGTTTGATTAACTCTGTCAATTGGGTGGATGGGACTCCACCAATTAAAGTCCCATCTACTTGTTCAAACCTGATTGGGTGTTTCAGGGCTTTAGTCTTTATTCCTATTTGTTCAATGATGGGGAGGCCAATAAGGCATCTGGAACACCCAGTATCTATTATGGCTTCTATCTCCCCTGCATCCCCCATGTCAAGCACCATCAACTTCACTTTAACTGTAAAAGGGTGATGGCAGCACTCACCATGGGGTCATTTTCTTCATTGGCTTCTCCAGGAAGAATTTCTTGGGTCAGAAGTTCTATGCTCCCTTCTGTGTGGAGGGAACTTCTATAGTATGTCTAGCAAATCGGCTAGTGTCTGGAGGCTTTCATGGATTTCTTCAACCCTTGGCAGTTGTACTAGGCCTCTGTTGTGGAGCTTGTGGAACAGGTGCAGGAGCTAGACAGTCAGCTGCTCTATGGCCATCCTGCCACATCGATAGCACTTTATACTCCTTGTGGGTTGGGTAGGAACAGCTTCAGCATATCTGGTCGGAGGCCATCTGGCCACTGTTCTCCTAGGAGGGCCATCAGAATGGGGTTTTCTTTGTGGGTTGATTTCCCTTTCTAGTCTAAGGGACATTGCACACCAATCCTGTAGTGTCTCGGGTATTCCTCTAAAGTGGCATGCTTTTTTAACTTCTGGACCAATAGCATTCTTGAAATAGTGCAGAATTATTCTTTCAGGCCAGTTCATGAGATTTCTTGTGACCCTTCTAAAGTCCCAAGGCAAGGGTTGCTTGCCTTGTTTCATTTCCATTATTTTGTCTTCACTTTCCCCAATTCTATCTGGATTCTCAAACCTAAACCTAAGGAGTTCAAGGAAGGCATTGACAACCTGTAGTTCTGGCACTTCTTCGTAGTGCAATTGAGCTACCCAATCAGAAGCATCTGCCTTATTCATCCCATCTGTGGTTTGGGAGCAACCAGAAAGGAGATTACCCCCTGCAGGGAGCATTCCTCCAGGGTGGGGATTTTATCCTGGTCAAGGGTGGGTCCAATGCCAGTGGATGCTAGCACTTGTTGCACCACCTCATTCAGGAGCACCCTGGGCCCAAAGGAAGCAGCGATCCCTTCTCAGCAAAGGGATCTGTGCAGGCAGCAGACGGCAGCCACCCCCCTCTTCTCATTATGGAGAAGAATGCCACAAACAGCCTCTGCTCAGCAAGTGCCAATACAGCTTGCCCTTGGAGCAACCCTGCAGGGGTCCTTTTTCAAGAGGGCCCCAACCATATTGAGATTCGATGCTCCCACACTGCCACAACCCTGAGAAAGTGGGAGGGGGATTCAATTGAGTAGCTCTAAGTAGACAAAACAAAATTCTTTTGTTAGTTCAAGGTCATTGAGTATGACACAGAATGAAATAAGTATCTTACTTTAGGGTGGATCATGATTGGGCCATGTGATGTGATGACAGCCAAGGGAGGATGGATTTGTAGTTTTGAATATTGCAAGGAAACCCAAAAACTTTCAGATTCAGGATAATGTATAAGTTCTGGAGGGAGTTTTTGAAGTCCATTGGATCATCCCAAGGACTTTCATCGGTGTTCCATCCTGTATGCAACAGGGCAGCAGAGAGAGTGAACACCATGGTGGAACAGTACATTAGATGCTATGTAAATTATCAACAGGAGAACTGGGTGAAACTGTTGCCATTTGCAGAAGTTGCCTACAATAGTGCAGTACACAGCAGCACAGGCTTGACTCCATTCCAAATCAACACTGGCATGGATTTTGTCCCTATGCTGGAGTTACCTAGGGAACCCCCAACATCCATGTCTTTAATGGAGTGGATGGACTCATTAAAGAAAGGTTGGGAGGATATGAAAAAAACTTTAACTAAAGCTGCTGAAGAATATAAAAAACAAGCAGATGAACATAGATCCCTCCAACCACCATTTAAAATAGGGGACAAGGTGTTTTTGTCAAAAAAATATCTCAAGTTGAAACTTCCAAGTAGGAAGTTGGGCCCTAAATTCTTGGGTCCATACGCTATATCTAAGATAATCAATCCAGTGATAGTCCAATTAAGTCTCCCTCGGTTGTTGGGGAAAATACACACAGTGTTCCATAGTAGTTTATTAAAAAATGCTGTAGGCTCGAATCTAAGGCCGGTACCAGCAGCTCCCCCCAAACCTCTGATAGTACAGGGTGAGACACATTATAAAATAAAGAGAATCCTCGATTCTAGATTACACTGAGGAAATTACAATATTTGGTGTTATGGAAAGGCTACCCTTTGTCAGACGCTACCTGGTAAAAAGTTGGGATATACATGCTGATAGATTGGTTAAACAATTCCATGACAACTTCCCTGACAAACTGAAGGGTCCCCTTGGAGGGGGGAGAGGGGGTTAAGGGGATCGCATTAACCCCTGGTTGTGTTTTGTTTATTATCTCTTTCAGGATGTGATTTTTTTCAAGGGGGGACGCCTGTCAGCTTTGGAAGCCATATTGAGATTCGATGCTCCCATGCTGCCACAAGCCTGACAAAGTGGGAGGGGGGATTCAACTGAGTAGCTCTAAGTAGACAAAATAAAATTCTTTTGTTAGTTCAAGGTCATTGAGTATGGTGCAGAATGAAATAAGGATCTTACTTTAGTTTGGATCGTGATTGGGCCATGTGATGACAGCCAAGGGGGGATAGATTTCTAGTTTTGAATATTGCAAGGAAGCCCAAAAACTTTCAGATTCAGGATTCCACAGATGTGCCAGTTTACTATCTAAATAAAGGTACCTTTGAGATATGTCTGTCTCAGAGTTATTGATTGGAATGGAGATTTGCTGGAAGGCTGACACCCAGAAGCAGAATAGTGGTGGAATAAAATTTGCATAGAAAAAAGAAATCCTGATTCACATGAGTTAGGAATGTAAAATATATTAAAGTTGAAATGAGAGGGGCAAAAGACCCATCTGATCTAGAGAAAGATAAATATGAATGATAAGTTATTTACACCATGTTCTTGCAATTAGTTCAGACTTTGATAGAAAATTTTACCCATTGGCACCAGTGGTTATGGGCAAAATATCATTATGAAAACCCCATAGTTCATGTACAGTGGAAAGAATTGACAAGAAAGGGACAAACAAGGAAAGAGTTTCATCACAAACTCTGCACTGGAATGAAAAAGTACAGCTTGCAAGACAGACGCAAAAGCGTTAGCCTGTTCATTCTAATAGAATATTAGTGATTCAAATAGAATGAAGTGATGAATGAAAAATGCATGTATAATTCAGTTCAACAAGATATTAAGTATTAGAAACCAACTTAAAGAAACTTCTTCTTGGTTAAGTCAATCAATCATGTAATCAGTACAAATTTTTTTTAAAAAATAAAAGTCCAAAAAATTCAAAAAGCATCTTTGATAGCATGGGAAGACTCCCCAAACAGAATAGATTCTACTTTAGCTGAGTCTATCTAAATGCTTTTCAGGTGAATGTAGTAATAAAATAATCTGATACAAACAGATCAAAGACCTTTTTCTTTGTAGAGGTTTTAATCATGGAGTGTCAAATTACTTGAAATGCTTAGCAAGTAAATGAACAAATCAATACTGGCGTTCCTCCCCCCCCCCAAATTATAATTGATCAATCTATATGACTTTACCATTTATTTAATTTTCCCATAAAGAGAATGAAAGCCAGTTAAATACTAGTGTCCTCCTTCATGTGAATTAAATTGCAGGTCTCCTCCTTAACATTCAGTTTAGTAAAAATAGGAGCCATTTGTGGTTGCTCCAGGAGTTTGGTAGCCAAAGAAAGATTGCATAGTACAAAAGCTAATCATGGGCTATTATATATGGATGAAGTCATATTTAACTAAAAACGTAGGAATGGTGCTAGGAGAGGAGGAAAGATGGATAAAGACTTTTTTATAAGATTTTATTGATATGTCCTTTTATGCAGGGAAATCTCATATTGGATAGCAAACATTTGCAATAATCTGACATCTAAGAATGAACTGATAGGCAGTTGTATAATCATCTGTGGAAAGAGTAGAATTTGTGCTTCTCCCTTTCCCCAAGATCATTGTACTCTGCATGTTTGGCAGGGAAGGAGGAAGGAACCTTACTGTGGAATTATGAGCATTCGAGATTTAAGGTATTGCAGGTTTGCATGCTGAAGAATAAAAGTGTATGTTTTCCTGACCCCAATGAACATGCAAATTCTGAAATTCAGTCCATTATCAAAAAAATTTGAAAATATAATGGAAAGATCAATTGAAGTTGCAGTGACTGGTGCTCTGTTGAAATTGTGACAAATCTAGCAAAGTTTCAAACCAATAAGAGATTGGGCAGTAATTCTAGTTTCACAAATTTGCTACGGTGTTTAAAACTAGCTTTTTATGCCAGTCATTATTGGCAGAATTTTAATCAGTACTAGTAGATTTAATGCTGTCACTGATCTCATCGCAAAGTCTAGGGGAAACAGAATGTTCTTTTTTTTATTCTTTCTTTCCTGATAGTGGTACCATGGAGAAGTCTTTTTACACTCATGTCTAGAGTCCAAATTTGTAATACATTAGATCAAGTTTAATTCCTGCACTGAACAAACTGTTAGGACCATTACTCTAAATGGATTTTTCCACTTTCATGATTTATAATCTCCCTGTATGAGAATGAAATATGGGTCACTTACCAACAAAAAAAAATCTAATTGAAGAAAAACAGCATATTAGTGAAAATAATTATTGCAGCTTTCAATTTTCTAGTAGTTTTATTAATATTTGTTCATTAATATCCACTTGCATATTCTAATATAAATGATATAGAAGAAATTGCACATTTTAATGTCTTCATTGAAGTCATTAACAATTTAAAAACTGCTCCTGAAAGCAAGGCTCTTGTTGATGTTTTAATACAGTATACAATAACTTTTGACAGATTTTAGGAGAATTAGGGCAATCACATTTAAAAAATCAAATATACTAATTCAAGATTATTATTAAGGACCATGTTAAATACTTTTCTGCTTCTATTTAGGAACAATTATGCAAGAATTAACAGCTATGGATGTCATCCTGACCTTTTGTTCCCATCCATTCCCCACCAATCAGCTTACTACAATTTGTAAATATTTTTTAAATCTTGAGAACATTCAACTTTTCTAAATTTCAGTTCTGCTTGGTTAATGCTCCAAATACATTTCCCCCTTGTACTTTTTGTAAATGGGAACCTTACCCAATGAAGCACTATGGAATAGATAGGATATTGTAAGGAGGAGCAAGACAATGACAGAACACATACTTAGTATTCACATTCTATCTCTAGCATGTCCATTTGGACACTATCTAGAAAGCAATTATTAGTCAATGTAGACAGTTTTGAAAGAAATAATATATCTATAATTTGATTTAATGGGGTACATTCTGTTAAGTTTGCATGAAGAGTCAGACGCGAAGAGCTTCAGTGAAGAGTTTATTAAGTGACTACAGCTCGAATGGACCCGACTTGGCTGGGCTACGGCTGCTTCTTATAGCCAGCAGCCGTAGTTGCCAGCCAATGGGAGTGCAGGGTTTCTTCCCGCACTATTTAAACCAATACCATTTGAAATTTTACAAGAACAGTTCAATAAAACCAATAACATTCAAACCTACATACATAACACCCCTCCCCACTAGGTTCAGTCCATACCAAACCCCAACCTATCTAATGTATTCTTTTAAATAGGTGGGGCTCTTACGTGTATGTTGAGACCTTCGTGGTTCAGAAGTTTTAACGTTCTCTCCCAGTGAGAGAGGAAATGTGTCTGCTGACATTTCCTTGCTGGGACTTCCTGTGAAAGGAGACCCTGTTAGACTGTTAGAATCTGGTCTCTCCTCCCAACCCATCTCCATTCCAATGTCAGCACCCAAGTCAGGTAGTGATGTGCAATCTTCCACTTCTAAGGATGGATTTTGGCATTGTGACAGGTTTTGGGATGGTTCCTGTCATAATGGCTCATTACACATGGGGTTGATTCTTACTTGCTGATTTTCCTCCTGTTCCTCCCCTTCGCCCCTAGAATTGACAACAGGTAAGGGAACTATGGAGAGACAAGGGCGATGTTCCTGAGGGAACCTGGATCTAAGTTGGTCAATGTGCCTGCTCCAGAGGAGTCCATGATCTGAGTTATCGCAGCAGGAACCCACAAAGGTTCTTAGCATACACAGAATCACTCACACTGAATGTACGAACTTTGGAAGTGGAATCCAGTGGTGCATTGGATGTGTAAGTGGGATGAAGGCGGTCAAGGGAAGACCTAAGTTTCCTACCCATCAACAACTCTGCTGGGGATAAGTTATTAGATGGGCTAGGAGTGATGTGCTGGACACTAAAAAGTTTTCCAACCTTCTCAGTGATGTCCCCAGGACCCAGTTGCTGGAGCTTCTCTTTGGTAAAACGTACCATGCATTCAGCCCGGCCGTTAGCTGAAGGGTGCCCAGGGGCAGTAAGGGCATGTCTGATACCCTGTTGTGCTAGATAGGATTCAAAATGTTAGATGTAAATTGAGGGCCATTGTCAGAGACAAGAACATCAGGTAACCCATGGGTTACAAACAGTTTTCTGAGCTGCTTGATGACAGCATCAGTTGTGGTGGATGTCATGGGAAACACCTCTAGCCATTTGGAATATGCATCTACTATAATAAGAAAAGTGTGCCCTCTGGTAGGACCTGCGAAATCAATGTGGATCCTAGACCATGGGCCCCTAGGACATTCCCATTCCTGTGTGGGGGCATGAGGTGGGGCAGGCCTGACTACCTGGCAATTGGGACAAGATGCAACCCAGTTTTCAACCATTTTGTCAATACCTGGCCACCATACATAACTCCTGGCCAATCCCTTCATCCTTACAATACCAGGATGACCCTCATGTAACATTTCCAAAACCTCTCTTTGCAGTTTTGCAGGAATAACCACCCTGTTACCCCACAAAATACATCCTCTTAATACAGATAATTCAGTTTGCCTGGACTTAAAAGGTTGGGCAAGGTGAGGTAGATCTTGAATAGACCAACCTTTCTTAATCCAGCTTATAACAGGAGCCAACACAGTGTCTTTGGCAGTCTCTCTGGCAATTTCAGCAGCATGAACTGGAAGCTTGGCAACAGTTTCTAGGAAAAAGGTGTGTGTTTCAGGTTCAAAGTCCTCCTTGTGGCAAGGCAGTGGGCAACGACTCAGTGCATCAGCATGTCCAATGTCCTTGCCAGGCCTATGAATCAGTTTGTATGAATAAGCTGCAAGAAATTCAGTCCACCTCAGCATTCTTGGTGACAGGATAGTAGATGTAGGTTTGTCTCCTGCCACAATGCCTAACAAAGGTTTGTGGTCTGTAACAATGGTAAATGTCCTGCCATACAGATATTCATGAAATTTCTTGACAGCTGCAACAACTGCCAATGCCTCTTTGTCCAGTTGGCTATAATTCCTCTCTGCTTTGGTCAAAGTGCAAGAGTAAAATGCAATAGGGGCTTCTCTCCCACTGGGAAGCCTGTGGCTCAAACCCCCCCACTCCAAAAGGGGATGCATCACAAGTCAGTACAACAGGCAAGTTCTCAGAGAACTGTATCAGTACAGCATCAGATGTGATTAGTCTCTTAATACTGTTAAATGCTGATTGTTCCTTCCTCCCCCAGATCCAAACAGACTTCTTATCAAGTAATCTGTGCAAAGGTTCAGCAATGGTTGCCTTTTGAGGTAGAAACATGTGATAAAAGTTAATAAGTCCAAGGAAAGCTTGCAAATCTGTTTTGCATTTAGGTTTAGGGGCTTCTTTGATTGCTTTAACCTTGGCATCAGTAGGGTGGATGCCATGCTTGTCAATCATGTAGCCCAGGAATTCAACCCTGTCTGTCTTAAGTGTGCATTTGTCTTCCTTGACATTTAACCCTGCTTTACTGAATCTGGTGAGGACTTCTCTGAGTCTTTCTTGAAGCTGAGTGTCATTTTCAGCAGAGATTAACACATCAAGTAAGGCACTACCCCTGGCAGTCCTTGGAGCATTCTTTCCATAAGGCTTTGAAAAATGCCTGGTGCCATGCTGACTCCAAATTGTAACCTTTTACATTTGAAGGCACCTCTATGAGTCACAATGGTTTGTGCCTCTGCAGTGGCATCATCAACTGTTAGTTGTTGATATGCCTGGGCCAAATCCAATTTGGCAAAGACTGTACCCCTGCCAAGTGAATGTAACAGATGATGCACAACTGGTACTGGGTATGCTCTGCTGCAGCACATGGTTCAGTGTCCCCTTATAGTCTCCACAAATTCTTACTGACCTATCAGCCTTGACTGGTGTGACTATGGGAGTTTCCCATCTGGAGTGATCAGTGGGCTCTAAAACCCCTTGAGCAATTAATTTGTCTAATTGTGCATCAATTTTTTTCCTTTAAAGCAAACAGGACCCTTCTGGGCTTTAAACGAATTGGGGGCACCTTGGGATCTAGGTTGAAAGTGATAGGGGTCCCCATATACTTGCCCAGTCCTTCACTGAAGACCTCTGGAAACTCAGACTTCAAGGCCTCCTCCCATTCAGAGTTGCTCACGTGATTGATGCCAGTCACCTCGATGCCTAGTGGCTTGAACCACTCAAGTCCCAGCAAGCTTGGGCGATCCTTGTCCACGATGGTCAGTGGCAAACGTTTGGTGTGGCCTTTAAACTGCACGTTGAAATCTCTTGCTCCAACTACTGGAATCTTGTTCCCTTGGTAGTCTTTAAGAGTCAGTGCTTGCTTCTGGAAATGCTTCTTCTGAATGTTGGGAAGTAGCCTGTGAATAGTGTCCCATGACACCATAGATAAATAAGAGCCTGAGTCCACTTCCATTTGGCAAGGCCTCCCTTCAATGAACACCTTCACATGTACTTTTCTGCTTTTCAAGGGTGAAGAATGACCAATGGTGATTGTTTGATGAGTTTCATTCTTCCCATTTGCTTCTGAATTGTGCTCCATCTTTTCAATGAAGTTGTTGGGCTTAAAATCCTTTTCAGGAAATTTCTTCCTACTAGGTGGAGTTCTGGATTATTTGCAGACTCTGGCTAGGTGACCCCTTTCTGTAGGCAGATGGTGTCTAAGAACTTGCATTCAGTGCGGGGTGGCCCCCCCCCACAGCCTCTGCAATAAAATTCTTTCCTCTTTTTCCCAGGGTGTTTCCTTTTCTTCTCCATTCTGAGTCTAAAAATTCCTTTCTCCACCTCACTGCAATCTGAATCAGAGTCTATTTGCTCGCAATGGGTTGTTGTGGATTTTTCCACATCAGAATGGCTTGAGGCCTGGCTTGAGGCCTTGTTAATCTTTTTCATGGCCGCTGCTGAGGACTTGGTGGCTTCCGCTGAAACAGCTTCTTCGATGGCCTCTTTAAACCTGATCTTAGGTTTCATTAACAGTTTGCTTTGTAAGACCTTATCTTTGAGGCCTAGGACAAACCGATCATGCATGGCCTCTTCTAAGTTGGTAAAGTCACAAGCACCCCCAATGTCCCTTAAACCCACGAAGTCATTAACATTTTCGCTTTCCCCTTGATCCCGATGGTAAAACTCATGTCTCTTAATGAGGCACGATACTTGTGGGGCATAATGGGCTCTTAAAAGCTTTTCCAAATCAGGCCATTCCATTACCTTCAATTCTGCAGCTCCCGCCAATGCCTTCGCCATCTTGAAGACTGCCGGACCGCAGTGCATGAGAAATACCGCCCTCTTCCGCTTCTCGGGAATATCGGCGAGGTCGTTTCCTTCCAAGTACATCTGGAAGCGATCCGCGTACAATTCCCAGTCTTCCGCCACCGGATCAAACGGGGCTGGGGGGGTGTTCAGCGCAGCCATCTCACTCTTCTGCTTGCCTTCCACATTGTCTCTTCTTCAGGGCAATCCCATCCTCGTCGCCAGTGTTAAGTTTGCATGAAGAGTCAGACGCGAAGAGCTTCAGTGAAGAGTTTATTAAGTGACTACAGCTCAAATGGACCTGACTTGGCTGGGCTACGGCTGCTTCTTATAGCCAGCAGCCGTAGTTGCCAGCCAATGGGAGTGCAGGGTTTCTTCCCACACTATTTAAACCAATACCATTTGACATTTTACAAGAACAGTTCAAATAAACCAATAACATTCAAACCTACATACATAACACATTCTTTCATCTTTATATATTATAATGCAATTGAGGCAAATGATAACAATTCTTCACACTTCATCAAATGGGCTATACAATCAAGTAACAATCATATCATCATGTTGGCAAATGAGATTTTGTGTAAGTGTCAATCATAAAGACCAAATAACTTGAGAAACATCAGAAGGTAAAAGCAGATAACAGAACAAGCATATTTTTTTCACCCTAAGTAAAATAAAATGTGGGCTTGGTTTTGATGAAAGTGTTTTCCAAATACTATGAATTGGCACAGTGTTTATTCCAACTAAGGTCAAGCATTTCTGTTTTAACTGCATACTGACCTATTTAAATAAGTTATCAGTCTCATTCTTTTAGGTCTCTTGGCCTGGTTCATTGCAGTTTCCTTGGCCATAAAGCCCAATTATGTTTTTTTTTCTTTCGCATTGCCAACTTTAGCATTCTAATCTCCAACTACCAAACAATATATTTAGCTTGTATGTTCTGTCTATCTCAGAATGAACCTCATAAAAAATCAACAACTGTTTCTTTTTCTGCATCAGTGGTTAATAAATTTAAATAATCAACATGTTAAAGATATAATATACAAAATATAATTAGTATTATTTGGTCATTTATTTGTACTCAAGTATTGTCTTTCCTAAATCCTTCCTGACTATGAAAGCAAAGCCATTCTCTTTTGCTTTTTCTATCCAGATTAGTAAACCATAATATATTATAATTAAAAATGTTCAATTCCACTCCATTTCATCTCTATATCTTAGCTGTCAATGTGATTCATTTATGTTGATTCATTTATGTTTACCTTTTTGAGGTTTCCTTTATGCAATCCATTTACCTCTCTAATTCTTTCTTCATACTTTCATTTCCTGCATAGCAACATCAATTAGACATCCAGAAGTTTTAATGTAGCCCCATCAAAAACACTGTTAATACTCCAATGTTCCTCTGCAATAGAATCTTTCCTCAGTAGCATGGTAAGCACTAGCTGATTTCAGGAGCTCAGCATACAGCACTATGTTGTTATTCATTTTAACTTATCTATCCATGTGGCTTTCATGGTAAAATACAGGATTAGACTTCCCCACACAATATGAAATTATGCATTTTGCATTTTAGTCACTGAAATTATCATCCCTGGGGGACTTTAACTTGCCTTCCCTGGGAGAGGCATCTGGGTTGGTGCAAGAGTTCATGGCCTCCATGGTGGCCTTGGACCTGACTCAGGTAATACAGGGTCCGACTCATGAGAGGGGACACATGCTCGTCCTGGTTTTTTTCTCAGGGGCAGTGGAGAAATGATCTGTGGGAGGTCTTCAACTATACAACCCCTGTCATGGACAGATCATTATCTCCTCCGACTCGCCTTCCAATATGCCACCCCATGCCACTGGGAGGCAGAACCAGTGAGATGGTTCTGCCCCAGCGCCTAATGGACCTGGAAGGGTTCATGACGGCACTTGGGTCAATTCCGGCCTCCTTTGCCCACAGCTCGGTCAAGAGCCTGGCAGACGGCTGCCACCAGGGTGCTGGACCAAGTTGTTCCTTTGCGGCCTCTGACCCGCCGCAGATCTTGAGTAGCTCCCTGGTTTTCTGAGGAGCTCTGAGAAATGAAGCGGCGGAAAAGAGAGCTGTTGGAGGTCCAGCAGGTCTGAATCCGACTGATCTCAGTTAAGAACCTATATTAGGTCTTATCTGGCTGTGATGAGAGCAGCAAAGTGTGCGTACTTCTCTGCTCTCATCGCATCCACAGATAATCGGCGGCCACCCTGTTCAGGGTCTCCTGCTCCCTCCTTAACCAGAGGGGGGGGGAGGCCCTTTTCAGAGATGTGCCAAGGAGTTTAGTCAACATCTGACAGACAAGATCGGTCGGATTCAGACAGGCTTGGACTCCGACTGGGCAGAGTCCGATGGGAATATGGCGACTGGTCTTAGAAATGTTATCTGGGAGGACTTTGATTCTGTGACTCCAAATGAGGTGGACAGAGTCATGGGGAAGCTGAGCACTGCCACGTGTTTGTTGGACCCGTGTCCCTCCTGGCTGGTGTATGCTGCCCAGGAGGTCACAGGAGTCTGGCTCCAGGCAGTCATAGATGCTTCTTTGAGTGAGGGTTCCTTCCCTTCCACCTTGAAAGAGGTGGTGGTGAGGCCCCTCCTCAAGAAGCCTGTCTTGGACTCAGCTGATTTAAACAAATTTGTCCAGTCTCCAACCTTCGCTTTGTGGCGAAGGTTGTTGAGACCATGGTGGCCCAGCAGCTCCCGATGTTTCTGGAGGAAACTGACTATCTAGACCCATACCAATTGGGTTTCAGGCCCGGGTACAGCACGGAGACGGCATTGGTCGCACTGGTTATTCCTCTGTTCTGGTCCTGTTAGATTCTCTCGGCGGCTTTCAATACCAGCGACCATGGTATCTTGCTGCGATGCCTCGAGGGGCTGGGGGTGGGGGGCACCGTTTTACGGTGGTTCTCCTCCTACCTCTTGGGGCATACACAGGTGTGTTGGCAGGGGAGCAGAGATCGATACCAAGGCCCCTCCTTTGTGCGGTGCCTCAGGGGTCGGTTCTCTTGCCCCTCTTGCTCAACATCTACATGAAGCCACTGGGTGAGATCATCCATGGTTTTGGGGTGAGGTATCATCAGTACACTGATGATACCCAGCTTTTTATCTCCACCCCTAAACAACCCAGTGACACCCTCGAAGTGATGTCCCAGTGCCTGGAAGTGGTGCAGGTCTGGATGGGGAGGAACTTAGCTCAACCCAGCTAAGACCGAGTGGCTGTATGTACCGGCATCTCGATTTAGTCAGGATATTCCATCTCTAGTTGTGGGGGGAGAGATGTTGTCCACCATAGATAAGGCTCGCAACTTGGGTGTCCTCCTGGACACACGGCTCAGTTTGGAGGAGCAGGTGGGAGCCGTGGCCAGGGGGGCATTTGCCCAGGTTCGCCTGGTTCACCAGTTGCAACCCTTCCTGGATCAAGATGCCCTGAGTACGGTCATTCATGCACTCGTCATTTCCTGTTTGGACTACTGTAACGGTCTCTACATGGGGCTGCCCCTGAGGACCACCCAGAGGCTTCAACTTGTCCAGAATGCAGTGGCGCGGGTTGTGATGGGAGGTTCCTGATACTCCCATGTTACACCCCTCCTGCATGAGCTGCACTGGTTACCGGTTGCCCTCCGGGTGAGATTCAAGGTGCTGGTGCTAACCTATAAAGCCCTTCATGGCATTGGACCGGGGTATTTGCAGGAAACCTTGCTGCCAATAACAGCTTCCCAACGACCCATGCGCTCCCACCAGCAGGGCCTGCTCAGGGTGCTGTCAGCCAGGCAATGCAGCTGGCGACTTCAGGGTGGGCCTTCTCTGTGGGCACCCACCCTTTGAACCAGCTACCCTGGAGCTCCGGGTGGCCCCTGACCTCCAATCCTTCCACCGTGACCTAAAAACTTGGCTGTTCCAACTAGCCTACCCAGACTGAAGGAGGCAGGGGAGGGTTTTTTAGTGGTAATTTTAAATTTTTAACCTATTTATGAGATTCTGGTTTAATTGATTTTTAATGTTTATATTGTGGTGTTTTTTAGTATTGTAAGCCGCCCTGAGTCCTTAGGGAGATAGGGTGGCATATAAATATCATAATAAAATAAAAAATAAAAATAAAAGTGATAAACCCAGGTTACTATAGTTATTCCAATACAGTTATTCCAAGATAATAAGAAATTTTGTAAAATAAGTGGCATGACTTCTGATTTTAATGCCTTTAAAAAATAAGAACGGTAGTCTTTTATTATATCTATGTGAATTTTAAAAAACATGACAAGTCATTCTAATTATCTCTGTTAGATGATTCAGATATATGTTGTTTAAAGTATGGTTATTTTGTGGAAACTGTGAAGGATGACATAAGTCCAATTAATTTTCTATATGGAAAAAGAAACAAAAATGACCTCATCTTCTTTGGACACACTTGATCAGTTGGAACAGTTAGCAGTTAGGTGTCAGGTGCTGCATGCCTGTATAACTGTTATATATAATCTTCTTTGAATAATGTTTAAGTGCAAATGAGATAATTGTTAAAGGTATAAAACTGAGGACATTAGTTCCGCTTGTAAATGCTCCAAATAATGCTTTTAAATGTGTGTGTGTGTGCATGTTCCAATCTGGAAAGTGTCCCAAGAAATAATTGTGGTTAAGGTTAAGTTATGGATCTGTTTAAGAAGAAAAAGGCAGAAAGAAAGGAATATGCATTGCCATAATTCCAATTTCTTTTTAGATACTGAAATATTGAGCTAGTCCATCCAAGTTCTTTACTGAGACCTATGATGGCATTGAGCTCTGAAGCATGAACTATTCATTCATTATGAAAATATTCTCTATAGTTTGGATGAATATCACATTTGGGTAGAAAATGTTGTCACCTATATTTTTATGGTTGAAATTTTACTGGAAGCCACTATTCAACAAAGACTCTTTGGAATGCAAATATACCTTAGATTTATTTCCTTTCTGGATGAGTCCTAAAATGTTATAGCTATGTTTTTAAAGCAAATTGAGTCTGGCTTGGAATAGTTCTTCAATAGTTCTTTTTAAGTTTAATTCCCTTCTATGTTAAATATCAGTTCAAAAATTATGTTACTTTCCAAGTAGACAATAGGTATTTCTAGAGAAACAATACTTGTGTGGCATAAATCTAAAGGAAATATAACATTGAGATAACTTTTTAATATGTATTCCATATTTATTTTATTTTATTTATTTGATTTGTCAATTGCTTACAAGATAATAGATATAAGTATAAACATGAGTAAGAATACAGGAAATAGGTACGAATAAATGGGGACAATAGGACAGGGACAGTAGGCACAATGGTGCACTTATGCACACCCCTTACAGACCTCTTAGGAATGGGGTGAGGTCAATAGTGGATAGTTTGAGGTTAAAGTAGTGGGGGTTAGAGGATGTAACAACAGAGTCAGGTAGTGCATTCCAGGCATTGACCTCTCTGTTGTTGAAGTCGCACTTTCTGCAATCGAGTTTGAAGCAGTTTACATTGAGTTTGTATCTATTGTGTGCTCTTGTATTGTTGTGGATGAAGCTGAAGTAGTCATTGATTGGTAGGACATTATAGCAGATAATTTTGTGTGCTACGCTTAAATCTAACCATAGGCGGCATAGTTCAAGGTTGTCCAAGCCCAAAATCTCAAGCCTGGTGATATAGGGTATTCTGTTGCGAGCAGAGGAGTGTAGTACTCTTCTCGTGAAATACTTATGGACTTGCTCAATTGTATTAATGTCTGATATGCAGTGCAGATTCCAGACTGATGAGCTGTATTCGAGTATTGGTCTGGCAAAAGTTTTGTATGCTCTAGTTAGCAATTCAATATTTCTGGAAGAGAAGCTTCATAAGATTAGATTTACAACTCTTAATGCCTTTTTGGCAATGCTGTTACAGTGAGCTCTGGTGCTTAGGTCATTTGATATGAGAACTCCAAGGTCCTTGACAGAGTGAGGATCATCAACAAGGTCATATCCACCTAGTTTGTATTTGGTGTTCTGATTTTTTACCAATGTGTAGGACAGAGCATTTGTTGGTCGAGATTTGAAGTTGTCAGATGTTTGACCATTGAGACACATAATCAAGGTTGCTTTGAAGGATAGTAGCATTGTCAGTGGTGTTGAATAGTTTTATGTCAACCACAAAGAGGACGCAGTTGCTTATAAGGTGATCACAAAGGACATTTATATAGAGTATAAAGAGTGTGGGTCCTAGAACGCTGCCTTGGGGGACACCGCTGTTAATTGGAGCAGGGTTTGATATAGTGCTCCCTATTTTTACTATTTGTTGCCTGTTTGACAGGAATGCAATAATGCACTTATGGAGGGATCTGGAAATGCCATAAGAGTTTAGTTTTAACAGTAGTTTGTCATGTACCACTGAATCAAAGGCTTTGCAGAAGTCTATGTAAATTGCATCTATAGCATTATCCTGGTCAAGTAAAGTAGTCCATACGTTTTTGCAGTGTATATTTCCCATTTTGGGAAAATAGATATTGCTAAATGAGGACCACCTGTAATGAAAAGACAGTCCCATTGTTTTTCACTCCAAATCCAGTCTAGATGCATAAAGTATATGATAGTACAAAGGAAATTCTTTTAAAATAGCCCCATTTTACTCAGGCCTTCAAATATAGTCTGTGAAATAAAATATTTCTTACATATTGTGCTGTATATCTGAGGATTCCAAAAGTACTAACATATACAGTACAGTTTTTTGAAAAAATAATAATAAAACCAGGCAATAAAGTTGTTAACACGAAACTCACTTGAGGTATTGTGAAGCTTCAGGCTCTATGAAGAAAACAATAGAAAAGATACACATAAATTCTCCATTTATAAAATTGCTTAGTGATGCTAAATGGGACTCCAACAATTTTTCAATGTCAGAAAACATAGCAATTTGTTACTTTAAATTCAGTCACGCATATTTAGGGTTTAATAAAAAGTCATATGTGGTTTATTTATGCAAAATATGTGGACAGAGTATGGCTTTGTTCCAAGGATTGTATTATTATTGTGGTTTTATATCTTTGAGATCTGCTTCTATTCAGCTGTTTACTTCCTTGTAGATTTTCCTGGATTGTGAATGTTTTATATAAGTTGATGGTGATATGACCAACTGATATACTTCATGCAAGCACTTAGTGGATTTGTACATTTGTTGTGCTTTTCTAGAAATAAAATCCCAAATTCTCGAGAACAGTGCTGAGCATCACTTTAAAATTAAAGGATTGAAAAGAATGATAATTTTTCTGGTCTGCTAGCTCACTTGGTAGATAGGAAGTGAGAAAAAGAAGTAAACAGAAACATGACTGTCACTGAACATTATTATTATTATTATTATTATTATTATTATTATTATTATTATTATTTAATCTTTAGTGAGATTCACAGCCTTTGGGGCTGAGTCCTAACCAAGGACCTCAGCTAACCAACAGCTCGAGTCCTAACCAAGGACCTAGGAACTGTTCAGGTAGTGTCGGAGGATATAAGCTGTTCCAAGTAGGATGGGTTTTTTTGTAAAATCAGGGTATTTAAGTCTGATAATTCAGGATTTCCAAATAGCAAGGCAGCCCTTTAGGTATTGCTCCAAGGGCTCCAATTACAATTGGGATAACAACGATTTCTTTTTCCAAAGTTGCTCAACTTCAATTTGTAAGTCCCGATACTTTGTGATTTTTTCTTGCTGCATGTCTACAATTCATGAATCACCAGGTATTGCAATGTCAATGAACCAAGCCCTTTTCTTCTCAACTATTGTTATGTCAGGCATGTTATGGGCCAAATGCCTGTTCGTCTGAATTATGAATAATAATAATAATAATAATAATAATAATAATAATTAATATTATTATTATTATTATTTTATTTTCAATCAACATGAGAGTCCCAGCATAATATGCTTAAGAAAAAGCAGTAAACAGAAAAAAAAACTCAAATCGAGAAAAAAACCCACCATTTTGTTTTTGAAATAGGTGTTCTGAATGGTTTAAAAATTAAAAAACTAAAAATCATTCTTGTATCATGTTAAATAGTAATATATATGAAGTTAGTCAACTATGAGAAAAAGGCTGTAACACTTTGATCTTAGATATGAGAGTTGCAGTAAAATGTATGCATGATCTGGATAAAAATCTTTGGGCTTTTCAAAAATACCTGGTTGGTCATTATGGTAACAGAAACTAAGCTTTAAGTCTGATAACAGTAGCTCTTTTTTCAGTAATGAATGAATGACAATTTACAAATCTTTGAAAAGAGTTAAGAATTAAAATTATTAATACTAAGGACAGCTAAATCATTTATAGTATGTACACTGAGTTTCAGCTATAACAAAAGGTTCAGTTCGGAGATTAAGTCCAGTTTGATTTAGACTGTTTTATTTGGGTCTCGATCTAAAGTAAGATTTATAAAACTTTCTATGTATCATTTATGCAAAAAACATTAAAGGACTCACCCCAAGCAAGCAAACTCTAATTGTATTATTTTTTAGCAAAGTGAAATGACATCTGTGGATGTAATGATCCATCAGAAAAATTGGATCAAAGTTATTTAAATTTTCAGTTTAAAAATATTAAAAATGACTATAACTAATACCTATGGTATTCATCAAGAAAAATCTTTATACTCTCTTTTTCAGGAAAGGAAGTTCCCATTAATCCTCACCCTCTCCCATTATTTCATTGGCAATGCTTTTGATAACAAAATAAGTTGTTTATTCAGAAACAATATTCAAAAGCATTCACTAATTAAAAAATAGATAAAATGCAAGAATTGATAAAATAACAAATATATCCCATGGATGGCAACTCTTTATTGCAGAGTTGCTAAAATTAAAAATCATTAAAGGAGAGCAAGCACAAAATGAAGCAAAAGATATTACAAAACTAAAAAAATCTGTCTTTGAGGACCATTTCTTAATATTAAAATTACAAGGTGGACATTCCTGGAGTTTTACTGGAAAAATCTATTCTAAATATAGACTCAGTGGCAGATTTGTTTGTTTGTTTTTGAAAAGCTTCAAAATGCTGAATTGTGTATGAGGAAAATGAATTCTGGTCACTGTAGATAAATCTGCATTATCTCCAGAAGCCACTGTATTGGCTCAGAAGTAAATTTGGTATCTAAATGTATTCTTGAACATGCAATAAGTAGAGGTTTTTTTCAGTTAATATATCCTATTCCAAGCTTAGATCACCAGGTTAAAAGAAATTTAACGAACTTCAAACAACAAATCATCTATGAGATTTTTATGAATAGAAAGTCAGAATCTGAAAGCAAAGCTCAGATTGTGATAAACCTCAGAATTCAGAATACATCAAGTTAAACCAAAGTCCAAGATATTAACCATATTTGCCTCAAATTCAGTTAGCTGCTTTCTTTTCCTTCAGAATTAATCTGCCCTGAAACCAAAATGACAGTATTGAGCTAGGACCCAGAAGCAGCTTTGGGGGTTTTGGTGGAATTTCTGACTTTCCTTCTGTCTCAAGTATAAATCAGTTAAAAGTTGTAATTTAATTCTTTGTTTCCTTAATATTTCTTTTTAAGTCACACAGTAGTGCCTCTTAAGTTTACTTTCAAAGAAGGAATCCAGAATGATGACAAAGCAGGTTTTTGGGTTTTTTTACATTCTAAGTATCAAATTACAATGGACCACAGTAGCCAGTAATAAGTCTTACAACACTACAAATATAAGTATAAAACACATGATGGATTTGCGTAGTGTAAACTAATTAGACCTTAGAATCCAGCTTCACACATTCATTTAAATAAGTTTCATAACAGTATGCCTGGAAATAAATTGGATTTAAAAAGCAAATGTGCTGATTTAACAAAGAAGGGGAACAAAGTTAGATATATTATTGCTCATTATAATGTATGTCAGTGGTTTGGAAGCTGAGTATGAATGACTGAAAATAGAAATTATGATCCACAAAGTTACTTCATCAAGCTAGTTGAAGCTGAAAAACATAGACTTAAAGCTTTACTATAGTATTATTTTCTATAATTGTAAAGCTCTGAATAAAGGACTCAAGATCCTCAAAATGAATACACTGAAAAGACAAAATAACAAAATCATAACAAAGCTATCATTTCATGGAAACCATAATGAATTGAGGATTGAAGGGGATGAACTTTCTAAAAAGCATTTACTTACAAACATTTGGTTTAAAAAATTGTGGAAATTGTACACAACTGAAGAAATAAAAATACTTAAATTATATATCATTCTAAGTAGAAGTGGAAAAATAACATAGAATAACAAAATAATGTAAAAATGATTGCATTAACACTAAGGCAGGGGACCTTAGTGTACAAAACCTCTATTTATTTGCAATGTGACTTTTATTTATTTATTTTTAGATAGATCTCAGGAATGTATTCACTTCTGCATATAATCCAAGCAATATTAATATAGCATGAATATCTTCAACTTCATAAATCATACAAAGATCTTAATCATAGGGCATAATTTTGTTCAGAAAAAATAGACCTTGGTGGAAAGTAGCACTGATAAAAATCAACAAATGGAAGTATATTTCAGAAAAAGAACATAACTAACTAAAATTTATTCCCTACATCACTCATTTTATAGTAAAGAAAAAAGAACTGTGCTTCTGGCAGAGGTTTGCTTTGCAGAAATCAATTTAGGCATCACTTTTGAAGAATGAGCATTATGATCTTAGTAATTTAAAGACATCTCTTCTTCACCACATATAGTAGAGGTTTGCTTTGCAGAAATCAATTTAGGCATCACTTTTGAAGAATGAGCATTATGATCTTAGTAATTTAAAGACATCTCTTCTTCACCACATACAGTATCTAGCCAAAAAGAAAAAAAATCTAGCAATGTTTATGATGTGTGGAGTTCATTACATCTAAAATAGAAAACCTTTAACAATCAAACACTATGCTGTTTCATTCCATTGTCTTAGATCCTTCTTATTTCTTCGTTTTTTGTCTGGGGTGGGGTGGGTGAATCTTTTCCAGGCAATCCTATATAACTGGAAACTTTGTTGTCCACTTAAATAGCCAAAATGTCAACATGTTACAATAAAATCAGAAAAACTGCCAGGTTCTACTATTCATTGTTTGTAGAAGAAAGGAACATACAGGAATTCCATTCCCCACTATCCTGTCAGAGCTGAAGAAGCTTCTTGGATGAGAAGTGAAATGTCTTCAAAAGAAAAAACAAGAAAGTCCAGCTGCCTCCTGAAAAAAAAGCACCTTTGGGACAACCATGACCGGAATGACTGAGAATCTCTACAGACTTTGTACATAAGGAAAGAATGCCTATAAGTAGCAATTGACTAAATGCCTATAAGTAGCAATTGACTAAAGATCTCTTGAAGAGCGAAAGGGAATGCAGAGAACAAGTTCATGCTTTGTGTGATTTTTGCAACCATTGTATGAGTGCTCACCACTTACTATCCAAAATCCAAAGGTCCTAGTGGATTCCAAAGGGTGAAGATTTTTATTCATTACAAGAAAAATGATGAACTGTACAAGTAATGCAGTTCTGGAAAAAATATAATGCTCCTGTTTCTTCTTCTTCCTGTTTCTTAATTGAAAGGGTTATCTGAGACTACTGAAATTTTCAGTTGGTGTATGATTTAAACAGATTACAAAAACATCAGACAACATTTCATGTATGACATGCTTAATTAACATAAGGCAGACAAATCATTTAACGAGTTTATGATACAGTCAATAAATTTTAAAATAGTTTAGACTCCAATAGTTTAGTGAATTGTGAACCATTGTAGCCATTTTCTGTCCAACTTTTATAAATCACAATCACAAATTGGCTCTGTCTTACCATCATGAAAATGGCCATCCCAGTGGTGATGGGGATTAGTTGCTCTAATGCAGTCATGTAGGATGATGTTGTCCAACTCACTCTGGAGAGAACCTGGTTGAAGAAGACGAGAATTTATTTTATCAGCCTATTTCTTCCACTTCTTCTGTCTCCAGATGCACAGGTATTGCAAAGCTCTCCAAATTAATCTGTTATGAGTCAAAACTAATCCTATAGTTTGAAGCTATTCCTTCAGTTTCATCACCATTATCAACATTAAGTCCTATGCAGAGTGCATTGGACAGCAAGTGTTTTCCAGTGATTTTGATCATTTGTGGCACCTTCAGCATTGTCCCAAGGGACATTAATAATTTTAAGATCTTCCTTAAGTGTTTGGTGCCAAGTTCTGAGGGTGCCTCATTTTCTCTTTCCTCCAGGTGGTATCAAACATACTGCAATTTTTGGATCCAGTCTTTAGGGATATGTAAGATATGGCCAACAAATCACATTCAATGTTAGTTCATAGTTCTTGATGGGTGTTCTAAATCTGATCTTCGTAGTATCTCTTCATTAGTGATGTGGTCACGATATGAGATCTGGAGAACTGTGGTGGTGCAGTGGTTAAAATGCAGTACTGCAGGCTATTTCTGCTGACTGCTAGGTGACTGCAATTTGGCAGATTGAATCTCACCAGGCTCAAGGTTGACCCCACCTTCCATCCTTCTGAAGTGGGTAAAATGGGGACCCAGATTGTTGGGAGCAATATGCTGACTCTGTAAACCACGTAGACAGGGCTGTAAAGCACTGTGAAGCAGGATATAAGTCTGAGTGCTATTGCTATTGCTATTATTCTCAAGCAGCATTGTTGGAAAATATTTAATCTTTTAACCATCTGAGTTGTACAGTTTCACAAGTATATATTGCAGTTGGTGTAACACTATTCCTTGAGTTTGAATAATAATTTGAAATAGTCAGAGTGTAGCAGTTCTGATCTGAAGCAGACAAGGTGTTTTGGAAAGGGTGTGGGATACTTGTAGCATCTACCAGTCCTTCATTTGAAAAGCCACATATTTTTCTTACCTCAATTGGTGCCATCTTAACACAAAAATCCATTCTCTTGGATCATACAGTTGCATCCCATCCAAAGCATACTTTCCACTTTGTATCTGGATTGTTGCACATTATCAGATTAAACAAATGCAAAGAAACCATTTACCACAACAGAGTGGCATATTAATAATCATCCTATTCCTCCTCCTCCTCCACTTCCACCTCCATGTCCTCCATTCTTCTTCCTCTTCCTCTTCTTCTTCTTCTTCTTCTTCTTCTTCTTCTTCTTCTTCTTCTTCTTCTTCTTCTTCTTCTTCTTCTTCTTCTTCTTCTCCTTGATCCATATATTTTAATTATTATAAAAATGTTCTGTCTCTTTCCTGATAATTTTATGAAATTAATTTTAAAAGTTATGAATTCTGTAAATAAATAAATAAATACTTTAAAAAGGTATGAGCTCAACAAACCCTAAACTCCTGATTCACAATTATAATTTAAAGACCCACTTGAATTATACATTCCATAAAGACAGCTGTTCTCTATTGAAATGCAGCTGCAGAAATTTTGAAAATGAAAAGTCATTTTGGTAGTTTATGTACTGCAATCTAAACATGTACTTGTTGCTAAAATATTTCCAGTTTTACTGCTTAAAGAATAAATATTGTACATCAATGAAGTTTTAGCCCAAACAGAGATTTAAGCTGAGTATTCCTTATCCAATACTTGCTTAAGCAAGCAGTTGATTACAGACTTCAAAGAATTTATGCAAAAAGTGGAAATCTGTTGAATAATTTTAAAGAGCTGCAATATAGAATTTCTTTGGTACACTTCTCACTGCCCCAGAAAGAATTTTGAAAACATATAGTGGTAATAGTTGAAATCATATACTTTGTACTTGAAAGGCAAAAGGACAAATCATGTTTCCCTCCAGAGTTCAAGTCAACAAGATAAAAACCACAGAAGAAGTTTTATTTCAACCACCAATTTAGTTTTGCTTACTTTCACTTTGTTTGAAAAATTTTATGTGAAAAAAGTAAAATACATTTATTTAAGCTTTAGCTCTCCAACTAGTTCTCTGATTTATTTGATTTTACCCCTTTTAATTGGTTGGAACTGAATGTTTTCTTCAGTTAAAAGGGTTCTATCATTCCAGAAAAGTTCCATTAAAAAAATAAAGGTAGTTTTTTTAAAAAAAGTTTCAGATTCTAGTTTTTAATTTTTCTGATATTTATGATACTGCTTTGAGAATGTGAAGCTGACTGCAAACAATCATTCTTTATTTTGTCATGGACTAGAACACAGACTACTTTGTACATGGTCACAGATATGTTCCAAAATATTGGAATTATTTTAAGAAAAATCATGATTTTAAGTACCTGGAAAAAATTTAAAAATTTATTAACAAGTTACTGAAGCATAATAGTACTCCAGGTGAACAGGTCAGATGGCTTGAATCATATTAAAGAAAACATGGCCAGATATATTTGCAATTATAGTGATAGAACTGGTACCAGAGGTGGTATTCAGCAGGTTCTGACCAGTTCTGGAGAATCAGTAGCAGAAATTTTGAGTAGTTTGTAGAACCGGCATATACTACCTCTGACTGGAGATTTTACAGTATCCTTCCCCTGCCACACCTACCAAGCCACATCCATAGAACCAGTAGTAAAAAAAATTAAATCACACCATTGACTGGTACCATCAGATATCTACCAAGTCTCACAACCTATCAGTCTATTCTGATATGCCTCCCAGTCCAGTTTTGAGATGGCATTTTCAAATTGGACTTCCTAATTCAAATGTGCTACTATACTCATACATATCTCCTTTAATAACTACCAGGCTTAATACCCTGCCTGGGTATCAATAGCCTACTTGATGTCTTTTTGTAATGTTTTAAATTTAAAAAAAATATTAATTAAGAAGACAGCATCCTGCAAGTATTGGTGTCAAAAAAATAATTCCAAGAATATATCCAGACCCTGTGTATATCTCAGGGCATTCTTAGAACATTTATGTAATGATAGGCTTCATCTCATTTGAAAATGTGCTCACACGCCCCATAATATATAAAAGTAATTTGAAAGTATAGAGAACAGAAAGTGTTGTGAAGGAAATAATATTGATAGGAAACATGCTGGAGAAATAAGTAATGTAGAACAATCTCATCAATTTGTGTGGTTTTTTTCCAGAATTTTTAGTTTAGGAATGACTATATTTGCTATTGTTACAAAATATACTCACTTTCCCACCCAACTGTGGATTCTGATTCATTTCAGGGTTTTAGATTGGGCTTGATATTGTCTATTACCTACAGATGGGAAAGTACAGGCTTCAATTTAATCCTAGCAAGACAAAAAATGATTTTGGTTTTTAGCCCCTTCATGCTTCATTTTACTTTTAATTGGGATAGAGTTGTACTTTCCCAGAAAGAAGTGGCATACAATTTGAAAATCCCCACAGTTCTTGATCTGAAAGTAAGCAGCAGCCATAGCCAGAATCACATCCTTCTTTGGACCAGGAAACACTGCTCGCATTCACTCATCCTTTGGTTACCTCTTGAATGAATTGTTACAATATGCTCTAAGTCAGGGGTCGCCAAACTTTTGGACCTCAGGAACCACCAAACTCATAATTTTAAATCCCGCAGACCACTAATATGAATTTTGACTGATGGTGGCTTGCTGATGTTGGTAGGAAAGTCAGTCCCATATTCCACAGCTGCCATAGTCAAAGGACTGGCCCTTTGGTCATCCTGGAGCAACTCCTCCAGTCCATGGCAGCCCGGTGCACCCAGGTGGAGGAGCAGCTGCTCCGGAATGACCAAAGGGCCTGTCCTGTGACTACAGCAGCTCTGGAATATGGGTCCAACTGTCCCACCAATGTCAGCAAGCCACCCAGGGGCAGATTTCCCTCCCCCACATCAGTCTTACCTTCCAGTTCCAGCTTGCATGGCTCTACTCAAGGTAAGGTTTGCACTCAGCCGAAGGGTGGGGGTCAGGGGGTGGTCGGGCCATGTGGGCAGCACAGCCTTGTGTTCCTAAGCAGCCTGGATTCTTTGGGAAGAATGCTTTGAGGGGGAGATTTTTCTGCGGACCACCAAAATTTTCTCACAGACCACCAGTGGGTCCCCGGCCCACTGGTTGGTGACCACTGCTCTAAATGAGACTATTCTCAAAGCTGCAACTAATGAAGAATGCAGCAACACTTATAGGTGAATCTCTGTGCATCCATATTGTATCTCTGCTTAATGGTTTTTAGTGCAATTCAAGATGCTGGTTGAAACCCTTCATGACATTGGGCCAGAATATTTATATGACCTCCTCTTCCAATTATTTCCACCATCTTATACATTTTGTCAGGGGAGACATGGTGTTAATTAAAGAATGTCATCATGCAGGACTCAGAATGTTTGACTTTTCTATCATAGCCCCTGCCCTTTGGAACACCAAGTCATTTCCTTCAACACATGATTCAATTGTCCACAACTCATGCAGCTTTTCAGAGAGAAGACTTTTTCCTGGGCAAAGGGCCAAATAGTTAACAGGGAGTTAGTGAGGATGTTGATTATTTTGTTGTTATAGATTGCCATGTCACTTTGTTTGTATTTATGGTTATTTATTATGTTGGTTGTATTATTTTTCTCTGTTGTTAGCTGCCCACAGTCAGTGTGGTGAGATGGGTGGCTATATAATATGCAATAAACATCCTCAACATCATCCTCATTTTTAGCCATCAGCTTTTAAATGGCAACTCTACTGGGAGTCAATTATCAGAACATTTTTAATCTAGAAGCATGAAAAGAGGACATATAAATATTTTTGCAAAAGAACAAATGACAATTAGGGAAGATGATTGTGACATGTTCTATTTTCATTCTACCATGGTTGTGTTTAGTGAAACGTCCAGTGGAAACTACAGTGCTTCATTAAATATAGGAATGCAAAGGTAGGGCATGTCAAATTTTTCAACTTTCAATTTCCAAACATTAGGGATGCTCAAAAGTGTGACATGCCTTGGGGATTGTAAAGATATTTTATTTACTTTAATACAATTCAGATCTGATTGGTAAGTAACTACATAAATATTAAATGTTTTTTAAACATTTTGCTTGTTTCATTTGTACAACGTTAGCATATACTGCTACTGAAGGGATGACAACTAATTTAGCAAGATGTAACATTTCAAAATAAAGACACATTGGTTTTTCTGAGTTTTTCTTTTTACAACTTGGCTTGAAAACATGACATTTTTACTGTTGAAGAAGAAAAATCAGCTGGATGATCTACACATTTAATAGTGTAAAAGGAAAGGAACTTTGATTTCAGTGTTTTATTTTAACTGACATTTCCATTTTCACAAGATGTTCATCAGTAAAATATTTTCTGTTTCTACCATGATTGGTATCATGAAAATTCCAGTAGAAAATACTATATATCATTATATATGAGAAGACAAAGAGAAAACAGTGGTTTTAAACTCACTCATTACCTTAATATGCTTCAGAAGTAACTATGTATTCACTTATCTGAAAGTAAGTTCCATTGAATGCAACTGCATTTGTTTTTGAATGCCAAAATTTTAGCAATGTGATGTTAGTAAAATTAAATAGCTAAGAGCTTCCAATAGTTGTCAGTATTTTTTTCTTTTTCCTTTCTAGTTAAATTTATTTTTCCCAACTTTTGTTTGAAAGGTAAAGGTTAGAAAAATAGACCCTACTAAGTATGCAATCAAGCTTTGCCAGATAAAATAAGCAACAGACATATTTTTTTTCTTTTTTTAAGTTTGATTTTTCTTCCTCCTGATTTTTTTCAAGTAAAAGAAATAATACACCAGAAATTAGCTTGGTTTAATCCATAATATGCTATTTTTATTGACAAAGGTGAATAGAAATAATGGAGAAATAAATATAAATTGAAACTAATATTACAAGCTGACTAACAAAAGGTTAAATATAATCATTTATTTCCATTCAATAATTCTTAAATTAATATATCTACACCTAATGTTAGCAAGCCTTTGTTAATTTTCAACTGTTGTTCAATGTTGCCCTCTCCTGGATTGATAGAAGGCATAGCTATAATATTCATAATATTATAAACCTTTGTGTAATTTGAATGTATGGGATCTCATTTATATTTATAATACAACAGCAACACACATTTTATTATTGAAGTAATTAAATCCATTATGTCTATTAAACTTTGAACGCAGTGGAGTTCATTATAATGTTGATTACTTAAAAATGTATCTTGAGATTTGTGACACAAAATCTAACATTCGTGACTTTCTTTGTTAGTAGACAATGCAGTTAATTCTGGAACACTTACAAAGTTAATGCAAACCAAAGAGCATGTTATTGCAAAAATATACAGATTGAAAAATTGAGTCCAAAAAAATAATTAAAAGCACCTCTCCAGAGATCACCTTTAAAAAACATTTATTATTGGATTCTTCTCAGTTAATGACTCTTTATATTCATGCAAGAATGCTGTATAAGATTTGGCGTACATTTAGCCAGCTAAATGTTTGAAACTTATTTCTGCCAGCTCCAATGCCACTGCTGTGATAGTGCTGGGGAACAGCTCATTGGCACATTTTGTGGGGAGACTTTTAATATTTCAGAAAAATTTAACTATCAGTTCTTGCAGGTCAGTACAAGCTGATTCCAATATACCACTGCATATAGATCATAACACCTTACATGTTCCATAAAATGAATTTCAATGTCATCTTTCAGCAACTGGACAATCAGAGGACCAAGAAGATTGTCAACCAGATGAACAGAAGATCAAATGGATTCACAGCTACAGACTCACAAAAATTCCCAAAAGAAATAAATATCTGGGAGGGAAAACTGTCTGAAAGAAAACCAAATCAGTGCCAAAAAACAAACAAATAATGTAACGTGGCATCCTGGACTAAGTATTGCTGCAGAGCAAGAAAGATAGTTCAAGCTGATGATGGTTTCCTGTCAGTTTGGATTAGAAAAGAATTGTATATTCATTTTTTTCTTTCCTTTGGGTAGTGCACAGCTTTGCTCTTTTGTAAGTGAAAACAAAGCTTGTTTAGGAGGGAATTAGAACCTGGCAAAAAGTTAAAATATAAAAGTGATTACTTCATGAAGTGGTTGTGCAACTTTACATTTGTGTGAAAACTGAATTTATGTCTGACAATATAAAGAATGTCATTCTTTTTCCCTTATACGAATGCAAGCTGACAAGAATGAATGGAAAAACAAGAGAGGAATTTTCATTAAGCATATTGAGAAAATATGCCCCATCATTATCAGCTGCCATTTTCCATCTTGCCTCACTTGTTGCTCCTCTTTTGTCATCAGTCTGAACTGCAAGGTATTCCTCCCACTGGGAGGGAACCAGCTGTTGTGTACCTTAGGCCATGGAAGGGTGGGTTTGGACACCCTGGTGGCCTGGGTCCGAAACCCCAGTGTTGGTACTACACCTCAAACTTGGCCTATGGCTATGGGACTTTTGTTGTGCTCCCTGCTGGGGTGAGAGACCAGCAGGAGGGACACATTTTTCCCTTAGGACCTATTTAACATCTTCCTGTCATCAGCCCAGCCAGAGCACGTTGGAGATGCCCGCAGTGAGAGAGCATGACTTAGCCCAGATTGGGGCTTTGAACATCTGCCACAGGTCTGCCGTGAGAGGGCAGCCTGGTTTTCTGAATCTGGACCTCCCAACGGGCAGCAACCGGGACTTGACCAAGTTCTGTACACCAGACTTTGTTTCCATTTTTGTCATTGTCATCTTTCCTGACAACCCTTATGTCTCTTCTCTAAATGTGCTCTTCTACCATTCAAACTTATTCAGTAGCAGAACTGCAGGCCCTGAGGGGACTCCCTTCCTCTCGGGTTTGGCCTGCTACACTATCTTCAGCCTACCTTGAGGATGGGTTATGGAACCCGGAGAGATGGCATGGCAGGGGGATGGGGTGTGGTTGGGGCTCTACAAAAATGAAAAAGAGGGTCACTAGGGCCCCTTTAGCTAAATGTTTAACAAAAATTTTAAGAAGGTTAGGGAGGAGGGTGGGTAGTGATTCCGGGGATGTGGGTTGCAGCCCAGTGCATGGTGGGGGGGTGGGGGTTGGGGGCTGGCAGGGCCCCAGGGTGTGAGGTGGGGCCCACGATTCCCAGGGTGGTTGGGATTGGCAGGAGACATCGAGGCATAGGGCCATATCATGTGCCGGGAGTGCATACCCACCATCTTTGTGCAGTGGCATGCTCTGACCCTATGGCCTCCTCCCTAGGGGGCATGGGAACCGGGACCCCTGGGCTTAAGCTGGTGTATTTGAATGCCAGGTCCGTGGCTAATAAGTCTTCCCTCCTCTGTGAGATCATTGAGGAGGAGGCTGCGGACCTGGCTTGTATCACCGAGACCTGGTTGGGGCCGGAGGGAGGAGTCCCTCTGGTTGATCTATGCCCCCAGGTTTTCGGGATTTGCACCAGCCACGGGCCCAGGGAAGTGGTGGTGGGGTGGCTGTGGTTATCCGGGAGACCCTGTTTCCAAGGGAGGTCACTGTTCCAGAGATAGGCGGGAGTGAGACCCTCCTCCTGAGGTGGGGGCCTAGTGGTCGGGTGGGCTTGCTGCTGACATACCTTTCCCCCAGCTGTGTGGCAGCAGCCCTACCTGGGTTTCTCGATGTCCTCTTGGGGGTGGCAGTGGAGTTCCCAGGGCTTATAGTCCTGGGGGACTTCAATTTGCCCTCCCTGGGGGGGCATCGGGTTTGGCCCAGGAATTCATGGCTTCTATGGATGCCATGGGCCTGACCCAACTGATTCAAGGCCCGACTCATGAGGGGGGAAACACTCGACCTAGTTTTTGTCTCTGAACAGTGGCATAGTGACAGAGGGCAAGCTATCTTTACGGCACTGCCCATTCCATGGTCTGATCACTATCTCCTGTGGCTGGTCTTCCAACAGGCTGCCCCTCACTGCTGGGATGAGGAGCCACTTAGATGGTTCCACCCCAGACGCCTGATGGACCCTGAGAGGTTCCAGGCAGAACTGGGGTTCTTTCCCTCTTCCCTTGCCCACAGCTCTGCCGAAGATCTGGTGGCCGCTTGGCAACAGGCCGCTTCAGATGCCCTTGACAGAGTTGTCCCTATGCATCCCCTCACACGCTGCAGATCCTGGATGGCGCCCTGGTATACCGAGGAGCTCCGGGAGATGAAGCGTCATTGGAGGGTTTAGAGAGCAGGTGGAGGTCCACCCGCTCCCAATCCGATCGAGCCCAGCTAAGAGCCCATATTAGGACTTACCTGGTAGCTATGAGGGCGGCGAGGAGGTTTTATCTCTCCACCCTCATAGCATCCGCAGATAACCGCCCAGCCGCTCTGCTTCGGGCCACCCACTCTCTCCTTTGTATGGGGGAGGTGGCGGACCCATTGCAGGGAAGAGCTGAGGAATTTGGTCAACATCTGTCAGATAAGATCGTCCAGATTTGGAGCGGATTGTCCTCCGATTTGCAGTGGTCTGAGGAATGGGGTGCAAGCAGTCTGGCTGATGTGATCTGGGTTGAGTTCGATCCTGTTTCCGAGGATGAAGTGGACAGGACTATGCGGTGTCTGAGTTCCACCACATGTTTGTTTGACCCATGTCATTCCTGGTTGGCTTATGCTGCCAGGGAGGCCACCTGTGGTTGGCTCCGGGCAGTTGTCAATGCTTCGCTGAGAGAGGGTGTTTTTCTCTCCACCTTGAAGGAGGCGGTGGTGAGGCCCCTCCTGAAGAAGCCTGCCCTGGACCCGACCGTGTTAGACAACTTTCGTCCAGTCTCCAACCTTCTCTTTCTGGCGAAGCTTGTTGAGAGTGTGGTGGCTCGGCAGTTTCCACTTTTCCTGGATGAAGTGGACTACCTGGATCCGTACCAATCGGGCTTCCGGCCCGGCTTCAGCACAGAGACGGCATTGGTCGCACTGATGGATGATCTCTGGAGGGCACGGGACAGGAGTTTTTCCTCTGTCCTGGTCCTATTAGATCTCTCAGCGGCTTTTGATACCATTGACCATGGTATCCTTTTGCAACGGGGGGTTGGGAGTGGGGGGCACTGTTCTTCGGTGGTTCACCTCCTACCTCTCACTGCGGTCGCAATCGGTGTTGGTGGGGGGCAGAGGTCGACCCTGAGGGCACTCACTTGTGGGGTCCCTCAGGGGTCGGTCCTCTCCCCCCTTTTATTTAAAATCTACATGAAGCCGCTGGGCGAGATCATCCGTGGTTTTGGGGTGAGGTACCATCAGTACACAGATGACACCCAGCTGTACATCTCCACCCCAAACCAGATCAGTGATGCCCTCTCCCTGATGACCCGCTGTCTGGATGCGGTACGGATTTGGATGAACGGGAACATGCTTCGACTCAACCCGGCCAAGACTGAGTGCATACCGGCATCTCGGCCCAGTCAGGAATATCCATCTTTGGCCATAGGGGGAGACATGTTGCCCCCTGTGGATAGGGCACAGAATCTGGGAGTCCTCCTGGATGTACAGCTCTGGTTGGAGGAGCAGGTGGGGGCCGTCGCCAGGGGGGCCTTTGCCCAGCTCTGCCTTGTTCGTCAGCTTCACCCATTTCTGGACCGAGATGCCCTGTGCACAGTCACTCATGCCCTTGTTACCTCTAGACTCGACTAATGCAACGCTCTCTACTTGGGACTGCCCTTGCATACCATCCAGAGATTGCAGCTGGTGCAGAATGTGGCTGCGCGGGTGGTGATGGGAGTTCCCCAATTCTCCCATATTCTCCCCCTCCTGCACAACCTGCATTGGTTACCAGTTGCGCTCTGGGTGAGATTCAAGGTTTTGGTTTTAACATACAAAGTCCTACATGATATGTGTCCCCAATATTTAAGGGAGCGACTCCTGCCGATATCGAGTGCCAACTGCCCTGTGCGAGCACACAGGCAAGGACTCTTCAGGGTCCCGCCGGCAAGTCAATGTCGGCTGGCGGTTCCCAGCGACGAGCCTATTCTGTCGCGGCCCCTGACCTTTGGAACCAACTACCCCTGGAGCTCCGCCTGGCCCCTGACCTTCGCACCTTCTGCCACGATCTGAAGACCTGGTCGTTTGACCAATCCGGGCTGTGACCTCCTGGGGGATGGTTCTTAAATTATTTTAAATTTTAACTTTGTTTAACTATTATTGGGCTTGTGATTGGTTTAATTCTTTTTAAATTATTTATAGTTGTTACTGTTTTAGTTATGAGCCGCCCTGAGTCTTTGGAGATGGGGTGGCATACAAGTCCAAATAATAAATAAATAAATAAATAAATAAATAAATAAATAAATAAATAAATGAATGAATGAATAAATAAATAAATAAATAAAAATGTTAGGCAAAATGTTTATTGAAGGAGTACAAAATTTATTAATAAGCCCATTGGGCAATGCAATGCAGATTTATGCTCTTCAGAATCACACTGAGAAATGAATGTGGGAAGGTTTGCTGCAGTTTTATTGATCTAGAAAAAATATATGATAAAATCAATGCATTTCAGATGTAGAAAAGATGCTTAAGTATAGGATTGAAGGTTGGATTCCGAATTTTGTAAAAGCAACACTGAAAATAAAGCATGCTAAGGAATGCTTGCAATGACATTAGACTGTTTTCTCAGTGTGTCTGCAAATTTTTATAAATTAGGCTGTATTGTTAGCTGAGAACTAAATGAATTGTTGTGAGTCTTAGATTGCATGATGTAACAAGAGTATGGATCAAAAATTTAATGTATAGAAAATTAGGGCAATTGTATTAGACAGTAAACAATTACAAGTTAACAATTATAGTAAACAATTACAAGTAACTATGAATTCGTGCACCTTGGTAGAAATTTATTTATTTATTTATTTATTTTACTGGACTTGTATGCCGCCCCCTCTCCGTGAGGACTTGGGGCAGCTCACAATAAAAACACCATGACAATAAATATATATATATATATAAAAAAAACCAAATGTTTATTGAAATGCAAAAATAGATGGAGGAAATTTAATACATGCAAATAGTAATCAAAAATAATGGTAGTATTTTTTCTGTGATGTGGAATAAATATTTGCTTTAAAAAGTGAAAATGGTATTGTATAAAGAGCCTACCTCTCCTTAATTTAGTTATACAAAAGTGAGAGTCAAATATTTAAGAATACTAAAAACAAGTTAGATCAGGGAATGGATTATTCAAAATGTATGTGGTAAAAGAAGAGATGGGATCAAAAATGCATGCACAAAATAAATATGGATTGAATACAACAATAGGCATTGAGTAAAACGTACTGTACATTAAGGGATTTCATCATTAGAGAAAATGAATGAACATTCAATGAATACACACACACATAAACACATGTTTTCCATCCATTTCATACAATGATTCCCAATACTAATTACAATTAAATTTATAGATAGGCTTATAAATTAAGACTAAGGACACCTAATCTTTTGAATGCCAATGCTTACAAAGCCTATGGAGTTTGAGATTATAAGATGGCCAAGTCATCCACTAATCAAAATTTGAGTTAAATTTTGTCTTCCTGCAGCAATGAAAATATTCTACTTCAAAGAAATGTCAGTGAGATTTTAAAAACAAGTGAACTCTTTCAACTATTTAAAATTCATAACACCATTCTGTCTCCTAGCTTCTTGGGTGATTGAAATAGCTTATAAATAGAACAAATAAACACATTTCTTAAAATTAAATGTGATAATGGGGGGAGGAGGAATCTGAAACCAGTAGGATGAACTGTTGTGTGTACCACTGAATATGATCCTTAATTCCCATCAGTAAAATCCAACATCTGGTCATTTTTATGTTTGTATGAAATTTCTGTCTATTATTTCTGTAAAGGCTTCTCTTTAAGAAAAGGTGAGCATTAATATAACCAAACAACCCAATGGAAACAAGTTCATGTGGGAAGCATTCAGAGAAACATCTGGAAATAGTAAAACAGCTGTAAAGAAAATGAATTGACAAGGCCAAATATTGGGTTGCCAAGGATGAAAACAATGTTAACAGTAAGGGAATTTCCTCCCTCCAACTCAAAAAGGAAGATTGGCCACACAACCATACTTATTATATCAAAAGAAAGAATGTTCCAGCCCAGCAATGCACGCACAGACTTTCAAACCATAATGTATCACACATAGACTCTCTTTGGCACATGGGTATGATAATGTGGAAGCACTTTTGTGAGATGTTTCCAAGAATTTCTTAGGTTTTTAAATTTTATGTTTATTATATTTATTATATTTATTTAAATTATAGTTGTTTATGTGTTAGAATAATGCAGGTAGTCCTCAATTTATGACCATAATTGAGCCTCACATGTTAATCAAAAGTTATTGCAGTTGAAGGTAAAATTACCACATGACCATATTTAATTTTATGACTGTTTTTATAATGCTTATTAATATAATGGTCGTAACTGTGAAACCAGTTTATGAAATAGGATTTTTTTTCTGGAAAACAACAAAAAGGTCACAAAACATGATCATGCAACCATGAGATGCTGCAAATGGTTGTAAATGTGAATCAATTGCCAAGCACCCAAAATGTGATCACAAGACTATTGGGTTAGTGTGGCAGTTGTGACTTCAAGACAGTCAAGTTCTTTGAGTCCTATGTAACTTCAAATGATCATCAGGCAATCAACTGCCTGTATGTTGAGGATCACCTGTATTCTCCAAGTAGCCACAAGCAACATGGATTATTTACAATTAAAATTATTTTTAAAAATAATTTAATAACATAATAACAAGCTTCTAAGATCCTTCTTAAACAGCATTTAGTAAGATTAGTTCTGAGGTATGAAAGAAGAAAGCCAAGTCCAGATGAGTAGTTTTCTATTGTGGTTATCACCTCCTTCCCTCTTCAGGATTCTCCTGTCAGGATTCAAGGTATAGTAATAGACCCATAGCAAGCAAAACTCTAAGGTAGGTAGATTCCTCAAAGAATAGCTTCGTTGGATATATCATATCGGCACAGATCTGGTGAAAACCAACTGAAGGTTCCTGTGGTTTTCACCTGATTAAAAGTGAAGGTTTTTCATTTTCACCAAACACTCACATGGTCCAATCAAGGTTCCATCTAGTTGCTGGGTAACACTCCTCCTCTCTCTGACCAGGTGTGAGAATGTCCTTGGTTCCCAAGAGAAAGTATTTTGTTTTGGCTACAAAACTCCAGCTATCTCTATTTCCCCCTCCTTCTCACCTCTAGTGTGACAACACTGAAGCAGCAAAATGGCTTCGGTCAGGCCAGCTTCAGGGTTGACATCTCCCTTTTTCCAGAACACAACTCTCAATGTAACTGCAATTCTTCAGCACATTTTAAAAGTGTGAATTCCAAAAGGGGATCAAGCTTTTTGTTTTTGAAAACAGCACTGTCAGGAACACACTGAAGCATATTATTTAGCATTCAGAGAAAGCTTTTAAAACTAGGGAGGTGGAGGAGAAAAGCCTTCAGATGGCTGGGGGAAAACATCATGATGAAGGAAGTAAAAGACTTTGGTAAGTGGCACTTTAAGACTGATTATCTTCTTCCAAGTTTTGTTACTGTGCCAATATGCTTAAACTGTAGAAAGGAGATGATTTATTTGCTTGCATGAAATAAGCCAGCTGCAGATGTTGAGCTCAAAGATGCAATTTTGTACACATCTTATACACTAGGGACCATTATACAGTTCATGTAGGGGTCCTTATGATAAATTTGCAAAAAAAAATATGGCAATGTTATCTCTGAAGAAGAAATGGAGAGCTGTTAATTTTGTCAATGAAGTATTTATCTGATTTTCTTTCCATCTCTTTTTTCACACATCTGTTTTGCTTCATCTTCAACAGGTTGGCCTAGACTAGTAAATCTATTTTCTTCTTGCTTCCTTTGCAAACCAAACCCTTCCATTTAACTCTCTACCCTTTTCTGTAGAGGCAAGTCTCAAAGGTGCTTTTTCCACAATGGAAAAACTTCCTTGTTTTTTTTTTCTTTGAAAACTCTTCACTTCTTATCCAGGAAGCCTCCAGTTCTAACTGACTGGTGGGGAATGGAAGGATTTATATTCCTTGCAGTCATTCGACCGCTAGCACTTTGCATGTTGATCATTAGCTAAGATGACTTGAGTCTAATGTCTTTTCATTTACTATGAAATTTGGAGGTTGAGATTATGCTTGAGACTGAAGCAGTATGCTAGCTTTATTGTTATTATGATAGAATTTATGAAAATCAGTCAATAAAGCATACTGATGAGGGTCAAAAATGTTGAGAAATGAAAGATTTAAAATAAAATTGATGTGAAACAGCCCTTCAATAAAAATCAGGATGATTCTGCCATTCAGGGAGATTCTAAGACTCATAATTGCTACCTACTACTACTAGTAACAATTTTGCCCTCAACCTCCTTGAGCTTCAGCTGTTATATAACTATTTGAAAACATTTGTTCTACCCACTCTAATGGAGCCATGATTACATCAGCCAAATCTCCTGTAACCTTTGGTTCTAAATAATTTTCTTTCAAAATATGATAAAGAAAACCAAACTAGCACTTATTCTGACCAGAAATATGAGGAAAAAATGACAAATGGATGATAATCAGCACGAATATGGATCTTTGATGGTGGAGGTTGCCCCATGTATCAACATGTGACCCTCAATTGTTAGCACTCATATAGATCCTACATTTAATAACTATCAAAAGAAAAAAAACCCAGCATTTCAAAAAATTGAAATGGTAATATCAAATAGAGAGGAGAAATATTACAACTGCATCACTGGATCAAACTATACTAGATCATCCTGTTGGGCTTTTCCTCTAGCACCATTCATGTCTCAAATTTATTTTAATTTACATTTTGGCAATTTAAATACAAATATAAAAAATACAGTGCCCTGCCAAGAAATATCTCTGCATTTTATTTCTACAATTCTCATTCAATATGGTGAAGGAATCTGCTTAGAAATGCATTCCAAAGGAATGAGGGTTTTATTGGTTAAAATGTGGTGTCCTTGTATTTACTAGCTATGAGGTGGCCAAGGATGTATGTGAATGGTCTGTCTTTCATTGTGCAAACATTTCCCTAGTGGTCTTCATAGTAGTCTCTGGCTTCTCCTGCCTCAATTAAATCCTAATGTTGGGCAACATTGGCTAACATTTCCTACAGGGCTTTTTAGATTGAGAAGCCTGCCAAATACTATTATAGATAAAAGAAAAACAGCAGCCTTATCATCCTTTGCACCTCCAATAAGAAATAAGTTCCAAAACTCCACCAGAGAAAAGAGAGGAGGGAAAGAAAGAGAAGTGAGAGCAAGAAAGAAAGAAAGTCCATTTTCTCCAGTGTTGGGGAAAGGAGATAAAAAAATAGATTTATCAGAAGGGAAAATTGTCAGGAGAAAGAGAAGGAAAAAGCAACTAGACTTTATGTGTACTCATGAAAGCTTCCAGGTTCTTTGCCAACTCCCTCTGTCACTTCAGATATATCCACCGGCTCATTGCTGAACAGCACTTGTCTCAATTTGTTAAATAATGCTAGATATATCTCTCGGATGCCATCAGAAATAATAACTGTCTGAACTGGGGTTTTCTTTGAAAAAAAATAGAAGCCAAATCCACTAACCTTTATTCAAGAACTAATGTCTCTGTAGAATCCTGCTATGTCCTGGCATGGATTCAAAAGCAGTTTTTGTTGTTGTTTGTTGTTCAGCATAATTTGGTTTCCTTTCTCCTCTATGTCACCATGGTCACTGCTATGAAACTGCTTAACAATGAAAGTCAGCATTTGAAGAATCTGTAACTTAGAAATGGGAAAGTTATTTTAGTTGTTGATAACTCTTCAAACCTTTTCTTGTATAATTACATACATACCATTTTACAATACGTGACCATTGTCAGGAAAAGTGTGGTGTCGTCTAGTAAGCGTTACAACTTATACGTAACAGTGGCATTCTGTTTCTGTGAACTCTTTTTTTCATAGGTCATCCCTACTGTGTGGCTCACATGTGTGTCAGGATTCTGTCATTAATCTGCAGATACACATTTGTAACAAAGTGAAGAAGTTATATATTAATACAAAGACACAAAGTCCAGTGGCAAGAGTCTATTATTTTGCCATTTCTGATTATGTCCTTGGTGGATTGAAATCTAAATTGGTAGGGTGGGGAATATAATATAATGGTGGGCTACAATAGTGTTGTTAGGGAAATTAGTGGAGTTTAGTTTTCTTGGGGATTCTATGTCATCTTTTAGTGCTGGTGGTGTTAGGAATGCTCATAACCCATTATTCCAGTTATGATGGTTCCAGTGTTTGAAATGATGGGACACACTGTATTGCTTGGTTTGAGCATTTTGAGAAGTAGATACCTGGTTGGAGTTTTTGAGGTGTTTCCATGTAATCCTTTCATTAAATTGTACCATTCTCTCTGGTATGTTGTTACAGGTGAAGTTGGTAGAATGTGTCAGGGTTCCGACCAGTGTCCTAATGAAATTAAGAGTCTCAAGCCATCTGGAAATAAAAATCCAGTCATTTATTAGAAGCACCATGCCAGCATTTCATAGGTGAAGCCAACTCTGACCTCACCCATTTCATGCCTGCGTCTGACCCTGTTTCCCCCTCCCTCCAAAGTATGTCACCAGTCACATTCCCCAACGAGCTTTTTTTGCTGGTTGTAGAAGTCACTCCTTCCAGCCATTGCTGGTCTCTGTGGAGATGGCCTTAACTTGCTTGGCCAGACTGCATCTTGTTATGATTGAGGAGTAAATCTCTTGGTGCAGCTGCAAGGCGCGATTTCCCATCCCCCTGTCTATGGCAACTTGGGAGCAGGTCAGGGAAGCTTCGTGAGTTGACAGAATGTGGTGTTGACAGCTGCTTCTTGGCTTTCTTGATATGATCCACCTAATTCTTGATGATGTTGCAAATATCATGACAGTGCCAAGTGCATTTGTTGCTATGTTCCTTCATACCCAATTGTAGGATGGTCATTTTGAACTTTTTAAGCTTGCCAACTAAGGATTTTCATATTTTAAGGTTCATTTTTCTGTTTAATATTTCTTTTATGGTCAGAAGGCCTAATTGTGTTTTAATACCAAAACTTTATAGCAATTGTCTTATTAGTTGAAAAATATATTTTCAAGTTTTTCTGTGCTATTCAGTTCCCTTATATTATTGACCTTAACTGGAATTTTTGTTACAACAAATTCTTATGGTGCTCTTGAAAAGAACATAAAAATACAGTGTGACATTATTTATATTTGAAATAATGAGTTATCTACTGCACAACTATAATATCTTGCTACACTGCTCTGATTTAATTTGGATAGCTTAATAATAAGAGACAAGGTTTATGATGTGTTGCTTTCAAAATAGTATTTTATGATTCTGCCAAATAATTTCAAAAAGAAAATATAGTCTTCAAGTTTCTTCAGCAACTGGGACCTTTTCTGTTACTAAGTGATATGGTTGTAAAGCTCAACATCACATCACTTCATCACTTAGTGATGGCAATTCGACCACTCCCCATTGCCATTGTTAACTGAATCCCATTGGTTTTTGCCAAGGACCCACTTTAATCCACATCAGGTTGGTCCCTCTGAGCTTCAGCATTTATCTTCCAAGATAAATTGAAGTCTCCCTAACCACCTATCTCCCCTATATCTGGCATTTTGGCCACAGTCTACTGTTTCTTGACCACATGGTCCCAGGGATGCTTGCCATGCTGTGGGTTAGGGTATTTTTGATAAGCTGTGGTTCTTGGGCTGTACAACATTGTATTCACACTTGAGCCTCCAACCATCCTGGCCTTGCCTAGCACTACAGCCTCAGCTTCCCTGCACTCATAGGCCCATGCCACCCTGTGCTCCACCGTCTTTAGCTCCACCTTCACTGACTTCTTGCTCACACTGGTGATGAGACATGTTCAGCTTTGTGAAGCAGCTGCTGTCACACAAATCCTTATTCTCCAAGTCTATGAGAAAACTTCTGCAAGTATCCTTAGGAAGAAATCCTCACATAGCCAATAGCTGTCACATGAATGGCCAGGCCAGCTTGCTTGGTCATCAATGTGAACAAGAAGGTGGCAAACGGCAGCTGGGGTGTGGAGCTCAGGTCATAGGACAAAGTTGGGAGAAGAATAGACAGTGGGGTATTTGAAGTGCAGATGAACTGTCAAGCACCCATATTTTGATCACATGATGGTGGGGAAGTATTTCTCATGGCTGTAACATCAGGAACCAGATGCAAGTAACACTCATTCAGCACCATTGCAACTTTGAATCACTGAATGAATGTTCTAACCTGAAGACAACCATTAGCAATCAGATATGTATATCACATATCAATTCTAAGTACATCCCTAAACTATTTTGTATGTGAATAATTTCTTTCTGGCAACAAGTTGCCATTTCCTATTTATTTTAATTTTCTAATAATAATTTTGCCAACCAAAATATTAACTGGAGAAAATTGTGGCCTTCAAAGCTTCCCCAAGCATAATCATTAAAACATGAATGTAATTTTTTCCATATTACGTAGAAAAGTAATTTTAGGTATATTCTGAATCATGGGTATAATGGCTTTTAAAAATGACCCTTAATTTTTTTCCTTAAACATGACCAATGCTTTAATGCTTCCTCCCTCTCCCAAAGAAAAATTGCATGATACTGGCCACTGAAAAGTTGTAACTCTATAACAGCCATTTTTAAAATATCAGCAGAAAAGAAAACCCCAGGAATTTCCCTACTCTAGGGAAAGGAAAAAAACCTTTAAAATTTGCTTTCCAATTTGCCTTTTCTTCTTAGTGGTTGTATTGGAATAAGTACAACCATTAGCCTAGCCCTAGACTATTTCCTAACCTTTCCAAAACTTCAGTGAGGTCATCCTGAACTCATAGAAAATGCCACCCAATCATTTTGTATAAACTTTACCTTCAGAATGGAAAGTTGAATTTTTATTATAATTTAGCAAATTACAAATTTGTTATTTGCTTCTCTGGATCAATCATAACGAGCTAAAATTATTTCAATGCATAATGAGAAGAGTTTCACAATTGTTTTTAATTTCTAATAATCAATATAGAAGATGGGAGAATTAAATCTGAGGTAAAAATTCAATGTCATTTTCAATTTTCTCAGACCTATGCAAGGGTGGTGGTGGTGAAGAAAGAGGAGGAGGGGTTGGAGTTTGAAAGGTAAGAGATTATCTGGACCTTGACCTTGCTAATACAATATTTGAGATTAAGGTAAGGCAATTTAACAATGAAAGTTTCATCTATTTCCAGCAACATCTGTTTTGCTAGGATGATCTTAATCTGTTGTAACAACCATAACAAATTTTTGACCAGGACAAACATCTAGTTACTTAAAAAGGCTAACTTCAAAACTGAGACATAAGTAAGAAAGGCTTTGTTTAATATTTGCATGATTTTGTTTGAGATTTGTTTATATTATCTTCTAATATTTACAGCAAAGGAAGCTTTGGGACAATGTCCAAGGATGGTGGGAAAAATGAAAACAACTATAAGAGCAGAGCTTTCCTGTCTTGGGAAAGAATCCTAGTCCTATTGTATGGTTAAATAACTATTGTTAGTAGTTTAGAACAGTAGTATTTCTCAACTTTGGCATCTGTAAGATGTGTGAACTTCGACTTCCAGAATTCCCTACCCAATATGTGAGTATTGAAAAACACTGATTAAAAGAACTGTCATACTGTCCTAATTATTATAAAAAGAGGCAAGCAATTCTGTCGGATGATAAGACCATCGGGTTTTGAACCTGGAATTCTATCATAACATTTTCAGAAACAACTTATAAGGATTTCAATATGACAATAAAAATGTTTCAGACAAACTAGATAAGAAAGTTGGAAATGTAATTATGATTATGTATGTATGTTGTAAACTGGAATCATATTGCTCACTTGAAGAGATGTATAAAAATAAAAATTTCTGGGAAAAAAATGTTTCAGACAGATGTTTCCACAGGGAAAGTTAAAAGAAAATCAGGATCAAGCTTATGACTGTGCAATCAAAGGCCTCCCCTTTTTATGTATGTATTTTTATGCATGTACACACAAACAAGGGGTGGAGCTTTAATTATATAGTTGGAATCACCATCTTGACTGTTTTGACATTACTTGCAGAGGTTGCTGGCTTCAAATTATATATTTTTAAAGAATTGCAGAATATAGTTATCTATCTGCAATTCTTTAAACAAGCTGTATATTTTCCTGAGATCACCCAAAGAGCTTGTGTATGACCTTACATTCATATGAAATCTTCTAGCAAGATATGGTTTTTCCTTCTCTCTCTCTCTCTCTCTCCCTCTCCCTCTCTTTCTCCTTTCTTCCATGTACATTCATCCTTTTTGTATTGTTAAGACTGAAGCAGAGACTTGCTTGAAATAATTTGTAAGTAGCCCTGGGAATTTTTCTTGGCTAAAGTTTAGAGTAAGATGCTAAAAAATAAGCAAAATGAGTAAAACCACCTTGGAAAGGTATTTGAAGAAAGCAAATGTCTGGAGGGGAAGGATTATATAACAGTCAGTTGACATAAAACTAAAACACTGTATAGAAGCTTCCTAGAACACAGACAGAGATTAATTATTCACAAGGAAAGAAAGCAATTTTAGTCCTGTAAAATTGTTCTCGATCATAAGACTAAGCTAAGATAAACAACTGTAATATCATGCATGGAAGAAAGACATATGTTATTAGAACTTTTCTGTTGGGCAAGAAAATACTTCTGAAAATTTAGATGAGACTTTGATTTTTCAAGAGCTCTACATAGACATGCACTATTTTTTTCCTGGCTTCATGGTTTGTTTCCACATAGATTTTAAATAAATATGGCAAAACCCAAAGTTATCAACAGCAATTTATTTTCAATTCAGAGACAAATTCAAGAACACATTTCAAAAATCTCTTTTCAGCATTTCTAAAAGTGAGATAAACTAATATTCTTCATATACTAATAGTCCTCAAAACATACATATTTAAAAATACTCATGCACATTTAAAATATAAAGCACTTAAACAAACATGTAGCATCAAGTAAAAAGTCTATATTAAGTCTTATAATTGTAGATTAATCTAATAAATGGTTTACATTATCTAAAAGAAATGCAAGTCTGAAGGAGTCTCTAAAAGGGAATTTATAAACAGTAGCCTTTAAGTTTTCAAAATAATTATTTCCACAATTTGTTACATTTAATAAATGAACTTTACTTACAAATCAGTAGAGGAAAGAAAACCAGTGAGGAAATCATTTCTCCTCAATTCATCGTCCAAATATCTTTCACTTTTTTCATGTTTGATACATGCCCACAGTATGCTTTTTTTTCCACCCTAGGATGACTCAGGGCTACAGAAAAATAAAAAATATAGAAGGATTTTTGGTGTAAGTGGTTTGCCTTCTTAGGAATAAGCTGAAATAAATCTTCTGAAATAAGGTTATTTGTAATTTCAAATTAAAAAGTTAAAACAAAAAAGATTTCAAACAACAATAGCAGATTTTGAATCAATAGCATATATTTAGCATGAACTCATGGAAAAATCAATGGTATGTCCTAAATGAAAGTCTTAAGGTTCCTTATTCGAGGTCCTTAAAGACAATTCAAAATTAGTCAATAATGAATAGATGATATGATTCAGATAAGATTACTGACATTTATTTGCAGAGATTGACCAGTGTTTCAGATTCAGCAAACATGTTATCTGATGAACATTATTTATTTTAATAAAGGCTGTTCAGTTGTAATAAACTATCTCTGTGGCCATCAAATTGTTACAGCATGCAAAAAGGTACAAGTCTGGTATTAAAAATTACCTTAAAAAACTTTTGCAATACAATATTGTGATTGTTTTTATGCCGTGTAATTTGTATTTTTTCATATTTTAAAGAAGTTATATTCTAGCAATTAGCATTCAACCACTATTCAGGGGCTTTTATGCCTAAACTCCAGTTGAATATATGCTGTTGAAATAGAGCATTTTTTCAGAACAGGGCAAAAATCCAGAAAACTATAGTGTTGCATTTTTTTGAATGTCAACCTCCTCCCCTCCCCTCCCCTCCCCCTCCCTCACCATTCTTCTGAAGTGGGTCAGTGGGGTTTTGGTATTATCCACTACAATGTTGCGGATAGAAACAAAAGCCGACAAAATTCCTGGACCTATGAAAAACTTCAATTCCAGCCCCAATCCCCTTTTAAAACACTCTGAAAGTACAAAGGCCAAGTACAAAGCCCACCAGTTTCAGACAAATGTCTTGAGCTTGAAATATTTAAATAAATTATACTATTTCCTCTAGCTTTTTGAAGGATTTATCTCTTTGTTTTCTTAGGCATTGATATTCATGTGAATTTGCTAATTTTTGCTTAAAAGCTATGGGGATGGGGAAGGCATACAATAGCATTTTGGTATTGTTGAGGTAGGTCTTATTTAATTTAAAAAATATGGATTAATACATGTTTATGCCTGGACTACAGTCAAAACCATATTATTCAATGAATAGTAACAAACTCCTTGGGCAGTCTCAGAATAATCTGAAGTATGTTGCTGAATGAACCATACTCACTATGAAGTAGGAATATTCTTTTTAAAACTAACTTATCCATAGAGGTTCAGTATAATGAAATTCCATAAACATCATACAGTGGTTGAAGTAAACATATCTGTTAAAAAGGATGATTGTTAATTTTTGAAAAATTAAAGTTTTTTTAAAAAAACTCCATCTGCTGTTGGTGTGTGTGTTTGTGTATGTGTGTGTATTAAAAGGGTATGTATTTTAAAAAAACAGCCATACTAAAAACTTATTTTAAATTTTTATTTACCTCAAAATATATGCACTTTAGCACCTCAGATTTGACTTCATCATCTTTTTTCAAGTGAAACTTTTAAATTACAAACAGTAGGCACAGCAGAAATATTTAAAACTGTTCCCTTAAAAAATAAAGGCAAGTCAAAAACCTGATTTATTTATTTGTTTGTTTTTAAGAACAACTTCAGCTTTTTTGGTATCCTGATACAACATTCAAGTAGTTTTTAAGTAAGAATGAAGAATTTGATTTCTGAGGTTACTTGGTGTTCTAAAGTTTTCTCAAACTGAGGGTTTCTATTGTCAAGGCTGGAGTTTGTGCAAGAAGTTTGTTTAGAAAAGCTCAGGCCAATCAAAGAGCAAAGATACTTTCAAGTCAAGACTTCCTTTTCCCTTTTAAGGCACTTTAAAAAGTCTGTGTATAAACCAGGCACAATTTTTGGGTCAATGCTTTGCCTTTATCTATAATGAACTTGATCCTACTAACAATATGAATAATTATCCAATTTCTTTCTTTTAAAAAAATCAAGACATGCAGCTTGCTATTTAGACAATTACCAAATGGAAAACCCATATTAACACTTTTACAGAGTGACCACATAAGGACTTTCCACTCCTTTAAAACAGGAAGACCAGTAAATTATTTTTATTTTATTATATTTGCATTTCAAGGTTCAAAGCAGATGTTTATAAGTACTGTTTTTTGTTGTCTGTTTGTTTCCTTTAAAACCTTAACCCAAAATAAAGCAGCTGTCTAGAAAAAGCTTCCTTTGTCATTTATCTTCTGGAGGAAAAAATATAAATAAAAGTTTGTTGTATGTTGTCTCTGAATGGCCAGGAAAATAAAATTAAGGGTCAATAAAAGATACTGCAATATATCTTGTTCCTTTCAAAATTGGAAGTCCTTCATGTAAATGAGTAAGTCTTCCTGGATGCATGAAACTCCATCCTTTTCTAGGTGATTCAATTGAACAGTTGTATCTCAGAAATTTACATCCACCTCCCTATAAGAAATAAATCAGAAATATCATCTTAAAGTCTTTAAGTAATACCACAGAAGTCAATAAAAACAAGATCCTCTCCAAGTAAAATGTATTGAATGAAATAACAATGATTGACATTACCATCCCATTTTCAAAGTATATTATTCTGAAGCAGCGGTAAATTTGGTTTAAAGACTTATACTTATATACTGTTCTTTAGTGCTTTACAGCACTCTGAACAATTTACAATGTCAGTACTCTAACTTTCTATATTTACATTTTCCTTGTGTTAAAATTAGATGATATACAGATTTTATCCAGTATTGTTATTTTCTTGACTTACATCTCTAATTCCTCCCACCCCCACCCTACTAGACAAAGTAGTTGAAACCCAGTTTTGAAAATAGATTAACTATAATACAATGAATTTCAACATACATAAGGGGGACCTTGCAGTTTATATCCAACATACTGGGTGACTCAAAGTCAGTCATTAGCAATCACCTTATCTTCTTGTAGAAATAAAATGATCAACTACCCATTTTTGGCCACCAAAAGAAAGCAGTTGCATTCACAAGAATGAACAGCTAAAGGTGTTTACTTGAGACATAACCTGATACTGACAAGCTAAAGGTGAATAAACTCTCTATTTGGCCATAACTAACAGAATAATAGAGTTGGAAGCGACCTTGTAGGTCATCTAGTCCAACCTCCTGCTCAAGCAGGAAACCCTATAACATTTCTGACAAGTGGCTGTCTAGTCTCTTCTTAAAAGTCTCCAGTGATGAAGCACCCACAACTTCTGAATGCAATCTGTTCTGTTGGCTGATTGCTCTCACTGTCATAAAAATTCTCCTTATTTCTAGGTGGAATCTCTCCTTGATCAATTTCTATCCATTGTTCCTTGTCCAGCCTTTCAGTGCTTTTGGGAAGTTTTACCTTTGGGGGAATTTTTGTGAGTTTTACCCATTTATTTCCTAAAGTGGAACTTCAAAAAAAAATCAGGCCCTATCAGTAGTACTGTTTTCTTACTGGACATCTTTATTAGCAATATAATCTATTACTTACTTTAAAACTTAATATAATTACATGATTGAACATTAAGTCTCTGTCCTTTAGTGTTTTACAAAAACCTAGTCCAGAACCAGCTTTTCTGATTGTTGTATCAGTTTCTTATGTTAATCTTCCAGCAGATGTCCTACAAATATTTGTGTGGAAATCAGCTAGAGGTTGAAAAAACAGCATCAGTTCCCTGGATGCAAGCTAAACTTACTTGAAAATCTTCTCCTACTTTGTTAAGGGCAATATTTATGGTAAATGTCGATGAGTCATGGTGAGGTCTGAGAGCGCGCTGTCTTTCAGTAGTATATTTCACAACAAAATTCAACAAGGCATGACCCTGGAAAAAAAATACATGAAGAATTTAAAAGGCATTCTGTAACTTGTCATGAGGGGATTAATCAGTTTTGGATGCTCCAAGACTGGAAGTTTTTAAGAAGACATTGGACAACCATTTGTCTGAAATGTATAGGGCTTCCTGCTTGATTGGGGATTGGACTACAAGTCATCCAAGGCCTCTTCCAAGTCTGTTATTCTGTTAATTGAGCAGCCACACACACAAAAACACCCCAAAACATTGGTGATGGGATGTGATTATTGCTCCTTTGGATGATAAATTCCATTTATTTATCTTCTTGAATTGCACTTCTCCATTTCTTTTGTTTTTCTTTTTAATGCAAGCACTGCAGATTAGTATCTGTTATATTACTATTACCACTAAGAATGTTGCTATTATTATTTATGAATAATAAGTATTATCCATAAGTAATAATGTTATTCATATTCAGATGAATCCACTGTATAATCTGGGAGTACTCCTAGATGAATGACTTCTGTTCAAGGAGCATGTGGCAGTCATGGCTAGGAGAGCCTTTGTTCAATCATGTTGTGCACCAATTTAACTCCTTCCTAGATTGAGAGGCCTTTTTTCTGTCATTCATGCCATGGTTGTCTCCCATATGGATTACTGCAATGCATGCCACATGAAGCAGCTGGTACAGAATACAACTGTGTGACTAGTTCTAGGCGTCCCTAAAATTGCACACATGACACCTCTGTGCCATGAGCTGTGTAGGCTGCCAGTTTGCTTCCAACTCCAATTCAAGATGTTGATGATGATGATGATGATGATGATGATGATGATGATGATGATTATTATTATTATTATTATTGGATTTCTATGCCGCCCCATCTCCTGAAGGACTCGGGGTGGCGTACAATCATAAAAACAGTATAAGAGATTAAACATGAAACCCAATAATCTGACTTAAAATAGTACTATTCAATTAAAACCCTATCCCGCTCCTCAGTCCAGGTCGGCGAGTTGGAACAACCATGTTTTCAGGCCCCACCGGAAGGACCAGAGGTCAGGAGCCACCTGAAGCTCCAGGGGCAGCTGGTTCCACAGGATGGGTGCTCCCACAGAGAAGGCCCTACCCCTGGAGGTCACCAGCCAATATTGTCTGGCCAACGGCACCCCAAGGAGGCTCTGTCTATGAGAGCACACGGGACATTGGGAAGTCATTATTGGCAACAGGGTCTCCCTTAAGTATTATTGTTAAAGCCCTTCATGGCATAGGACCATGTTACATGAGCAACTATTTTGCCTCTATTTCATCAACCCTTCACTACCAGACAAGCTGGGAGGGTACATTGCATACCCTATCAGTTAAAGAACTTTGACTAGCAGAGTTTAGGAAAAGAGCCTGTTCGTTGCCCTATGGAACATATGACCTGCCTCTCCAAGTTACATGGAGAACTAAGAGTGGCATGCAATCCTGAGGGTGGTTGTTGGCTTGAGAATGCTACCTCCATCTTTTCAAATTTTGTAATTCTTAATTTTTAACTTTTTTAATGTTATTTTGAATATTTTTAATTTCATTTCTTTCTATGTTTTTTATTTATAAGCCACCAGAGTTACTTAAGTGAGGTGGGCAGAGCAGAAATAATATAAAATGAATGAATGAATGAATGAATGAATCCTCAACAACACAAGTTAATTATTCAGTTTATTTATCTACTAAAAAGAACAATTTTATAACATATTATTATCATTGTTTAGCTTGTGCTTTAGAACATGAATAATTTGCTTTTTTCATGAAGAAAAGGGTAAATGGGTAAATACAGAGACAACATGAATAGGGTTCAAAATCATTGCAGTCCTGTCTCACTTGTATCCACATATACTTCCAGTAACAAAGAGAGACTGGGCAAAGGGGAACAGGCCCAGTGATACCACTCTTTGCATATTTGGACTCCAAACCCTCAGAATAATTAAATGAGACATGAATACATTTCCTTAAATATTAGCCATAAATTATTAATAAATCAATTCAAGCTTTAACATATGAAAAATTAAGAGTTGAAACTATGTTCTACTCTATTAAGTTTTAAAATTTAACTTGCCTTTGTATAGTAGCCAGCAAATACTTTTAGGGTTACAGGTGCTATGAATTCTCTGATAAAATGCAACCACACATTTTCCAGGCCAATTTGCCTCATGTGAATGTCATCTGTTGGAACATTTTCATAGCCTCCAGAAATGCGGCTATCCTAAAACAAGATGTAATGTAGCATATTTTATATGAAATGTTTCACCTCTTTTCTTACTACAGCTATAAATAAAGGAATATGGATCTTTGTAATTATTAATTCTTAACATACACCAATATCTAGAAACAAAATACTGATTTATCTAGAGCATAATATATAGATTATAGCTCAGTTTTTATACAACCAAATGGCACTCATATCACTTTTATTGTGTAATCTACAAGAGGATGAAAAACATTTTTATTAAACTTTTTGATAATTAACACATATACTTTCATTGTAAATTAGCATGAGAGTTTGATAGCCAGTGTAAAAAGCTCAATACTTTCAGTTCTAAATAAACCTTTATAGTAATAAACTGTCAACTGCTTAAAGAGTTTTTAGATTATTAATCATCCCTTTAATAAACACACTAACTTCCTTTAAAGGATGTATTTCTTCTTTATTAAATTTTATATTATACCCTTATGGGTTGCTATAAAACTTTAGTATGCATTTTATGTAATATAATCCGAATCAAACTAACCCTTCTGTGATATACAACAAGTGTTATACATAGAGTCTCACTTAGACACTATTAAATCTTTAAGAGAAGAAAAGAGTTTTTTTAGCTAGATTAAACTTGATGCAAAACTCCATGCAAAACTACTGCTAAAATAGTTATGAACAATAATCATATATTTATGAATAACTGTTAAACTAACAAGTAAAAATCGCAGCCAACCTTAAAGCATAGGACACATTTCTGATGCTCCTCAATATCACAGACATTAACGAAGTTCTTCCATTTCTTTTCTGGCCTTTGTTTATGGGCTTTAGCAATGAACCAAGTGGCTAAAACTGGATATCAGAACCCAATAGGATCTCCCCTAACCTCATGCACTAACCACATTCTGCCTTAGCTGTCACCTAACTTGATTTTACTTACCTTATATCAGCATTATGAATTTTAAAGCTACTATTAAAACTAAACATAAGTTCTAAAAGTGTCCATGAAAAAATTCTTACATGATGTTTTCCACCAGACCACTGGCCAAAGTGTTCCATTTCCTCTACTAGTTCATTGCAGGCTGTTTCAGAAAATATGGGGAACCAAAACACATCTGGGCAGGGCTATAAGTTAGAAATAAAATGCACATACATTACAGTGGATCAGCATTTGGCACTCTATGCATTATTTGACAAGGCAACCACTCATATTTTTTATTAGTACAGCAGAGATTTTATAGTTTACAATTTTGTACCAGCTCTCACTTACAATTGGAAAATATATGTCATTTCTTGCCTTGCAGTTGGTGGATTTAATAAAATAGTTCTACATAGATAATACTTCATAATGCACTAGACCAGCTATATAATTGCTCTTATGTAAAATATATAATTATCTGGAAGGAAAGACCATTTCAGTGGTGGCTTGCATGAAGTAGTTTCCTATCAGATGCCCACAAATATGTAGCCTTTCTGCCCTTCTTATGTTTGAACAAGATAAGTTTTTCTTTTCAAAAGCCTAATTAAAGTCTATGAGACCAGCAGTTACAATAATCTGTACCAGCTTGAATCATTCTAAAATGTGACCCTGGTGACTCTATATTTGAGCTGTGTAAATGTTTGGAAAGAGATTATTTACAACATATGGAAACAGTGGTCTCTGAAACACTAAAGCAGCTGTATCTTTTCCTGGTTTCATGCAACTTTTTGTACATCTCCATATGCAAGTACCATATGCAAGACACAGCCACTTTGCTTTTTATGCATGCTTTGAAGGGAGGGGTTTTTATATACCACCCTCCCAAAGCTGACTAAAAATGCTTCCAGGATGTGTGATTTTTCACGCACATTGCACATTAATTGCAGTGTTTGCTGAAGTCACCCTGCCTGAAATACCTTCAAGGCTGACTTGAACTGGCTCTAGGGTGGGTAGTTTCAGCCAGAAATTCTCTGACTGCTGCAGCATTTTCTTAAGTTGCCTAGCAGGGAAACATATTAGTTGGTGCTGCCCCTGGGTCATCTTCTGCAAGAAAAGTCCTGTAGGGAGAAAGCTGACAATGAGTGTAGACCAGTGCAAAGCAACAAGGCTACTTCTTAGTTAGAAACAAAGGGCCAGAACATGGGTGCTTTTTAATTAGAAGCAAGAGGGTCATGAAATTTTGCAGGGTAGTTTTGAAGAAGTCCCTTGCTCAGTGTTTGCTTATCAGTCGCCAAACCAAAGCTCTCCTTCAAAGGGTATATTGTCCTACCATGTTAGAAAACAACAACAACACATCTTATATAAGCTCATAGAGTGACTTTTTCTAGCCTTAAGGTCAGATTGTGTTGTGAAGTGTCATATTGTGTGTTAACAGTAAACTGAATGGTAACATAACTGTGGAGTCCTTGGTGCTCTCTTAGTTTGATTGCAGAACAAACAGTAGAAGAAATGGGATTTCTGCTTTATTTTGGAATGAGAAGGAAGGTAACATATACATTAAGTTCCCTAAATTCAAACCAACTATACTTTTGTAATTATAGCATACGACAAAATGTTTCCATTTGGTTTCCCTGAAACACCACAAGACTCTCTGCACTTACAATATAAACTTATGTACAAATACAGACTCCCGTATAACACATGTAATTCTCATGTGGTTGCATTTTCAACAAACCAGAGCATACCAGGGAATGAATTGCTCTTCTTGAACCTTTTTCTCTCATCAGATGTCACACAGAAACATTTTTCTATCACTCTCCAGAGAGAGATTGGACTTATGGGATTTAGAAGGCCAGTTTTGGAAAATGGAGATAGAATTATGAATTAAAGTTTTCCTAAAGACATTCCTTTTCAAAAAGTTTTCTAAGACCCAGAAGAAAAACCACATAACAATGACTATACAAACATGTCAACAGGATACTCTTTAAGCATCAGTAAATTAATAATACTAACTCCATATTAAACCTATAGAACAGCAGAACTCTTAATCATGCATTAAAATTGCATTGTAATACTTTCATTGAGGAGAATTTCTAATTACCTGTTCTACTATACTTTCAGTAAAAATTTTTGAATAGTTGGGATTTATGTAACTTTCCTTCCAATCCTGCAAAATATAGTTTGAAAAAAAAGATAATACGTGAATTATTTTTAATGTTTTTCAATGCTCAAAGAATCAAATAATTTTTCACACTTAATACAGATGGTCAGTATAATATACCCAAATGATGATTTCACACACAAGTCTGATAATTATTTCAATTCATAATTCAATACATACCACGGGATTTTCAAAGATCTGCCAGAGGTCATTGTTGTAGTGAGAAGTATTGTAGTTAGCAGTTGATACAAGTCTCCCAAATTCATGTCTGTTAGTGAGGTACATAAATATTCCCTATTATTAAAGAGGAGAGAAAAATATGTTAGTTAATATATATATATAATTTAAAATATTGAAAAAAACTATCAGCCACATACAGATCAGTCATTGAAATCAATGGGACCCAAACTATAATTTAACTTATTAGTGTTCACAAGATTACTTTATATTTTTCCCTTTGTTCATACTTTTGCTTGTTCAACCAAACTGCTGCCCTTCACGTCTTTAAATCAGTATAACTTATTTGATGGCAAATAAATGGGTTAACACTGTAAATTGACTGTCCTTAAGAAGTGAGCAAGCATGGATTCTAACATGTATACAAATTATTCAGTTCTCTCTCATATGTAGCATGTATTTGCAGTGAAAAGCAATAATAGTTTGTTGTACCCTTCTGTTACAAAAATACACCACACCACTGTCCAGTTTTATGTTCCATTACTTTTGATGGGAAGCATTACCATAGAACTGGAGAAATGCAGTGGTAGCACATGCTTCTAACACAGGTGTATTTAAAAGTATGAGATTATGTCTCATTGAAAATGAAAAAAACCACTACAAGCGTTCTTTGTTATTATAGCACAAAAGAGCTGCAATTGATACCACAAGATGCAGGAAGAAACCTGCTATGAAAGAACAGGTTTTCAGGATCAAAACTAGATAAGAATAATTGGGCAATTTAACTTCAACATAAACCACAATAGTGAAAACACTGAGTTATAGCTATAAAAACCCTTACACTAGATTTTTCCTGATACCTACTTGAATTGTATTTTGAATTTTTTATTGTGCATACATTCAACTTCATCTTAATTTTAAAAGTTAACATCTTGTTACTCTATGGGCTAAAAATAAGAATCACTCTCATGCAATATGGTATGGTTTCATATTCATTAACTGAATGACAAATTTAGCATTTCAAACAGCAGATAAAAATGATACAAAATATATTAGCCTCAATGAAAAAATATCCAAAATCCCATAGAATTTTATAACTGAAATTGCACTGTAATGGAATATAATAATCTACATCTGCTCCTACTAGAACAATGACTTAAAATGTATGTAAAATGTAATATAGTTTGACTTCTATCACTGGATGAGCAAATGCTTTGGTTTTCATTTTAATATATAATTTGCACTTCCTTAGCCAATTTACAACTATATCACAATAATGTTTGAACAGATTTCCAAATTCATAGACTTATTCTCTAATTAAAAAAACCATATGAAAATTTAATATTAAAGAAATAGTCCAGAATTGTATATATTAATAAAATGCTATAATGGTAGCTGTTTTGAACAACTGTACATACAGAATTGAATACACGATTAGGAATATTTAAAATTGTACACATTAAAATATGTTTATAAGGAATGATATGAAACAAAAACTAGGAAAAACTGATTGAATCTAAAATTGAGAGTAATTTATATAATGTAGATAAAAGGGATTTACACATATATTTTAAACTGAGTGGACATGAAAATCTACTTTTGGCAATAACACTATAAATATGTAGATATTTTAATAGAGTTTCATAAAAATACAAATCATACCAAACAAAAGTGGTTTGCATATTAGTGCAATAATAAAGTTTCCAAGAGCATTTTAAAGGAAAAACACTCAAAAAGATATTTACTTGTTGTTCCATATATGATATCCTAAGCTCAGTAGTGTGCTGGTAAATATTTAAGAAATAAGTCTGCTGTCTCTGTTTTCCATGCTACACTGTGTTGCTAACAGATTGCTAGGCTTCCTGGCTCAGCTTTGCTCTCAACCAGCTTACGGAATTCCAGAAAAGTTAACAATTAGTTATTGTGACCAGAGCAAGCCAGCTCTGAAACGCGACTGTCTAAGAAATCTTATAGCATCTCTCAATAAGAACTAACGAGGGCTGATGGGAAATGTAAGCAGCTTACAATCTAATGCTAGAAATTATAGCACTAATATGTGGCATCACCACCACATCATCACTTTATTAGTATCAGAAAGGAAGTATCAAGACATGTCTAAAAAACTAGCTAATATATCACTATGTAATCAGTAGTAATAACTGCTTCCTTTCCACCATTTACTTCTGTTGATTGTTTAGATCTGTTAACCATATTGTATCTGTTAACTGCACTGTTTGTCAGCCTATAGTTCTAGAATGTCAAGTGTCTTTCAATTTCCCTTTCTGTAAGCTATTATTTCTTAATTACATCCCCTAACCCATTTTTAATAACCAGTGTCTGTCTTAAGTTTAATAAGGGGGAGTGTATCTTCTCCAACATTTAGTAATCCTTTAAAAATTCAGTGAGCCCTCCATGTCCATTCTTGCACTACAACCAACTTAGTTTTTAAAAACCAACATTAGTATACCTCCTGCTTTAATATATTTCATGGCTTTACATGATATAGACGAAGTTGTTTGTAAAAACTGTAGATGTGGGCCAGAATGCTGAAGACGTATTTTTTAAAAGGATATATTGATTGTATTGAAATAAATGATTAAAAATGTGAAACCTTTGGGGGGCTGAGCATATGGAAGGTCTCCACAGAAGGGGAGTCTTTTTCCCTCTGTATGGTCTAAAATGAAGGAGGAGAAGCAGCACATCAGTTGACCTTTCGTTGCTCTCTTTCACATTGTTAGAGCTGTATTAGGATTTCCGCTGCCATGTTAGATAAACAACATTCTTTAATCAAAAGCTGGTAAAGGATTGTTACAAACAACATGCAGCTTCAAGCAAAGCTACTCATGTATGGGTTAAAAGCTTGATCTGTCAGCTCTTTATGTGTTGCAATTAAAAGAAAAAAATGTGCTGAGCCACAGAACAAGAGTGTTTTCTTCTTCTTCTTCTTTTTCATGAACCATGAAAGGGAGTTAGATTTAATGAACATGAGCACATGTGCACAAGCATAGACTGTTAAAACTGATGCCAGAAAGGTTGCAAACAAGATGATATTGACTGGGGTATGCTGTACAATGAGTACGGATAAAATAAAATCATGCCTTGTTAAAGAAGGGAAGAAACTTTAATACTTGCCAGCTTTTCTTGTTCAAGTCAGCAAAATTATTTTTCAATGCTACATTGCCTGGAAATAGTTGTCATATGTTTCTGCTCTGGAACTAATGTAAATATCAGTACAAATTACAGATTTACAGTTGTATTCCAGGGATATTCACATGTGATCTTACAATATTACCATCCATTCAATACTATTAACAGTATTATTGCCTTTGTTTGATAAAATTTAATCAGCTTTACAATCATAAAATTAATGGCAATTCTACAATGCAACACTGGGATATTAGTACAATCCACTAATGTACTAATATGTATATAATGTATAGCATTGGAGGTATTTTTTTAATAATTTCAATTTATAAAATGGCAAATAACTATCTATAATTATACCACATGGAGTGGATTTTGGATTCATTATTTTAAAAAAATAATTTTGCATCCAAAACTGGGCAGCCTAATTAAAAATGTTTTAAGAATGCTATAAAAATGATTTATTTTAAATTAAATGGCTGCCAAGTTGAACAAAAGCTCAAAAAATTGGCTAGTACTTTCTTTTATGAAAAGAAAAAAAAAAGGTGACAATCAACTTGGAGCATCACATGCATCTTACCATTTCCCTGGCATTCCTGCACATAGCCATATCAGAATCCAGCTTTTCACGAGAAAAATAATTTATTTCCTTCATCTCGGATCTGAGAGTCTGTCCTTTGATCAAGTATATGTTAGCCACATAAGGGACATTCCAGACACCTCTATTTGGGGGTAATGGCAAAATGATAAGAATTGAAATAGTCATTCAGTTTGGCAAAGTTTTGGACCATAATCCCCTTGCTTCTCTCTTAATACTGTCAAACTTCAACTATTATTTCTACTTAATATGATGTGTAAAACTATAGTTAAAAGCCTTGGAATGCACCAAGAAGATACCCAGCTTGCTGAGTGATTACTATCCTGATTTCTTCCAAAATTGTTAACTTTAGAGATAATAAAGAAACTATAATTGATTAAATTTGCGTATAAATTTATTAGGGCAAGGTAAACTGCAACAAACATACTTCCTCTTATTATTTTATTTTTATTTTTATTCGTATTTATATCCCGCCCTTCTCCAGAGACTCAGGGCAGCTTACAATTTTAGGAGCACAACCCAGTGTGCTCAGCAATAGCCTTCATTCCATTGTATATGCCTGCTTATTACTAAGCGGCATTTTTACAAAGTCAGCTTATTGCCCCCAACAATCTTGGGTCCTCAATTTACCTACCCCGAGAGGATGGAAGGCTGAGTCAACCTTATTCAGCATGACTTTATTCATTCATCAATTTTACAAGTTGCAATGCTCAGTTTCTATCTTCTATTTGAACATCTCTCATGAATCAATAACTGCACATATATAAAAACTGCATTAGCAGCATAATATGTTAGCCTATCAATGAACCAGAATAAAAATATGATAGGAAGACAATCATTTTCATGGTTGTTATTCTGCTTTGGCAGAAGTCCACAAAGCAAGTTTGCATTGCTGAATTTTACAGAACACTCGTCCCTTTCCAAGAAAATCAAGTTATTGTGGAATATCTGAAAATGAAATGCACATTGTAAACAATTCTGAAATTAATTTCCATAAGTAGATGTAATCTGTTCCATGTCCCAGTACACTATTTCATGCAAAAGCAGTTTTATAAAATTCAACAATCCTAGGGAAACACAAATTATTTTAATTGTAATTTATAATTGAATAATTGATGTCTACAAATAAAGAGCATTTAACTTTTCAACTTGTGACACACAATTATACTTTTTAAAATTAATGACAATTTATAGTTTACAAAAGCACAGTGCTAATAATTAACTTCACATTATTTACATGAATATTCCTTAAAAACCTTTCAATGAGCCTTTGCCATAACTTCCACAAAATTAGTAACTCTTAAATAAATGACCTAAGTAGGCAAGAAGGGATTATATCACATCCTGTAACAGGTATGATTTGATGGTAATATTGAAAATATTTTGATGTAATTATTTTACATTTGATGTAATCATTTCAAAATTGAAACAGCCCATTTTGATTGTATGAAGCAATCCAAGTGTGAGATAGGTTGTTTTAAGGATTTTAAAAATGATCAAGATGTTTTTAAAATACTTGAAAAGTAGCCATGTCACACAGAATTTTTATTGTTCTTCAGTCGCTAAGTTGTGTCTGACTCTTCATGACCCCATGGACCTTAGCACACCAGGCCATCCTGTCCTCCATAGTGTCCCAGAGTTTGCCAAAATTCATGTTCATTGAGTCCATGAGACTGTCTAACCATCTCACCCTCTGCTGTCCCCTCCTCCCTTTGCCTTCCATCTTTCCCACAATAGGTTCTTTTCCAATGAGTCATCTCTTCATATTTGGTGGCCAAAGTATTTGACCTTCATCTTCTATCCACAAAAAGAAATTGGCTATTTTAAATTTAACATGCCATTGAAATAATGTGCACATATCTTTTTTCTTCATTATTCAAACCTTCAGTAAAAATTGCAACATATATTTAACAAGTTTATTAAAAATGTTTATACTAGATGACTACAAAACTTTTTAAAAATACAATTGCCAGTTAAGATCTTTGAATATAAAGCTAACTTACATTCTGCTTCCTTGGATAATATCTATGTAGTCTTCAGATCGAGCATAATATCCATCAGCACTTAATGCACCCCAAAAGTTAGACCAGAGTTTCCCATGACGTGTTACAAGAGGTGCAATTATCTTTCTGTAAATAAAGCAGAAGGAAATATGACTAGGTTGGAAATTAACAATGGAGGCTAATATAATAGCATTAATAGCATAGCATAATATTCACCCTTGCCCTGGTCACCTGAGTGAATTATTGCAATGTGCTCTACATGGGGCTGCCCTTGAAGACCATCCAGAATCTATAACCAAAATGCAGTGGCACAAGCAGTAATGGACATTTTGTAGTGTGCCCATGACCACTGCTAAGTAAGATGTGTTAGCTGTCAATTGGCTTTTGAATGCAATATAAGACACTTGTTATAGAACTTATATAGCACAGAGCTTGATATCTGAGAGACTACTTGTTTCCAATAATTTCTGCCCTCCTAGTACATTTCAGTAATGTGAGTATGCTCCAGGCCCCTCTCTTAAACTTTGCCATCTTGTGGGACCTAGGAGACATGCCTTCTCTGGCCCCACCCTGTGGAATAGTATTTTCCCATAGATAAGTATGGCATCACCTTTCTAAGGGTTCCAGAAAGCTTTGAAAACTTGGATTTGGTCCCAAGCCTATTTTTGTTTGTTTGTTTGTTTAATGGTTCATGTTTTTTGTTTTCTTTATTTTCTTGGGATTCCTTTAGACCATTTTAGTCTTGGCAGTCTAATTCAATGTTTTTAATTATATTTATGTTTTTTTTTCTAGTTTTGTACGCTGCCCAAAGTACACTGAAGTTAGGTGGTAAATAAATCTAAATAAATAAATAATAATAAATAAGTGATATTTATAAGATACCAGTATGAATGTATCCTGATAGTCACAGAGGATTCAAATATCTTTGCCCAGAGAAAACTGGAAATTCTATATTGTATCAGGTTCCTTCTGGATTCATTCAGATTTATAAGCATTATAGAAACAAATAATTATTTGATATACCATAATTTCATAACTGACAGCTAATACATGCTTTGCATTTACTGAATAAGACCTCAGATATTAACTTTGGCATTTACACTGGAAGTAACTGGGATAGCTAGGAAAATCTTCCAAAGTTGCCTGTCCAAGTAGACCATGATGGCTGAGATGGATTAATAGTTGCTATTAACTGCTCATTGCTGTATAATGAAATGGATTCTTATGCTTAGAAGCAATTTCTTTTCAAATTCAAAGGCTGTATAAATGGTTTTCAATAAGTTCCTTGAAAAAAAATTACTGAGATGGAAATATCTAGCAGACAGTAATTTTAGTGAACAAAGAACTGGATATTGACACAGAAAAATATTAGTATTTTCTCTAATACACACTAAAACTAAAGCTGTTTCAAAAAATCATTAAATATATCTAAACAAAACTTGGAGATTAGACTTAATAATGTTCTCTAACCCAACCAATTTCCTCCCATTAAACATACCTATTTTGTTCTATTAGAAGCTTCAGAATATTTGGATTTGTTAAAATAACATCTGCATCAATGCTGAAATAGTAGTCACACTCTTTATTCTGTCGACAAATATCCCTTGGAAAATAGAACAGACAGCAAAGCCATAAGTATTTATAAACAAGTCAGCATCCAAATTATTCATAATAGTTTTAGATATGTATGTAGGTAAGCTCTGGTAGCTTAAATAGTATAACACGCAAGTGTATGTGTGTGTGTATTTAATTGTTCAGAAAAAATACTTAGTGAGATGATTAATTAAAAACAAGCTGTAACAAATCATATGCTGGATAAAGTACTGCAAAAGAAGTTTTCAGCAGTAAAAGCACTGTGGTTTCTCATGGATCTGATAATGAACCAGAATATGATTCAGAAATGAATTTTGCAACTGTCTGCAAAATTATTTGTCTGCAATAATTATTCCGATGACCTTCACAGTAATCTTAAAAACAAGCTATCCAACTTTTGAAATGGGAAAATGACTCAAACAACATTGCCTCTGCATTAGATCTTTTCTTGGCTATGACAGACTGTCGGGAAAAAGTGGAACCATTACAAAGAAGAACTAAATCATGGGAAAGTAGAAAAAGTAAAAAAGTCTTCTTGGGTTTGGTACATAGGCTGGGCTTTGAAAGAGTTTCAGAGTTCTGTAACTATGTCCTAATTGCATTATATTAGTTTCCAAGATGCCAAGTAACTCCTGCTTCCTGAAATAATTAAGTTTAAAATGTCCAAATAGTACAAGCTACAGTACTAATAAAAGAGAATATTTCTAACTCAGGACTGACATGAGGGGTCCTTGATGCTTTGTGAGCTTGCTTGTTTTCTTGCAGACGTTTCATTCCCCAACCTAGGTAACAGTGACTAGCATTGAGGATGTTACCTAGGTTGGTGAATGAAATGCCTGCAAGAAAACAACGAAGCTCAGAAAGCACCAAGGACCGCATAAGCTACAGTACATTTGCTATTTTAGTAGCATTTTAGAGAAGATGTGGAAACCTAAGGCCAAAGTGGTCCAAATGAGGGTAGGAGCACTTGGGACTGTGACTTCTAAGCTGGGAGAGTAACTCAACAGATCCCAAAAACATCAGAGCTCTCTATTCGAAGGAGTGCAGTGCTAGAAACAGCTAAGATAAATAGCAGAACCCTCAAAATCCAGACCTCTGATGTAATAAGAGAAATTGAAGAAGACACATACCACTCAAGGGGTTGAGAAGGAAACCTTTTGTTTAATTTTAAATATAAATTTTATTCATATATGTATAAAGATGCTGTATCTTTATGGTAGAAGATCTGAAACACTCTTTCCGATATATTTAACTTATGCATATTTTAATAGCTATCCAGAGCAAATCAAGAGAGCTTTATAATCTTGACATCTTGTTGAATGGAATAACCATATCTATTGGTTCCCTATTTTTGTTGGGAAATGTGCAATTTTATTTCCTTTTTAATGTTTTGCTTCATTGTTTTTACTTGTTTAAATATTTCTGAATATTGAATTTAAAAGACAGTTGCTTTCAAACCTCTTAAAGGTTAGTGAATAAATTTGATAAAATAAACAGAAAATAATGAAGTCAGCAGACAGGCTGATGAATAATGCACCCCATCTGCTCTGTTTCAGTATACTTCTCTATCATATTAAAAAAAATTATAAATCTTAACTATTATGCAATCCCACAAAGAGGAAATGTGTATGAACATATAACTGAGGTACTTAATTAAAACAATTTATAAAGGATAAGAATATACACAAGACCGAATACACCAAGACCTACATACCTTTATATGAAAATATATATAATATATATATATATATATATATATATGTAGGTCTTGGTGTATTCGGTCTTGTCCGTGTAAGGTTGAGAATACCTTGGCAACGCGTTCAACGAAATCTCATCCGTCATCTTCAGGCTGGTGTCTTCAGCTTCGTTCTCCTGGGAGAAGTGCGTGATCGTGGCTGTTTTCCCTTTTAAACTCTAGAGTTGGATGTGTTGTTACTTTTTGATTGGTTTGTGGAGTTGATGTATGCAGATTGGATGGCTTTTTCCTGAGACCCTGTGTGGCTGAGGTGCTGGCTGTGTGTCTCTCAGCCTTTTGTGTTGTAACGACCTGGGTAATGGGCTGTGTGATGACCTTCTGAGTTCTATTGTTGTGATGTCCTGGGTGTGGTGCTGTAATCTCCTGGGTCATTGTCTGTGCTGCAACCTCCTGATGTTTTGTGTTGTGATCTCCTGAGTTCTGTGATGTAGTATCCTGGGTGGAAGGCTGTGATGTGGCATTCTGGGCCTTGGTTTGGCTCGAGTTTGAGGTCTGGCTATGTGTTTATAGCGTGTGTCAGTTTGCTTAGTTTGGGGTTGGAGGGGGTGTAGCAGCTGGTGTTGCAGCCATGGTCTGGTTTCTGGATGGTGGTTGCCTTTCATCTGTGGCGTGGGCTTGGGTTTGAGTCTGGTGAAGGAGATTGGTGGTGGCATCATGTGTTATTTTGGGTCCGGTGTTGGTTTTTGTGGCTGGGACTCGTTTGTTGATTAGGGCTAGTTTCCAGATGTCTGGTAGGCGGAAGTATCATCCCGTTTATTCATGTTATGGGGTGTTTCTCTATTTCATGGCTTCCTAATTATTCTCTTGTTGAAGTGTTCAGTATTGGAGATAAGTTTGGATCCCTCAAAATCAATTTCATGTCCTGTGGCTTTAAGGTGCTGGAAAAGGGAGGAAGTTTTTTCCAAAATAACACATGATGCCACCACCAATCTCCTTCACCAGACTCAAACCCAAGCCCGCCACAGATGAAAGGCAACCACCATCCAGAAACCAGACCATGGCTGCAACACCAGCTGCTACACCCGCCTCCAACCCCCAAACTAAGCAAACTGACACACGCTATAAACACATAGCCAGACCTCAAACTCGGAGCCAAACCAAGGCCCAGAATGCCACATCACAGCCTTCCACCCAGGATACTACATCACAGAACTCAGGAGATCACAACACAAAACATCAGGAGGTTGCAGCACAGACAACGACCCAGGAGATTACAGCACCACACCCAGGACATCACAACAATAGAACTCAGAAGGTCATCACACAGCCCATTACCCAGGTCGTTACAACACAAAAGGCTGAGAGACACACAGCCAGCACCTCAGCCACACAGGGTCTCAGGAAAAGCCATCCAATCTGCATACATCAACTCCACAAACCAATCAAAAAGTAACAACACATCCAACTCTAGAGTTTAAAAGGGAAAAACAGCCACGATCACACACTTCTCCCAGGAGAACGGCTGAAGACACCAGCCTGAAGATGACGGATGAGATTTCGTCGCGTTGCCAAGGTATTCTCAATCTTACACGGACAAGACCGAATACACCAAGACCTACATATATATATATATATATATATATATATATATATATATATATATATATTTCTTATCCTTTATAAATATTTATTCATGTGAATTAAAACCCTCTAATCAAGATCATTATCTTTCTAATATATGCATTGGAAGGATAAATAATTAAAATTAAATTACATTCCCATGTTCCTCGCATTGGCTTGACTCAGATTTTCTTCAGGTCCAACAATTTTTATAGTTTTAATTATATTCTTGGCTTTTTCCCAAAAGTTTTTTATATCCTTTTCATGATAAACCTCCTGGAAACGTTTTAAGAGAGAATTAATGAGAAATTAGTAAAACTATACAAGAACTAAACATGCAGTAAAATAAACAGCAGACAAAATGGAAACTGAAATGAAAACTCTACAAATCTAGAACAGATTAGAAATGGGTTATTCTTACTTCAAAATTTTTATGCCAGATTTTTCCTCAGATGGTATTTAGATGGGAGCGGGAGTTCACCCCATTGAAATAATATGGAGTTATACATACAGAGACACAGACAGACAGAAACACACATACACACATGTATTCTAAATGTAGACACACATGTATTCTAAATGTAGACATCATGGAAAAGATGATGCCCTTCAACTGCGTAGTGACAGCCACTTTCCCATTCTTCCCATTTATGGATGCTTCTACTGCTGCCTGCAGCCTTAGAATCTACTTTCCAAATGCCATTACTTTAAAATAACATTGAAGAAATTGCATCAGCACTCTCTATTTTGTCAATTTAATGACATTCAGCAGAAAGTTAAAAAGGTTTTCAGTTCTCAGACCTGATTCTTTGGTAGTAGTGGATAATACGATGTTCAGGATGCAGATAATAATTCAAATAAAATATTCACCCAGATTGATAACACAGTCTCTACTTCCACCCATCCCTACCTTCTGTAGTTAGATTAAAAAGTCCCCAAACAGGCTAAAGAAACAATTTGGATATTTATTTACCTATTTACTTATTAAATTTCTAGAGCAGTTCATTTCAACCAAGTGACTCTGCGTGGCTTACAATTCTAAACTATAAATCAAGTAAAACAAGTAAAAACAATAAAATTGTAAAACATAAAAAAATACAATCAGCAGCTGACAATACATCATTAAATCCAAGATACAGGACCCTAACACATTCAAAAACTCAAGCCCAGGGATGTAGCCAAGTTTTTAGAACTTGGCAAACAGCAATTAGGATTGGAGTCATTCTAAACTTTGGAGGGAGAATATTCCATAAAGTAGGGTCTGTACCAGAAAAGAGACATCTTTTAGCTCCTGCCAGTCAGTACTTTTTGGATAATGGGATTTGTCACCTGCCCAATCTGGTGGAACAAATTGGTTACATTTGGATTTGTAAAAAGACAGCCCCTCAGGTAACATGGTTTCAAGCCATATAGGGCTTTAAAAGTGGCAACCAACACTATGAATTGCAGCTGGAAATCCACCAGAACAGCTAGTGTAATTGTGAGTTTAATACTTCCTTCCATAGGTCTCTAAATGTATTCAAAAGAAAGACAAAGGCACAAGTGCTTCAAGATTTGAAAGGAAAATGCATTGGAGAGACAACAGAAACACAAACTTGAGATGAAATTCTATTATGAACATACATAGTACATGCATATTATATCTCATGTAACAGCAGAATCACATAAAAGTTTAATATTATTTTACTATTAGTCTATATTAAAAATTGAGTAATTTATTGGTTTATAAAAATTACAATTAAATCCCTATTTATAAAATACTTACATTATTATGAATGAAGATGCTAAGTTTTTCTTTTGCATACTCCAGACTCAATATTCTGTCTAAACACTTCGATAGGAAAGGAGTTGGTTGTTCAATGAAAACACCAATTGTTACTGCTGGAACCTCCTAAAAACAATAAGAGTAAAGGTACAGACCCACAGAAAGGACTGACTTCAAAATCTTTTCTTGTAAGAACAATGAACTATTATTATGAACCTTGAAAAAAGGCACTCTTTTCTGAATTAGTGTTTTCCACACATTACCAAATACTTTAAATTATATCAAAGAACTGATGCATTAAATGTCTTTATAAACTACTATTGTTAAGTTTGCATGAAGAGTCAGACGCGGAGTGCTTCAGTGAAGAGTTTATTAGTGACTACAGCTCATAACAGACCCGACTTGGCTGGGCTGCGGCTGCAGCCGCAGTTGCCAGCCAATCAGAGTGCAGGATTTATCCCGCACTTTTTAAACCAATCATATTTGACATTTTACAAGAACAGTTCAAACTAAACCAATGACATTCAAACCTGCATACATAATAACTATGATGATTAGTTTTGCCTGCAAATAAATATAACTATTTATCTAGGAATAAGTTCTATTGAATTTCATGGAGCTTAACCATTTAATAGACATGTATAAGATGTCATAGTAATAATACAAGTACATAGTGTTCAAGTCTTTTATATAATTAAGAAAGGTGTTGTTTCAAGTGTTGATTTTAATCTTTCAAAAACATAATATAGAATGGCAATCTGGGAGGGAGGAGAGATTATAATTTATTATGTGTGGCGTTCCAATACCAACATCTGCAAAGTGGACTGAGTCCAAAGGAAACTTCTGTGATGTTAAAACACAAAAAGTAAAATATGAATTTAGGTATGTAACTAGGATTACATTTCCAAATCCTTTATTTAAAAAATAGATTCTTTATCTTGAAATATAGATTTATGTCAATTGGAAATATTGAGAATTTCCCTATATTTGTTTCAGTTTAATACTATTCACAAAATAAGAATAACAACAGATATGTAATATCTAAACTTTCTATGCTTTGATGAAAGAAGACAAGTTACATTTTCTACAATCTTTTGCAGAATCTCCATTTGGTGTCTTCTGGGCTTTGAGGGAGGAGGACTATTTCCCCCACCTTTATTATGTATGGTCCATAAGATCAGAATTATCATGGAAGTATCCACCAGGCTGTTGGGGCAGTATTAAATTTTTGGGCTTAAGAACGAAAAAGAATATTTTTGATAGCCAAAAGAATTTTTTTGGCTTCATGGGGATCCCCATTGTGCCTCAGTGATTTGGCTTACTGTTCTGAGAAAGAGAAGCCATTAAACAGAATTGCAAGTATCTGAGAACTTATTTTCTACTCTTGGGTTCAATTCTGGTTCCTTGAACCAGTTTCCAAGATTTTTTTTTGAGATATTGAACAAAGTCTGTTTTTGGAAGATTCTGGTGATTGGTTATTCTCCTCTTCTTAGATGAGAAACATCTGAATCATGTGCAGTAATGAGTTGCCCACACTTTGCTTTGATGTTGATTTTCAACCTACAATATTGGACTGTAACTTGTCCTTTTTGGTGAAGAGGTAGAAAAAGGGGAAATGAGGAAAAAGTTCCAAAGTGGAGGCTTACAATTTGAGTCTGTTAGTATCTATCATGGGCTTGATCCAGGAATGCTATCATCTCTCTTGAAATGCTGAAGTTTTCCCTAGTAAGCTTTGGAATAGAAGGCCAGGATTGTCTGGTGATTTTACATTCAGTCTTAAAATTCCATATAAAGTTATAATTATTTTGACATAACAGAAATCATAAAATGGTAGTTAGATAGAGAAAAGAAAGATGAGAATATTTGTTGGATGCAAGGGTTTGAAAGAAGACAAGACAGTTATAGACAACTGGATAATGTATCATTTATATGCACAGTTCAAGTGCATGCAGCATATACTTACAGACAATGTGGCTATTTCTAATAAATCTGAGTCACAAACACCACACCCTGTTTCACGAGTCCAGCCATTAGGTATATAATTTCCAAAGTAATTGATATTAAGCTAGGTTAAGAATGAAAGAAAAAAGCACAATCAAATCAAATCAACAGATAATCATTTCTAGTTTTTAAATAATATCTAGTCACTTAATGGAACAAAGTGAATTTGGCTATGAAATTTCATGAAATACATTGATCCTTTCTACCACTGTTACTATACTACTAATAAATGAATTTCTATTTTATTGCTCTTATTGAAGCTCATATTGAAATTAAGTGGCTTTCACTTACTTTTGTTGGGCCATTTCCATGAAGAGTGACAGGCAAAGTATCATATATAGAATTTCTAGCTCTGGCTCTTCCATCTTCAAATTTCAGAAGAACTTCATCTGCAGCCCATCATAAAATTAATAACACATCGACTGCTGGTTACTCAAATAAGGATGATACAACATTCTTGGCAGCTTCCTAAGCATCCATAGAGTATCACCTAATTTTGTAATTTCCTAACTACTCGTTACAAAATTCAAACATACCATGCATATCATAAAAGATATTAAAAAGTATTGAATGTAATAATTACTAAAATATACAAAGAATAATATTCTAAATGAATAATTCCACTGATTTTTCTTAACATTAAGGGATCTGATGTTGTTTCTCTTTCCCCTTTCTGAAAGGAGGGGGGAATAACATCTATTCAGAGTTTTCTCAAATTCTGTGGAAAATTATAAATTAGCATTTTTTTGTCCTCATCTATTCATTCTTTCTTCTATTCCTATGTCTATTGCCAGGAAATGAAAATGTGGATGATTTGAAATTAGTTTTTTTTTAAACCTAGAATTAATGTTTAATTAATTCCAAGCCTTCTTATTTTGAGATTCAAATATTTTTGGTAAATAAGTGAAGCATACACCTACATAGAGTGAAGCTCTGTTATTTATGACCAACAATTTCATACAAAGTTTTGAAATCTTCAAAGGGGAGCTTCACTTTAAAATTTGTGATGCAATGTAGCATTTTCATATTTCCAGCATTTTCTCTCGTACTTATGAAAACTAAAAGAGCCTTCCATGTTGATGCAGTTCCCAAGAAGACCTGTTTCTCGGCTCTGGCATATGACTAAGACAAGAGATGGTGACAGGAAATCATGCATATTGCAACGAATGTGAACTCTTTGGCACTTGCATTATAATGCTGCATCCAAGCATCATGTAGAGGTTATGTAGTTAATATAGTTAAAGGGTAGATGTTTTGTCATGACACTATAGTGCATGCTTGGTTATTTTGATGAAACATCCACTGCTGCAGATTCCCATATAAGAGACACTAGAAAAATCTGAAGCTATATGAAGTGCTTCATGGAAGCAAATAGCATTTCTTTTTTTCTTCAGCTATGAGAATCATTTTATATCCATTTCTTTAGTCAGGCAAATCTAAATCACATAGACTGAATTTCATATCATGGGCAAGAATTACAACATTGGCAAAGAAGAAACAATAACTGTATTGTTTGTAAGCCACCTAGAGTCACCTTCAATGAGATGGGCAGCATATTGAATGAATGAATGAATGAATGAATGAATGAATGAATGTTTCATCACTTAATATGTATTGATTTTTTTTATTGTAAAGGAAAGTAAATATAGTGTCCGTGTTTCATTAAACAACTTCAGTAATCTTTTTCGTTCTTGGAAAGAAAGAACAACACTGAACAGAATTACAATGTAGAGAACAAAAAGTTGGATTCTTCTCTCCCCTTAACATACATACCAACAGCTCCATTTAGGGTCTGGAAAATATTGCATTTGTGGTCCAAGGTAATATTGATACGTTCCTAAAGTACAAGAAGAAAAGATATGATAGAAGTGGCCCTATAAAGATCTGTATAAAAGTAAATTCAAATAATGTTAATAATGACCAGATGTTTCACTGCAATTCTTTTAAACAAACACACACACACAATTTCTTTTGCAATGTTCCATATATCATATTCATAATTCATCATGTCATCCAGACTTACCCTCATCAATAATATATACTTTGTTAAGACATTGTTTATATGTCACTAATAACAGAGATTTGCTTTCTGTTCAAAAAGCCAAGACAAGTTCATGACTTCTCAGAGAATAATGACTTTGCAGTATGTAGTACAAGAATATCTGCCAAATAACGCTAACAGATTACCATCTTTAAAAGATCAGAATGGAAAGTTGAAAATAAACTATGGTACATACACAACAGGATAGTTAAGACTGCTACATAAAATAGCCTTGCTTATTGGTATTTTTCTAAAAAGAACAGCAAGGCCCACTTCTAGAATCCATAGATCCACCTAAGTTCAAATCAGTGAAACAGCCATAACATAATTTTAGTTTCAATTCCATTCCATTTTAAAATCTTCACATAGGGAAGGAAAAATCATTTCTTAGGTTGAAGTCTACATCCCATTTTCAAAATATAATAGGATTCAGTAAAACACTATATTTTTCCTCCTGGAATCTATTAAGTCAATTGTCCCAGAGTTATACATTATATTCTGAATCTTCCAGAAAAATTGATGGAAATGCTAGAGGCTGCATCTAAAGACTTTAGAGAGTAGACATTATATATCCCTAATCTAAATCTTAACAACATGCATTATTACAACCACTTAACATGAGTAGTTGCATGAGAATGATCTCAATAATCATACCCAAAATACAGTACAAAACACTCCAGTTTTCCCAATGATTTTTAACTGACTTCAAGTATATATCCATAACCATAGGAATTACATACACCAACTCCATCAAGAAAAATTGAATTCAATTCCATATCAGAATAGTAAACATAATTATTTCTAATTTAAGCAAAAAGATTTTTACTATAATCACTTAACTAGCTGTTACTATAATCATTTCACTAGCTGTTCAAATGCAGGAAGCTGCAATGCAAAAACAGTTAAATTTTTATGGTTAACATTTGAGATAATTCTGTCACAAGTCCTGTTTTTTTTGCTTCCTTATCTCTTTTTTTCTTGCTTTATATAAAAATTTATCTGATTATATTCCATGAATCTAAAGAAGCAGGCTGTAATCTACAATAGTTTATAGGATAATACTTTTATTTGCTTTTTTTATGGTGTCACAACACTTACTGCTTTTCTCCCACTGGAAATGGTTATAATGACGTTAGTTCCTTTTATATATATTTTTTCCAATCCAATGAAATAGTAAAATAAATTATGTAAAAATATTCAGGACTATGCCTGTCAATTGAACAATTTTCAAAAAGCAGAAATGCAGGAGACAATATCTGGTGTTTTGGGAGAAATCAGCAAGACAGTGTTACAACTCAAAACCAGATTGGATTCAACCAAGCTATGAACATGATAATAATCTCTAACATGTCCCTAGCTGACAGGTGATTGAAATCAGTTCACAAGGTTGCTGACTCTTTCATTCTAAGAGTTTTCATTCATCTACATCACGTGACTTAGAACAAAGATGTTTTTGCTGGAAAACATTGTAGAAATGATGTTATTTTTCCCTAACTTGTTTAAAAGTAAAAATTTATCTGAACTGCCCCCAAATATGTAGGTTTAATACATATTATCTGCAGAAACTTGAAATCATTGAATTGACTGCTGATCAAGTTCTACTTACCCTCTTCAGTGGATCAATATAAATTTTTGTATAAAAAAGCTGATCATCATCATTATCTTGGAGGTCCCATTGTTGAACAATATCATTTACATTCTGCGAATAGCCAATGAATCCTGAAATATACCATAAAAAAACAATTTGATATTTTCTAGGACACCTACCATTAAACTGTAAGAAAATTCTAAAAACCTTTTTGGAGAAGCTGTGCCCAATTTCTTGCTGGAGATTTCTTGATATTTATTTCTTGAAATGCATTCTGTTCTTCTGATTTCTTGCTCCTAAATAGAAAAACTATTCTAGGTATCATTCTAGTTCTGCTATTGATTGAAAGAAACAATCAGAGATGTGTTTGACCTTGGGGTGGGGGGGTAGATGTGGCAAGCTCATAATCACTCGTGTCGGGGGTGCCTTTGGCGGCCCGAATGGTCTGCCAGTGAGAACAGAGCTCCATTTTCTCTGCCAGAGGCACCACAGGTCAGTCCTTTGCTGTTCCCAGGGCAGCCCCTAAGGGGCCAGTTCTAAGCAACCCATAGGCTAGATCCAGCCTGCGGGCCTTGAGTTTGACACCCCTGACCTACGTAAATAGAAATATATTATATAAAATGAGCAAAGCAAAAAAAGTAATAAGAAAGTAGGACTTTCTTAGATATAAATGTGCATAGAATTTTAGCATACCATGCTGTACACAAGAACACATTGTAAATCTTAGGCAGTGTACGAGTTCAGCAATCTCATATAAAACTTAAATGGGAGGACTAGTGATTGAAAGATGTATATACCAGTTTGGTTAACAGTATCTCAGATTTTTTTCTGGTAAAATATTAGTAGTAACCCAATGTTATATGTCAGCCTTATTTATTAGCAAAGTAATTTATATCATTTAAAATCTTTATATTCAGCACAAGTTCTCTTGAAAGTCTTCAAAAAAACTTTTTGCAAAGATGATTCAGGATTTCAGAATAACAAATATAAACCACAGCATATTGTTCAAATAAGCAATATTGTTTATATAAGCAAATAATAATAGATAACCTACAGATGCACATTGGATAAATCAAATATTTCTTAATAAATTCTGTTGCTGATTTATGGTTTGTTTTCCTAAGATCAGGCACAAAAATAGCCCACAGCAGCCATTTTCTATCATTCTTATTGCAAATGAAATAAAATCAGTGTGTCAAATATCCTGTGAGCTTAATTCACCTATTATTTATTTTTGAAAAACTTTATAACAAAAATCAGTATAACAATTGACTGCCTACTTCTGCTCTAATGATATCATCAGTTGAGCATTATTTTAGCTGCAGAAAAATATCAATATATGTTTTAATGCAACAATACAAAGATTGATATGTTTAAATATATGAGCATACTTCTGAATTATACACCCGAAACCTGGAACTTATATAAATAAATTTGGATAATTCTGGCTAGAGTCACTAGATGACAGATAACCAAACAGCCAGTAACCATTTTAATTTACTGAAACGTTACAGAGCAAAGCTATATCAGAAACATTGAAAAATTCAATTCAGCCCAGGAAAGGACAAAGGAGAAAATGAATCATTCTAGTACAGAAAGATTGTAGTTTCTATATTTAATCATCTTTTAGTGTCACAAAATAACAGGCTATCTGTGATAACTATTGCATACCTTGCAGTTAAGAGTATTTTTAGGAATGTGCAAATTTGCCTAAGCAATTTTCCTTGCCTAAAAAACATTCTGCAGGACATTCTGCAACATTCTTCAAATGAGCTAATTGTGTAAGAAAACCCTATGTTGTTTTATAAATAGTGTCTCAGTTTCTGTCTATAGCAATGGTCTTCAAAGTTGCCAACCCTAAGATGTGAATGTTGATGCCAGAATCCCTTAACAAGCTCAAGAAATTCTGGGGGAATCGAGGAATTGAAACCCACACATCTTAAAATTGCCAAGTTTGAAAAACACTGTCTCCTGCTTTTCTGCCTTTGTTTTCCTTTTTGCCTACTTTAGCTCTTGTTGATAAGGAAAGGAAATGAGAAATGAGATAAACTTATCTGAAATTATTATTACTAATAATGTACATTTCCTCTTCAAAATGTTTCAAAATGTAATTAACAAAGAAAACAAATTTGCAGAGTTTCCATTTTCCCATGTAGGCAACAGAGACTTTTGCTTTCGATAAATACTACTTACCTCCAGCATTAAGGAATCGTTTTCCACTGCGGACAATTGGGTATTTTTCAGATAATCTTTTATCGGGCCATATCAAACCATCTGCTGCAAATACAACTTTGTGATTAAGTTGCTGGAATTTCTTCAATAATTCCTCGGGTCCTCCAGCAAATATAACATCATAGCTGAAGTTTGAAGAGAATAGAAAAAGTGACTGTTAAAAAAAAAGTACATTTCGATAGCAGCATTCAACACTTAAATAAAATAGAACAATTCTACCTTTGTAGGGTAAGGATTCAGATGTTGTTCATATGTAAGCTTTACATTTAGAAAAATGAGACAACTCTTTTTTTCCCCACCTCATTCACTTAGCCTTAAATAGAATCAGGTTACTTCCAATTTTTCATTCAAAACAAGTCATGCTATTGAAATGAATATATAGGTTAGCCTTTTCGTCTATTTGCTTCTGTGCATTTATCACTGCAGCCATTTTTCCTCATCTTAATGTATTTCCAATATTGGAGCCGAAAGGAGGAAAAAAGATTTTCTGAAAGAATTGTAGACAAATAGCATGGGAGACAGACGATTTACTGTGCTTTTCAGTATGTTCCTTCTACTGCTGAGACCAATGTGCAGAAACCCCCAACATTCTTTCCAAGTTTTCTTCCCCCGTAAATTTCTTTTTTTGCCATATTTTCCAAGCACCTGAGAAATTCCATTCAGTTCCCCATGGTATGTTTTAGAGTTTCCAGTATTGTTGGAGGTGGTAGAACTGAAGCTGTTATCTTCTATTACACAATTTTCCCATATTCTGAAGCCTTCGTGGCTTAGTCCAAAACATACCATGTAAGGAATTATTTTAGGAAGCAGGGAAGTTAGAGCAGCTGCAAAGCCACACAACAGGATATTTTTCCATCCTGTCCTATAGCTCCAAATACCACATAGAGTAATTACATAATATTACATGAATTACATGATATTATTTACTCTTGTTATTTTAATACTTTTATCATTTTTTTTATTTTTATTGTTGCCACCCAGAGTAGTCCTGTGGCAAGATGGATGGCAAATACATTTAATAAAAAAATAAACATTTCTTATTTGAAACGAATTTCAATGGCAAATTTTCTTTTATTCAACCTAAATCAGGACCGATGGAAAAAACGCATTTAAACACTGGGCATTGGGTATAATGTGCCCTGTATTTTACATGCCCAGAAAGAAATCAGTTGAGAGTAGTTTCCAAAATAGTTGGTTCTTAACCTTTAGCAATAGTAATAGCACTTAGCCTTATATACTGCTTCACAGTGCTTTACAGCTCTCTCTAAGCAGTTTACAGAATCAGCTTATTGCTCCCAACAATGTGGGTCCTCATTTTACCAACCTTGGAAGGATGGAAGGCTGAGTCAACCTTGAGCCCACTGAAATTTGACCTGCCAAATTGCAGGTAGCCAGCAGTCAGCAGAAGCACCCTCCACTACTGCATTCTAATCCACCCCGGCTCCTTAATTTATGTTCTCAAACAAATCCCTGATAGATAATACCTAATGTAGATTCTCAAACATGAAAGTTATGATCTATGCCAATTGAGTCTATGATTTTGTACATTTGTACATTTTTCTTCTCTGTCAGCTCCAGAGCATTTAAAACAAAACTAATGAGTTGTTTCAACTATAGTGCTACTGATATTAAAGCAGAAGTGTATATGCGTTTTGGACTGAAAGATCACCTTAGTGTATTTGAAAATTATACTAGATGGGTGTGTTTTAAAATGGGAACAAAATTAAATTTAATTTAATTATAGTAAATGTAAGTTTAATTAAAATTAACCCTGAATATGAGATAAGCATTTCTTCTTGGAGGAACCAATTATCGAATGGCTTAGATTGGGATGGATCCCACCTAATGACTAGTGGGATTTGATTAATGAAGGCAACATTGACTGCTGGGAATTCCATTCCTAAGCAGTCATGTGACATCACACTTTATGAATGTATCATTTAGTAATGAAAATTCTAGTTGTATTACTATTGTAACCTGAGGACTAGGAATATAGTATTTTGCAAATCTGCAGCTGTAACAATTTAAGAAAATTACTCTTCTGTGTGCTTTCCAAAACTTCTGAAGAAAAATATTCCTATAGAATCTGAGAAGCAACATAATTGTAATGGAATGTTGTCTTTCAATCATTTTTCATCTTAAGTGTCAACATTATGTTTGCAAACAATTATATCAGAAATTTGTGTTGCCTTCAATCAGGGCTCATCTCAAAGTGTCAGCTATGGGGTTACAGTTGTTGTATTTTTTAAATAGATATTTCATGAAAAAGATCTTTAATATTCATTTTTGTAGAAGAACAATTTGGCAAGATACCTCTGCAGAAATTTACACTCATGATATTAAATAACGCACAGAAATGCATGTTGTTCTGTGGCATCAGAATATTTCTTTTAATTCATTATGAAGAAAAGCTTACAAAATTGCCAGGATTTCTTCTGCAAATTCATTAAAATAAGAGAAGTATTATAATAGTTTTTCTCAACATGGGCAACTTTAAGTTATGTGGATTTCAATTCCCAGAATTGTGAGGGTTAAAGTTGACTTTAACTCACACAATTCTGGGAGTTGAAATCCACATAGCTTTAAGTTGTCCAGGTTGAGATTGCCTTAGAACATGATCTAACAAATGACCGAATCTTATTCAACCGAATCTCTGCTCCAGCATCATTGGGATATCTGTGCTGTACTTTCTCTGCAAGTGCAATTAACACAGCAGCAACTTGATGAAATGTAGAGGCTGATTGTCTTTCTTTAAAGATACAACATTCATTTTCCATATCTATAACCATGGAATTATTGAATTAATTACTGTGTTTTTGTGTGTGCTTGTTTTATTCTATGTTATTCCTTCTAGTCAACTGCCACTCTTCAAATATTTTCAAGGATTCCTATTCACCTCTAATGAACATATTATTCCACTTGAGTGGTACAAGCCAGGCTTCAATCTTCTTTATCTCCTCTTCTCTACATTATCACAAAACAACTATATTTTAGAAGCAAACCAATGCTGGGATTCAATTTTTTTTACTACTGGTTCTGCGGGCGTGGCTTGGTGGGCGTGGCAGGCGAAGGATATTGTAAAATCTCCAGTCAGAGGTGGTATTTGCTGGTTCTCCAAACTACCCCAAATTTCTGCTACCGGTTCTCCAGACCTGGTCAAAACCTGCTGAATACCACCTCTGATGCAAACACAGCACCTACAGTCCCTTGCAGTTTATGCGTTCAATTCCTCAAATGGATACTTTTTTTGTAATCTTGAATCAGAATAACAGAGTTGAAAGGAATCTTGGAGGTCTTCTAGTCCAACCCCTAATCAAGTAGGAAACCAACTCAGACAAATGGTTTGTCCAATCTCTTCTTAAAAACCTCCAGAGTTGGAGCATCCACAACTTCAAGACACAAGGCATTCCATTGATTAATTGTTCTGTCAGGAAATTTATCCATACTTGTAGGTTGGTTCTCTCCTTAATTAGTTTCAATCAAATAGAACTGTGCAAAATTATACTCTTTACCTATTCTTATTTTCCGCTTTTAATATTTCTATCTTTTTTATCTTTCACATTGCATTCTCTCACTGCTGCTCCAACTGTTTGAAATTTTTTTTTATTTTCATCTTATTCTTAACCATGAAACAGAAAATGTAATTTTGTTTCAAACCTGAAACAAACACAGAGTGTCTCTAAAGTCCTGCCAAACTGTTCTGGGTTAGCCATTGGCCACAACTGGCCAGAAACAAAAAAGGAATTGTAGAACTCCTTGTGCTGTTTGGATTTTGGCTAAAACAAAAACTGCAGGGATCCTGGAACAATCTCATGGAGTAAGAAGGGCAAGGCTATTACTCATCCTCTCTCTGCTGTCCTCCCAGAGCAACTCCCAATGCAACATATCCTAGCATTTACAATTCCCTCCAGATCTTTTCTTTCCCTTTAGCTGCAGTCAGTGATTTGGGGAGGTATTCTTCACTTCCATCCCATGGCCTGCCTGCCTTCCTTCCTTCCTTCCTTCCTTCCTTCCTTCCTTCCTTCCTTTCTTTCTTTCTTTCTTTCTTTCTTTCTTTCTTTCTTTGCCTCTGCCCAGCTGCTATCATTCATTTCCAGAATTGCACTTTCCATTGCCCTCAATATTCCAATGCTTTTCTTTCCCTAAAATGTTAATGCTACACCCTAGCCATTTTTCCATTTCCCCCCTTTTTATTATACCACTGTTATATTGTTTTGATACAATGATATTTGTACAGCATTAATTGAAATGACTAGCATTCTATTGTTTTGATAAAGTATTAGAAATAAAAAGAGAAAGAAATGTTCTATCAGGATTAATTATAAGTTATAATATTGATATTAAATGCATTAAATTATTTGACTTTTTCATATGCTATTGAGTATAAGATAAAAAAAGAAAAACTGCTGCAAATCACATCAAAGGATATTTTTTAATGCTATAAAGGTATCGATATGGAGCTAGTTACTTAGTATTGAAGTCCCTATTTGATAATTACTAATAAAATAAAAGAAAAAAATAAGATAAGGAAAACCAATTAGCCAGAATTAGGAGGAGGGAGGAAAGGGGGAGGGCGGAGAGGGGAAGGAATAGGAGTAAAAATAAGACAGAATCATGAAATTAAAATTGAATATACAGGCGGTATATGATCCTATTATTACAATGGTTGGAATCCTAAGTTTCACTTAAAAATTGAAAAGTATCTCAAAAATCAAATAACTTTCATTAAAATTTTCTTTTGAAAATGCACTAATTCAATGTAGAATATGTTAAGTACAAGGAATATCCTGAATAGACAACAACTAAACATGTACATTGCTTTGCTTACCCATACTCTAAGAAATATATCAAAATGAGTTTTAATGTAGGGTTAAGATCTTAAACTAGAAACTGGGACACCATAAATTCTATGAAAACTGGCTGGATTATTTTCACTACAATTTTACTATAGTCACCTCACTCTCAGTCCAACTGCCTCGATTGTACAAAAATAAAGGCAGGATATTCACTATAAATAAAAAGTGACCAGAGTTCTGTCAAAGAATGAAAAGCTTTCCAAGTTAATCACTAAAATAGATCCCTAAATTATAACAATTTCTTAATTGTAGCCACTACAAAGCTGCCCAGGGTTGGGTTTGCTAACCCCTTTTTCCCTGAAAAAGCTTAGTTGAGACATTTCTACATGATTCATCTAGCTATTTCCAGTTTCATGTTTACACTTACTAAAACATATTCTTAGTAATTATGATAAAAGGAAAATGTAAACTTACTTGGACATTAAGAGAAAACAGCATATGAGCGAAGAAAGAAATGTTCTCAGTATTTTACACTTATCACCAACTCAGTACAGAACTTGTAGTCATTTTAACTGCGTAAAATAGAGAACTTAGAGGTTTCCTAATCCAATCCCAAGTATTTGCATATATAGGATAGGAGGCTTCATATGTACCACTAAAATAGTCCTATATGGCCAGGAGTCGTATAGTTCCAGCTATATTCTGAAGACTAGAAATGTTTTCTATAATTCAGGAGTAAGAAGTGTTTTCTGCTGAGGTCTGCACTTTTGAACAGCATGTCAGAACCTTCAGTTCAAAAAGGGGACAGGCTAACACAAACCCTGGGTTTCCATTAATTTACGTTTTATTAACATCTAGTTCATTTTAAGACTTCATTTTATCCTTCTTCATTAATTTCATAATTCACCATATCATATTAAACCCTCAATTTAGTGACAACTATGGAAAGCTTTGAGAGTTTCACTCAATACTTGGAATGAATTCAGCCCTAAGAAAGTGGATGTTTTCTGTTCTCTAAGGACTGAATAAGGCTTTAGCTTTCAGTACAAACTCTGTCTCTCACAGATGTTACTATTTAAAATGTATTACTTTGCAGAATCTCTATTCACATCTGGATATTTATTTCTGTAAAAAAAACTTTAAATGGTATTCTATGTCTGGATACCTAGTTCAATATATATTGCTGGAAAAATTATTGCTAAAGTATTGCTTTTCTAGAAATTACAATAAATTAAAATGAAAATAGTGTTCATATTATTCCAAAAATATATGCATTGACAGAAATGTTTGTAAATTGAAGCGTAAACCATTTTTAGAATACGATATTTAAACATTTTATTTGTGTTCCAAGAGATAGGCAGACACACAGACAGACAGACAGACAGAAAGAGAGAGAGGGGAAGGGAGGGAGAGAATAGACAGACAGAGATGTTCTCTATTTTCTTTTCAGAATGTCAAAAGCACTTCTTTACATCATGGATATAAAGGAGAATTTCTACTGTCTATCTCCCAGGGTCAGTAATAATCTCTAGACTCCAAGTTTAAACTGTGCAAGACAAGTTCATAACCTTCTAGAACCCGAAATACAAGACAAAAATGCAGCCATTATTTTGCTCATTAATTTTCTTTTTTTAAAAAGCTAATTCTCCCTTCCCTGGGTTTTAATCAGAAAAGAAAATCATAGCAATGATCACCTAAAAAAATACAATTATAGGTAAAATTCATTAGCTATTTCATTAAGTATTCATACAACAACCCAAGATTCATCATAACTGTGACTAAACAGATATGTGTATTCTACATAATAAAAGACCAGAATTCACAGTCTTTCTATAGTCATCATGAACTTATTTATTTCTGTCTTTTAAAAACAGTGATGCATAATAATAGAGAATATAATTAACTACAAAATTCATATTTGCCTATCAATATAAAAACCATATAATGGCAATTCAGGCTCCTCAAGAATCCTAAACTTGAACACTACTTGTTTCTCCTGTCTGTTGCCAAAACCATTCCATAAACTGCTCTCTTGGGTAATTTGGATGATATAGAAATGTGATAAATATATAAATTCCACTGCACCTTTATGTAGAATGCTCATTGATATATCTAATGTTATATTGTTGTAAGCAGCCCAGAGTCACTGAGAGTGAGTGGTTGCCATATAAATCTAATTAATTAAGTACTAATTCCAGAAAATTTTCCCTAGCCGAGTTCTATTCTCCGCACTTTTGTTCTCAAGATTTTTTTTTAAAAAATAACTTTCTTTCTAAGGAATTTATTCATGATACCTTTTGTGTAAATCCTTGGTGTATCTTTCTACCAAGATACATAAATGTTATGGAATAAGATGCAACAGACCACATAGAAGGGAAATGCATACATGTGTTTCATCCTTGTGCATCATATACATAAACTATAGTCACAAGCTGTTGGGTAGCTTTACTCTCCATTTCTCCAAAAATTCTGACTGGCATGCATGCTTTGATCATAGCAAGCAAATATTCTAATGGTTAAGGATTAAATGGATGCTCTACTATTAGGATCAGAAAAGATAGCAACAATTAATTATATCAAAGGTTATGGGGAATAAGTTTGCAGCAATAACAAAGCACAACACACATAAATAAATCAGAAGTAGGATATAAATACAGTATATTAAGTAACAGAAAATGCAACATCAAAAGACTTAGAATTGGAAAATAAAGACATTTCAGATTATTAAGAGTTGGCATCTTATACTCGTTGCAAAGAGCAGTTTTATAATACCTGTTAACAAGCTATGACTCTTGTAAAAGAGCATATAATGAACTTAGATTAGATGTTTGATAAACAAATATGTGAAAATAAGTAAATGATAAGGGTAAATTACTTCTGTAATCCTTCCCAGAAAAGCACATGATTCAGTTTTTAGAAGCTGAGCTTGACTTGAGTTTTATCTTTTAAGAGCTACTAATCCTATTTGGAAGATACCAGACAGAGAGGTGCTGTTTTACAAAAAGAAAAGAAAACAGATTCTTTTCATGTTCTAAGTGTATGGCAGGAATTTAGAGGGGAGGGGACAGAATATATAGTTACTGAAGATTTCACTGTCACACTTTCCCCAACTTTTGGCAGAAGAATGAAAGAAAAGAAATTTGCTTTTGGATTTGCTCTGTTTCCAAAAACCATCTGGTTGATGCTACAAACAGCTCTCTGGGTAAGTTGGACAAACCAGAGACAATAAAGAACAATGCAAAAAAAAGGAATAGGTGACAGAGAGACAAAAGTGGCAGCTGGCTACATTTGTACAAGTGTACAGAGCTACATTTTTCCTCTTTCCAAAGCTGAAAGCATTAAGCTGGTGACATGATCCAGATGCAACCCAGAGCACATTTTCTTCACCACAAAGCAGAATGACCTCATGTTATTCTGATGGTTTCTTCTACCCTTTCTCTGTCCAGAAAAGAATTATCCAGACTATTCGTTAAAGTAGTCACAAAGCAGTCAGGGGAGAAACAGGATATGTTGAGATAGTCAGATTGCTTTTGTTAATTTGTTCTAATTATTTGTTTTTAATTAGTCCAGAGGTTAACTGTGTGCTGACCACTTCCCTAAAAGTAAAAAATATATTAACAAAAATGTATTAATAAAACAAAGGCAAAGTGGGACACTTAAATCCCCTTCTACATTTGTGACCCTGAAAATTAAACACACTTTGCATTTCTTCCAAATATCAATGACAAAATTCTTGTCTGACCCAAAGATACAATACTTCTTGTTTTATACTTGTAGGAAATATTTCCAGAGCAGAAAGAAAAGTGTAAGTATCTGACTCAGTATCTGATTTTCCATTTCAGAAGTTTTGGAAAATTGCTATTACCTAGCAACAGTTTCTGTGCATTTAATATTGCAAGTTAAAAAGACATGTTGCCCGATCTTTTCTGACAGAAAGCACTAACTCATACAAAAAGAATGAGCTGTACAATTCTGGGCTGCATTACTCCTAAAATCTTAATAATCTCTTTGGCATCTGCAATAACTGCAAGTCTTTGACAATGTTTTATGTCTGTAAGTCCACTTGAAAATAAATTGGATGTAGAAAATAGATTCTATCTCTGCTCCTTAAGAGGGACTTGGGCAGCAGAAAAGATCCAGCATGATGCAACAAAACTAATAATGTTAGGACTTTCCCTATGACTAAAATATGAAACCCAAAAGAAGGTATTCTTCTTACCAGTCCACATACATAACCACCAAATCTTCCTGATCAGCATATGTCTCCAATGCAGATTTTATCAGACGTACTTTCTGGCCTCCACCAATAGAATTCGGTCCATTTCTTCCTTTCCACTTTTCATCTTTGCCTAAGACCTAGAAAGAGAAATAACATGGTTTTTATTTTTATTTTTTTCAGGGGGAGGGAGAGAGGGAGAGAGAATTATTACAATATATATTCCTATCATTTCAGTAATTAACAGGAACAACAACAATTGGGCTGTGTCAGTGTCAACCCTGATGCTGATCTGGTCGAAGCCATCTTGGAGCCTCAGTGCTGCCACAATGGAGCTGAGGGATAGGGAATGGGGATTAGAGATAGCTGGGCTTGTGTAGTCAAAACAAAATACTTTCCCCTGGGAACCAAGGATGTTCTCACACCTGGCTGGAGGAAGGAGGAATGATATCACCAGACCTATGGATGGTGCAGTAATTGGGGCATTTGACTGATTGTTTGGTTTGAGGGGATACTTTTTACTTTTAATTAGGTGAAAACCAAGGGGCTCCTCAGAGTTCGTTTTCCCCAGATATGTGACAATTTGATATTTCCAATAAAGCTATCCTTTGAGGAATTCTCTGGCCTCGGAGTTTTTACTTGCAATGGATCTATTACTTGGAATCCTCACAGTCAGATCCATAGCTATTCTGGTTTTATCCAGTTCTGCTTCCTAAACCTGCCAAGGATTGAATGTGTTGAAGTCAATCAAGAAAATTTACACTGTTTTTAACTTGAGTGTTTTGATTCAGGTACCAAAATTATACAGTACTTCTATATCTAATTTTTCCTAGTCATTTTTTTTAGTTGTGAACAACAGATACATTTTTTTTTAGTTTTAATAGAAACAGCAACATCTACCATAGGCCCAGTCTTGAAAGTGGACTAAATCTGAGTTTGGTGCTGTCTGATCTTGGTTGTTCATAAGACTGATGATATTACTTAGTTAAGTAATGAAACATCTGTAAGCAAACAACCAAGATCAAAGAGCACCAAGAGAGATATAGTTCAACCCTCAGCTATAGATATTTTCTTCTGTTGGACTGAAGTAAGTCCCTTCTGAAAGACTATCAGAAAAATATCCTTTGTCCACAAAAAATCAAAAGCTAACATTTACCCATTATTTTGAGTGGAATTCAGACAAAAACTGTAACACTTATAGTCTTCCACTTACAACCATACATTCAATGACTTTTCAAAGTTACAATGACACTGAAAAAATGACTTATGATCTCTTCTTACATATATGACTATTCAGCATACCCAGTCACACAATCAGACTTTAGGGCCATGTTGGAGAACCTATGCCATTTCCCCCGGTACGTGAGAGATCGCCTGGAGAAGCCCCACTGTGCATGCATGTGCACGCCACCACCCAACAGCTGATTGTCGGGTATCTGGCACAAATGCGCAGGGGGGCAGAGGGGGGTACACGGGAGATACGTGCACATGCACAGGGATGCGCTGCACGAGGGGATTGTGTGCATGCACAAACACACTGTGTGTGAGGGGGGAGTTGCACACACATGCACAGATGTGTGGCGCACTAGGGGTGGAATCATGCACACATGTGCAGACATGCTGCGCGCAAGAGGGATCCACATACGCATACACAGGGGGTGGGGGGCCAGCACGCATTGCCTTTTGGGTGTTGGCATGCGAGTGTGCACAAGCGAGCACACACGCAATTATTGGCAAGGGAGCTGAAAAAGGTTAGCCACCACTGCTTTAGGGGCTTGACATGCAGCATGTATTTACAGCGGCTGCAGCATCCCAAGGCCCTTGGATTATCATTTGCAACCTTAGGGAACTTCTAATACATAAAGTCAATGAGGAAGCCAGATTCAGTTAAGTACCTTGTGATTCACTTAACAGCTGTAGAGATTCATTTAATAACCATGGCAAAAAAGAATGTAAAATGGGGCATGACTCACTTAACTGCTTTGCTTAGCAATGGAATTTGGACTCATTTGTAGTCATAAGACTTATATAGATATAAGTCTTATATACTACTTGTATAAAAAATCTTATGAACTTGGAAAAATAATAATAAAACAGTCTCCAATTTCCTTTTCCCAGGTCTAAGAAACTTACACTCCTATTATTCTGTACCATCATTCTGTTTACTATGGCCTTCTGCCCAAGTCACAAAATATTTGTCTACCAAAATTCGTGGAATATTATATTACATTATATATAATAGAATATATTCTATTCTAAGAGTTGTAAACTCCCCCTCTCTTGCTGTAAGATAATGCTATTTGTAACTTCATGTAAAAGATAAAATGGGTAGTTACTATATGGTTAAGAATATCCTCTCATATCTGAAGACTGGTGTCATTGGTTTCTGTAGTTTGGCATACAGAAAATTTATGAGTAGTGAAATGCTGGCTTAATACGGATTAACTTTGGAGGACATGATATTTGAAAAAGTGTATATATGCATAATAGGCTTCACTTTAACTTTTCTTTTCTTTTTTAAGGAAAGGATAGTTGACCCCTGACTCCACTTGTGTTAAAGAACTGATTGATATTTACAACATATGCTTAGAATTAAAATAGCAAAAGAACCAAAAGTAAGGGTAGAGTGAGGAGAATTGATCCTTTCTGTGCAAATCAGGAAAAAGCTTCTGGTGCTTTATCTCTATTCCTTTACATTGCACTAATGCCTAAAAATGCCTAAAAGCCTAAATATGTTTTTACACTATTGTAGCTAAAATACTTTCATAATACTAAGTTGCAGAATACTCAATGACTTTTACATGATCTGATATTTACTGAAGTGGCTGGTTCTGAACTTCAAAAAAATTGAGACAGGATCAAGGTTTTAATAGGTACAAAACATTAGAACAAATGTGGTCTTTCTTGTCTTCTTTAGTCCTTTTGATAGCGATTACAAAGCTTTTTTCTCAAGCCAGTAACTATTATTTATTTATTTATTTATTTATTTATTTATTTATTTATTTGATTAGTCAATTGCTTACAAGATAATAGGTATAAGTATAAACATAGTTATGAATACATGGATACATTTAAGAAAATAAAAGAAACAATAGGACAGGGAGGGTAGGCACTTTGGTGTGCTTATGCATGCCCCCTACAGACCTTTTAGGAAAGGGGTGAGGTCAATAGTAGACAGTCTAAGGTTAAAGTTTTTGGGGTTTGGGGAAGAAACCACAGAGTCAGGTAGAGTATTCCAGACATTGACCACTCTGTTGCTGAAGTCGTATTTCCTGCAATCAAGTTTGGTGTGGTTAACCACAAGTTTGTATCTATTGTGTGCTCTTGTATTGTTATGGTTGAAGCTGAAGTATTCATTGAAAGGTAGGACATTGCAATGTATGATTTTATATACTATACTTAGATCGGACCGAAGGCGGCATAGTTCTAGGTTTTCTAGGTCTAGAACCTCAAGTCTGGTGGCATAAGGTATTCTGCAATGAGTAGAGGAGTGGAGAACTCTTCTTGTGAAATATTTCTGGACTTTCTCAACTGTGTTAATATCAGATATGTAATGTGGGTTCCAGACTTGTGAGCTGTATTCAAATATTGGTCTAGCAAATGTTTTGTATGCCCTAGTTAGTAGTGTGATATTACCAGAGAAAAAGCTATGTAGGATTAGGTTAACAACTCTTAATGCCTTTTTGGCTATGTAGTTACAGTGGGCTCTAGCACTTAGATCATTTGAGATGAGTATTCCAAGGTCCTTGACAGAGTTTGGATCATCAACAAGGTCTTGACTATTCAGCTTGCATTTTATTTATTTGATTTTTTTTTTTTTGCAAATATGTAAGACAGAGTAAGACTAGGTATGGTAAACTAGAAAAATGAGAGAAAGCTCATGTCAAGCCTTTCTCTGCTACCATTTTCAAAAGCTTGGAGAAAACCTTTTGCCAGGGAGTAAAAATTCTTCCAAAACATCCCTGCTAATTAGACCGTGTTGTTCTTTGCTGTCAATGATGATAAAAATGAGACCCGGAAAGTAATCTAAAAACATTTTTATTTATAAAAATAAGAAAACCTAACGGAGCTTCATGTTTGCAACCTAATCTCCATCAAGGCATATAGAAAAAGAAAAAAGGAAAAGTACAACGGAAGTTACAGGAAGTGAAGTATAAACTCTGTACACATGCACAGTGAATCAAAACATTACAAAACTTTCTTATCTTATTACTATGGAACAAGATAACACAGTGCTGGCTGGCAGACACCTGCTTGCTAGAATAAGAGCTTAGAAGCTTGAAACAGACAAACCAAAAAAAACACAGTGACAGCTCACATCTGATATCCCAATTTTCAATCGGTATTTAAGTTGGTATGAAAAGTAAATTTGCTTGTTTTTTAAGAGCTTATAAACTAGCTGGAAACAGTCAATAGAGTCTAAGTATGTTAGGTGAATCAATTATTCTCTGCACAGATGAACTGTGCTCTTTCATTCTTAAACATGTCATATTTTCTCCTGTTCAAAGAGATCCTTTGTGAGAATAAGTGATACATGTATAGGTATCTTCCAGAGGGGTGCAATGGCCTAGAGGTGGAGCTCTCATCTCACAATCAGGAGGCTGTAAATTTGATCCTAGGTAGAGACAGATATTTATCTCTCTGGGCACAATCAGAATATATCTGGTCAACAAAACTCTCCATTGGCGATAGGAAGAATATCTGGCCAGTAAACACTCTGCTAGCTCCATTCAGTTGCCCAGACTCTACCCCACAAGGGAGTATGGGGTCATTAAAAGAAGATGATGTATAGGCATCTTCCACTTGATCAGTTGTTGCCTTATTTTAAAGTTTATTTATTTATTTATTTATTTATTTATTTATTTATTTATTACTTATATTCAGCTGGTTTAGGTCGGTTCAGAAATACAACATAAATTATTAATCCATATTAAACAAACCAGTAGTTCGATTAAGCAAGCCTTACCCACCCAGCAAAGCCCAAGGAGTCAGCATAGCCCAGATTGTAAAACAGCCAGGTTTTAACTCGTCTCGGAGATCAGGAGCAAGCCTCCAGTGGAAGGAGATTCCATAAAGTGGGGCCAGAGTAGGCTCTCCCAGTCCCGGCGACATTGAGTCCAGGACGCACCCTGAGAGGCCCTGTCTATGCACTTCAGGAGGTTGGTGCTTGAAACTGGGAGGAGTCGAAGTAATATCCTGGACCCATGCCATGGGACTTTGAATGTTAACACTAAAACCATGACTATGTTTGAAGTCTTTTAAGCAGGGGTGGGATTCAGCTGGTTTAGGTCGGTTCAGGCAAACCGGATGTCAATTTTACATCCAGTTCAGCAAACCAGTAGTTCTGATGACCAGCTAGCCTTACCCACCCTGTCTCGCCCCTCCCAAAAGTTCTCGAGGCCCATCTAGCTCCCTAGTAGGAGGCCTCCTGGGAGCCCATAAACAGGGAGGCTTAGGAGGGAGGGAGGGGCTCCAAGGAGAGAAAGGAAGGAAGGAAAAGAAAGAGGGAGGAGGAAGAAAGAGAAGAGGAGGAGGAGGGAGGAGGAGAGGAGAAAGGAGAGGAAAGGACCACAACCCCTGGCACTAGATGCAGTTTCAGAGATGCTTTGAAAAAGCACAGCAATCCAGGGCTGCAAGGGACCTCAGAGGTTATCTAGTTCAACCCACTGTCTCCAGCAGGAGACATCTGAGTTATTTTGGTGCCTCACCCAGTCACATGACCACCAAGCCATGTCCATCAAGCCAAGCCCACAGAACTGGTTGTTAAAAAATTTGAATCCCACCCCTGCTTTTAAGCACATAATTTTGAAACATGCTTACGCTGTTCATAAAAAAGGGTTTACTGAAAGACAACACAAAGCACAATCCAGTTTCCACTCCAAATTTTCAATATCTCTGCAATACTAATTGGATAAAAAAAATTGTTTTAGATTAAACAAAATCTGATCTAAAGATCATGCCCTGAATATCTTGGTAATATTCACTTTTAAATGATGGTGCTAAGGTAAGGAGACCATTATAATTACATGTTTATTGACTAAATCACAGAAACAAGTATCTTACTGAATCAAGGAGTCAGAATAAAATCATCAAACCAAAAACAAATTACACTGAGATGGCAAGAGGTGATATTGTTAATATGAAATTATAGAATAAAAGGAAATATTTTGGAATCATAACAGATCACATCATGAAGATAATTGAGTGGAAACAGAAAGAGGTAATATTTACAGACTGTTAAAAATCTTGCCAACATTTCAATCTATAACTCTTTGAAACTGTCTCCTTAAATGAGTAAAAGATGGCATGTGGAAGATTAAGAGATAGGCAACACTAACGAAGTGCTATAGGAGGGAATAATATTGAGCTGGCAAGCACATGCAGCACAGAAAGATTTTCTGATTTCATTCTATGTTTTCATTGTACAACCTAATGCATACATCCCCCATATATGTATGTGTATATATACACAGAGTGGAAATTATCTACAACATCGTGAAAGGGCAAATGAACACACAATACCTTTACTATGTAGTTGAAGTGATTTGCTGATTGCATAAATCGGTGGAAGCCATCTGTTTCCTTGGTTGCAATAGTTAGAATTAAAAGTTTATCTGGTGAAGGAAAAAAGAGAAGACATTTGTTCCTGATTGATGAAATAAGATAGCTGAAAAATAAGAATAACTGTGAAGTTGGTTAAACTCATCAACATCTCATGTAATAAAACAAATCTTCATTTCATCTTCAATTATAACAGTAAACTAAGTTGATTTGTTTCATCAGAAGCTCAGAATTTAAGAAGTTGACATAAACTTAGCTGTTAAAATACAGCATAAAAGAATACTATTGAATGGAAATGTGATATTATCCATTACTATCTAAATGATAGTTTTATTTAATTATACAAATTATATAATTTATAGTTAGGATGAAATACAATTCATCAACACACTTCATTTTAAAGATTGGAATGAAAACTGTCAAGTCTGTTTCAAAAGCTGTCTCATGGAAAACATCTGTCTAAATGAATAGCCAGTGTCCAATTACATGGGATGGAAACCATTACAAGTTCAGGCCAGATTTATAACTTGGCTTCTACAGCATACCACTGCTAATCAAAATTCTTCAAAATGTATACAGGAACAAAGCCATTTAGAAGCCATTCAGATTCAAGGGAGGGAAAAACTATATATATTCAATATACTAACTTTTATAGCACAAATGGGAAAATCCATACTGAGTGGCTTCAATTTGAATGTTTGAATTAGTCAATAATGAATTTCTACCTGTCTATTATTTTGTATAAATTAAAATTTATGTACAATGTTTTTAGTTTTATTCCTTTATATTTCACACTCAGCTGAGCCCACCTGAGTAGGTTGTTGTGGGGAAAGTAGCAGGAAGGAGTATTAGGTACATTTGTCCTGTTAAGCTACGTATAAAGTGATAAAGTCAGGATAAAAAAAATCTAATGAATAAATAAAAATAAAGTAATAGGTCTGCTTGTATGTCAAATAAGCTCATTTCTATTCAAATCTGAAAAAACAGAAAAGGTAGTCTGCTTTAAGGAGTCCAATGACTGAAGCTTTGATTTTTTTTCACTTATATGGACACGTATAAAAAGATATGATTGCTTTAGATGCTGTTCCTCTTTTGAAATTTTTCTCAAAGTACACATATCTCAACAAATGAACTTCAAACATTTTGACCATGCTGTGATTTTTAGGATTACAAACAATAAGGCAGGAAAAGACTACCTGGCCATATATTAAATTCAGCTATGAAGACCAAATTTGTTTATGTGCAGACTGCTGAAGCTAAAAATTATGTCAGTTTATAGTTTATTAAGTTTCTTCTTCTGACTTTATTGATAGATATTACATTTCAACTTTTTTTTAAAAAATGCATGTTTTTCTGTATGACTGCATTTTAAGTTTATATTGCTCATCGTGTGAAAAGTAAGGTTTAATTTAATTTCAATTATTTGTATGTGTCAGCTTGCAAAATTTATATTTTGAGAGGCAACTAAAGAAATTGCTAAATAAACAACAAACTTCTGCTATATGACATTAATTTAATCACATGGTGCATCAAGTATTTATGTGGTAGCTTGCTTTTGTTTAGAACCATGTGTGACCCGGGCTACTATGATTTGTTCAACAAATTATGATTAAACAAACTTCAGCTTTTGCAATTTGTGAAGCCACTTTCTGTGAGTGACAAGACAGGGATTATATATTAGGATTTATTAACTCTTACTGAGGGTTGACAAGCAAAAAAGAATAAATCAATATCAGGAATTTAAAATTCAATCATTTGGATAAAATTCTATTTGCCTTGCATATAACTTGGTGAGCAAAGCTCTGGGGCCATATTCTGGAAAAGCAATATACTTGATACTACTTAAAACAATTATGAGCCAAAATCTATTTTGTACTTTATTGGAAACATTCTTACTCTGCATAAAGGATTTATTTTCTTATGTTATTCTCAAGGCATTTCAGAATTTCTTTAAACGTGTTTGGTGTATTTATTTTATCTTCATTGTTACAATATGTAGAGGATTCAGAAAAATGTTTAGTACAGAACTAATATTAAATATATGAAGCATTCAGAATTCTAGTATCTTGGCCATTTTATGACAAGTGACACTTTAATTAGCTTCCCCCCACACATCTAAAGAGGTGGTATTCTGCAGGTTCTGACCAGTTCTGGAAAACCAGTAGCAGAAATTTTGAGTAGTTTGGAGAACTGGCAAATACCACCTCTGACTGGCTCTGCCCCCTATTCTCTGTCTCCTGAGTCCCAGCTGATCGGCTGGATCTTCTTTTCTTGCCCTGCACAGGAGAACAGAGATAGAAAGGAAGTTAATGGGGTGGGGAGGGAATGGGATTTTGCAGCAACCTTCCACCAGGAGTTGGGAGGGAATGGAGATTTTATAGTATCCTTTCCCTAGAGTGAGGTGAGAATGGAGATCTTGCAGTATCCTTCCCCTGCCACACCCACCAAGCCATGTCATGCCCACCAAGCCACGCCCACAGAACTGGTAGTAAAAATTTTGAATCCCACCACTGTTCACTTACATCCCACCCCCACAAAATACTCCAAACACATCAAACCATTTGCTTTAATATGTATTTGGACAAATATAAAGTTCATTTTCAGTAAGTATGGATTAATTTTCATATTTTAACAAGATAAGGTTATATGTATGTATAAATTAGGCATCAATTAGTTAAGGAACAACATTGCTAGTGATCCCAAGGAATGGAACCTGTTTCTCTCTTTAAGTGTACCCTTAGCTTTTTTCACAATTGTTCAGATTGACTGAAGTTGTTGAAAATTGAAATTCAACAAAACCTGAAGGATCAGAGTTGTCAAATCTCCATTCAACTTCCTATTGATACAAACATAAGCTAAAATACATCTAATTTCATAAAATGTGAGAGCAAGGTGCTAAAAGTAGGCATTCTCTTGAAGAGCTACAGAAACAGTTTGACCAAGAACATTTTATATCAATTTTATGTCTCCTTTCTCCCTTCTGTTATGTTGGAAATAATTCTAAGTCCTATCATCCTGTTGATGTTAGGATGATGGTTGGAACTGCACCATCCCTCCAGATGGAGGGAACTGTAGCACAATGAAGGCTAGAAGCTACCAAGACAGAACAGGCTGTCCTATATGACTACATTCAGCAGTCCATGCGCATAACATTTTTCCCCTGAACTATTTACAACTATAAGTATAGATTATGTTCCTACAATTTTATTTTTATACATCTAAGACATCTACTTATGCAGTAATTTTAATAGTAATTTTAATAAAAAAATTAAGGGTTATAATTAAATAGATAAAAATTAAAATTAAAATATGAAAGAAAAAAGAAACAAATGGTACATAAAAGAAAAAATACAAATAGAAAAGAAAACATAAGAATATAGTAAAGAAAAAAGAAATATGTAAAGGAATAACTTTACGCTCATCATTTTAGTAATTTTTCTTTTCTTAAAATATAACAAATAATTTCTTCTTCCCATATTTCCCCTCTTATCTATAAATAAATACATAAAAAGTTGGTTTGGTTACATAAGGAGACTGAGTTCTAGTCCTGTCTTAGGAAATAAAGCAAGCTGGGTCACCTTGAAATAATCACTCTCTCAGCCCAATTCATCTCACAAAGTTGTGAGGAAAATGGCAGGGGAGGATGTATTAGGTATGTTTACTGCCTTGAGTTATTTATAAAATTAATAAAGGCAAGATAGAAATAAATAAATACTTTATTTTTCAGTCTGATAAGCAACATTTTATTAATGGTTACAAGAGATAACAACATATCTACTTCAATCTTGGTCAAATAAAGCAACATTATATTCCATCCTTTTCCTTTTAACAATCTTTGAATTTGAGATAGGTCTTTCAAATAATGTCCTGGTTTCTTTTTGTTTGTTTGTTTTTTCTTTGTTCCTTCTCACAAAATTCTTCAAAGCTTTAATAAGACTTTTTTGTAAATCCAATATAGAAAATAGTATAGAAAAGTATAGAAGACACTCCCTTGGTTTGTTATTTAAATATTTATATTTTAATTATTAAAACATCAGTTTCTTTATAATTCCAGTTTTACCATCTTTTTTCATATCATTCTTGTAGCCTGTCATTTCTAAATCAAGCTTAATCTTGTCAGAAAAAAACTATTCCTCTTCCATAACTTCTTTTAAACACAGTTCTAGCTACATGGGCAGACTTTTAAACTTAACTTCTGGGTCTATTGTTTATTGCACTTCTGGGCAAACTGTATTAGTTGGTCCCAAGAGGAATCACGAAGAGCTGATCTTCTCACCAGCAATTCATTTTGCTACAGTTGTTGGCTTCACTTCAGTTCACCATTTCTTCCCGGGAAATCATGCTACTTATGTAGTAATTAAAAAGATCACATTTTCCATAATGAAAATCAAATGCTGAGTTGTTTTGTTTGAGCGAGAAAAATGATTGCCTACAAGAAATTAACATTCTTCTGACAATAATTGTAAAGTCTTCATCAGATTTATATTACATTTAATCAATGGCCATTTATAGAACTTTTTTCTTTTTATATCCTAAAATGCAGTTCTGTAATCCATTCAAGATTTCAGTTGTCATTGTCTTTTTCAATAATTCATTAAAGTTATTTTATTTTCCAAACATGTGGAATAAATAGAAACTTAGTGGATGCTTTGAAAATACAAGTTATAGGACTGTATTACATTACAAATCTTAATTTAGTGTAGCTAACATGTGGAATATGTATGCTTTCTTTTTAGACCTTTTTTAAAGGATTTTTATAGTTTATTCAAGTTGATTATAAATTATTACACCAACTTGAAGACCGCTTTGAGCCAAAAGTTGACTTCTTCAAAAAAAAGAGAGCTCTGCAACCTTTACCTAACTGGGAGCACTAACGCTCACTTAAGGTAGACCTTAGCCAGACCCAACTAAATAGTTATTGTACTCTAAGGCATGAAACATTTTTACTTAGGTTATATGTGGATAGCTAACATTACCATATTTTACACTGAAATTAAATGTTTTAAAAGATTTCCTGCAACATATACTGATAAACTACTTGCTCATTTGAGTAGCAATTAGTGGCACACAGTGTAAACTGCAAATTACTCTATTAATATAATATTCAAATGTCTTTCTAGTGCCTAGCCAGTTCACAAAGAGTAAAGGGATTTATACATTTCCTATTCCCACTCGTCCTCCTGCCCACTATACCAAATGACATGTGATCCAGACACTGTGGTTACACACAACCAAGCTATTTTGAAAGGAAGGAACATTTTTTGTAAGCTAGGCTTAAAGAAATCTGAATGAGAGAGGTATGCACAAAGCCCAGCAATTTGTCCAATATGTACAGAGGATTTTCAGTTGCCAGGGGTATGGATTTAGATCTAAAAGCTGTTGTTCTGGGATGGTTTCTGTTAAGTTTGCATGAAGAGTCAGACGCAGAGTGCTTCAGTGAAGAGTTTATTAGTGACTACAGCTCATAACAGACCCAATTTGGCTGGGCTGCGGCTGCTACTTATAGCCAGCAGCCGCAGTTGCCAGCCAATCAGAGTGCAGGATTTTCCCACACTTTTTAAACCAATCATTTCTGACATTTTACAAGAACAGTTCAAACTAAACCAATGACATTCAAACCTGCATACATAACAGTTTCCATAAGACAATGCATTTACATTGGATAATCAGAATCCTGTAAAATAACTAGCTCTTGCAGATCTTATTTAATCTGGGGACAATAAGAAATAGTTATGAAGTTAGATTTTTAGCAAATATTATAAGGCACAATAGGAATGATTACCAATGTTAAATGCACTTTGACACTAATCCAGTTTTCTTAGCAGCCAAGCCATAATGCAAAAATTATTCTAAAATTAACATTTGTTTTCTGCTACTTCTTATCCCATTCTTTCTGGATTTTTTTTTAAATCCAATTGTTGAAAATTATGTTAATACAATGCATGGGGCCCCTGGGACAGAAATTACAACTTTTGAAAAACATAGTGGTGAAACGAGCTAAAATATCTGCACTAACTGCCAATCAGTTATAGAACCATATTCAAAGTATTAATATTAGCGTATAAAATTCAAAAAAAAATTAGGCCACTACCATTTTGCTTTTTGCTAAAAAAACTGTCTGTCAGCTCTTCGAGACAGTCCAGATAGAAAGCAAAAGCCATGGGCACTACTACATTTATTGCAAGGTTTACAGTAAAAGAACCTTGTGTTGGAAGAAATATCCATCTGGATCAGTTCCAAGCCTGGAGAAAGATACTGGAGACAAAATGGAGGCTGATTGGAAAGAGGGTCCATTTATTGATGAAGTAGAACTACCAAGTATGTGTGATTCTGGGTCGCTGACCAGATGGAGTTGAGGGTGAGGGGTTTTTATACATTTTTGGGCTTTGAACTCAAATTTCCCGATCCTGTGCAAGAACATGCATTCTATTGGCTGTTGTCAGAATCCCATGGTGCCATGTACAAATCCTAGGAGTTTGTCTGAGCTAAGCTTGGTTGAAGTTTGACTGACACAATGAAGGGGCTTGTTGGGCAATTTCTATTGTCGCTGAGGGATAATCCTACCTTTGTTCAGACCTTGCTGCAGGGAAGGAATTTTTGGTAGGAATAGAGATACCTATCTCTTTATCTCTTAAGTGCTGATATCTGCTGTGGAAAGTTTGGGCTGATTTCCAAGAACATGTTTTTCCATTTCTTATCCAGGGAAATATTCTGCCTTTTTAATATTTCTAAAAATATTTCATTCTTCTAGGAGAGGGGAGAGTGCTAACTTTCTACACTTGCAAGTCTGAAAGCATTTCTCCCCACCCTTGTCTTTGCCTTCCAATAAACTAGGGAAGGTCCCTTCTGAGACTCTTTAGCCACCCCTTTCCTACTGTGGGCTGAGACATCTCTTACTGACCATTGTCCTGGCTGAGGCTCTTCCTCTATCTCCCAACCCATTACAATGTCCATGAAACTTTCAGAAGTCAAACTTGCTTTGAAGAGGCCTTTACATTTTTATCTTTAATCACCATCACCCCCTTTTTTTTCTGGTCCTATTCTACCAGCCACAGTTTAGAGCAATGGTTTCCAAACTTGGCAACTTTAAGACTTGTGGACTTCAACTCAATTCTGGGAGTTGAAATCCACAAGTCTTAAAGTTGCCAAGTTTGAGGATCCCTGGTTTAGAGTATGAGTGAGGGTGCCTTCTCTACAGTAATATCTGTCCTGTGGAATAATCCTGCCCTTGTTCATGGGTCTCCTCAGTCCATTTCCTGCACACCTTTGTTCCTTTGTCCAACAGCTTAAAATGATTGCCTGGCTCTTCTGTAACGTACCTAATCTGCTGTTTATAAAATAAAATTTAAAAATCTGCACTAATGCGTATCGTTTATCCAAATCATGGTTTTTAAAGCTGGCCCAAATCCTATGCATATTCAAGTACTGGCATGAGTATTCTTTGTGCTAGATCTAGGTAATTGTAAGAAAAAAATACCCAAAGGTTGTTGGCACTGACTACTTACTATTAGGAAAAACTGTGCTGTCAACTCTTGAGATAAACAGCTGAACTCAGAAGGTCAATGTGTCTTTGTCAAAGGAGACAGGCCTTTCCCCTCTCAGGCATGTAAATGTGTGGAGTTAAAGAAAAATAAATAACCTCCAGTTCTCAAATGAACACTGCATTTACTTAGAAACTGGTAATTTAGAGTCCACATAATAGGCATGTACATCCTCCTTCTAATTGAACTGAATAAATCCATATGTGCAAGAGGCAAGCATATGTTTTCATAACCCTTTGTGCTTTCAAAATCCACATTCATAAAATCACAAAAATAACACAGAAGTGAAACAACGTTGTCTATGGAGGGAGACCTGGTCCATTCATCAAGCTACTGTCAACTATAAGAAACAAATTTCCACTATTAATAAGGTATGCATTTTTCTGCTGAGTGGCAATACTGTCCCTAATGTCAAATATGTAGAATTAAATATGTAGTCATGTATTCAGAGGTGGGATTTTACCAGTTCTGTCCAGTTCTATAGAACCGGTTGTTATGATTCTGTGCAGTTTGGACAACCGGCAAATTGCCCCACTGGCTGGCCCCGCCCCTCTCTGCCCACCCCTCCCCTCCCTGCTTAGTCAGTCCTTATTGTGCATGTGCAATATGGCTGCCTGCAGCCTGCTTTTGCCCACCCGCCACACCAGCCATTGCTCCCTGCCTTTGCGATCAGTGAGTGAGGCTCTGCATGCAAGCCCTGGTCGCCTGTCATCAGTAGTCACCTTTCCCCCCCCCACTTGCCTTTTGCCACTGCTGCTGGTCACCTTCCCCATTACTTGCCTTCGCTGGAAAACACATGAAGCAGTTCTGTGTCAGCTCCAGCCAGGTCAGCAGCTGCTTCTCTCCCTGCTGGTCTAGCTGGGAGATCGAGAGTCTCTTTCCCAGCACAGTGAAATTTAGCTTTGGGTCCTGCAAGTCCCCATCAGGAAATGGCTCTGGGTGGCAGAGAAGTAGCCAGGTTGAATCCTGTTCCTCTCTGCACCTGGAGCCATTTCCTGAAGGGAGTGGAACTTGCAGAACCCAAAGCAGCAACTTCCGGTTGCTAAAGTAAATGTTGCTGTGCTGCACCAGACAGTTTCCCAGGGCTTTGAGGGCTGTCTTTCCAGAGCGCCGCTGCTGCCACTCTGAATCTCCCCTTTGGGATGGATCAGTAAGTTCTTGCTTGGTTCCCCAGGAAGGGCTCCATCATGGACGACTGTTTCTTCGTTGTTAAGAAATTTGAATCCCACCAGTGCATGTATTTCATGATTATTTCCAGCATATTAAAATATTGATTAGGATGGACAGATTTGATCCAAACTTGTGTATCATAGGTTTCCTGACAAACACAAGAACTGTGAGGCATAGAAGAACTGAAGAAAAAAAAAACACTTTATCTCATAACCACTGTAATAAGACTCATTGCTAATGGACAGTCCAAGTTCTTGTATTTATGGCACTCTAATTTCCTGCAGTACAGAGAAGAATAAACTAGTCAGAAAGAGAAGACCACCAGTGATCAAAAATGCCACTTGGTCAGAAGCAAGTTCCAGTTTCTCTTCCAAATTTCCTCGAATAAATCCATCTAAAGTAGAAAATATCTACATTTATGGCTAACTGGAAACTCCTTATAGAATTTTTGCATGAATGGAAAAAATGCACTTATGACTTGTGGTTTTATAATTAGAAAAAAATGATAATAGAAAAAAAGTAAGCTTCTTTGTAATCATAGGGTAAGAGGGAATTTGGTAATAGTACTTATATTTCCTGCAACAAAAATCAGAAGCTTCTTTTTTTTTTCTCTTTCCCTTTTGTCCTTCCTTTCCTCCACTTTGTACTAGTTTGTTAATTTTTATGTTCCTTGTAAAATCTTTAATAAAATTTATTTTGAACAGCAATCCATCTAAAGCAGACCTTCTCCAACCTCCTTAATTGTTGTTTCTTTGATTTTAAAAATATAAATGGGAAAATGAAATGCATCGAGGCAAAATGTAGAGTTTAGAAACATCCTTATTTGCAAAAAAAATTACATATACTCTTTTAGAATAAGAAAATGCTATTTACCTACAAACAGCCAAACCAATTTATTTTTCTGATCATCTTTCAAGATTTATAGTTAATTCAGAGCTTGTGATGAGTTTTCAACCAACTCATGTTTTATACCATTGAACTGAACAAAGATATGGCATATTTATATATAAGAAGCAACAATTCCCATTTACTATATTTTCTCATTCCACTGCATACTGTATTTTATATTCACAAATGGTGTGTATTTGCCATGGGTGAATAGGCAGCAATATAAATTCAATAAATACATTCAATCAATAAATAATATATACATTTCATTATTGCTTAGTGACTCAGCATTTAGGAAACACTTAGCAGTTGGCTCCAGTTATACAAAGTGAGGAAAATTTAGAGAAAGTTTATTGTGCTTAAACACTCCTTTTACAAGGCCAGCTGTTTAAACAGCAGCAGGCAAATATGAAAATGCAGAGAATATTTTAAATTATTTTCTAGAATCCAATTTGTTGACTTTTTGAGCAGACATGGTTACTGCTCTTCCATGATACTTGACCTTCTTTGTGTATCATTTCCTCTAATTCATCCCAGTAATATATATTGTATTTTATTATATATTAACAAAACCACATGATATCAGCTCCCTTGGGTCTTCGTTTGGCCCCTGATCTCCGTTCCTTCCGCCGGGACCTGAAGACCTGGTTCTTTCAGCAGGCCGGTCTGGACTGAACCAGGAGGGTTTCTATTTTTTAAAGTAGTTTTAATTAATTTTAATTGTTTTACTATTATTGGGCTTGTAATGTTTAATTAATTTTTAAGTAAATTATTGTATTGTGTTTTATATTGTGAGCTGCACTGAGTTCTTAGGGAGAGAGGGCAGCATACAAGTCTAATAAATTATTATTATTATTATTATTATTATTATTATTATTATTATTATATTAAACTTCAAGAACTGGTATAAACATTTTATAGATGGGAAAACAAATCAGTTTTCAAATTCCACATAATATTGCTAAACCAAGAAATTAACATTTGCAAAAAATAATGAAGCAAATAAGCATAGTGATGTGCTTGCATGTAGTTGTGGGTTTATTATTAACCACACATTTTACTTGTCTGAAGTGAATCATTTTGTAGAGGAAAACACTCTCGCAAGACAAAGTTACACATTAAAACTGTTGCACTCTACACTTTCCTATTTTTATTAAAGTTCCCAAGTAATTGCTTCATGCCACATATCTCTTCCTAACAAGAGCCACATTTATTATATTTTGGGGAAATTTTTTAAACAAGAGAAACATGTTCTATCCAAGTTCATTTTTATGACTCTGAGGATGATATCAGGGCATAAAAAAAACTATCCAGCAGAATAATTTGTTTTGAAAGGAACCTAAACTATTACTAGTATGTCAGGACTTGAGCAGCCAATAAATTTGGGATATGCTCCATTGTGCATGTGTCCTTTATAAACTCTATTTCTGTCAGTGCATTTTAGCAAATGTAGCATACATAGTATTTACAAGTACAGCAACAAGTTAGCAGCCACTATTATTTACTCTATTCAATCATTATTCGTATGGGTACAAAGAGTAGTTGCATGAAGGAGACATTGTTCTGTCTATTCATGATCCTTTCAGCTTTTCCCACCCAAAAAAGAAGTGACAGCTCCCTTTGCTTTGCTTTTTTTCTTTCTCACTAGATCTACTGATGAAGCTGAAAAACTGAAATATTTAATAAGTGGACCCCCATTACCCTAAGGTAGGCAGGCAGAGATTATACTACCTGAGACTTCTCATGAAACAACTGGATGAGAAACTTGCTGGTGATCTTCTGCTGTTGCACTATAGAGAGTATTTTAACTTACTGCACCTGTGTATGGTTTGCTAATTGCACAGTGGAAGATAGGACAGCTCTCCAGAGGGTTAACATCATTGCTCAGAGGATCATTGGTTACCCTCTCCCCTCTTTGGAAGAGCTTTATAGCTCTGCTGCCTTAAGAAGGTTCAAAACATTCTTAAGAATCCATCTTATCCTGGCACCCTTTTTTAAAACTATTACAGGGGTGGCGAACCTATGGCATGTGTGTCTGAGGGGGCACTGAGAGCCCTCTCTGTTGGGCATGCTAGCCACTAGACTAGCCTTCCCATAAGACAAAGAAGATGAGCTCTCAATGTCAGACTCTTCAGCCAGAGTTACAGGGAAAATTTCCCCCCTTCCTCCTTAAAAGCAGAACCTTACGAAAGAAGTGCGGCATCCGAGGGGGAAGGTATTGAGCATTGGCCCAACACCCAAGTGATGCTTGCCAGAAACAGCCATTTCCTCCACTCTTTGCAAAGAATTTTGTGCACTGCTCTCCCCCCTCCTCTCCAGCGCATGCCTTTTATGCACTGTTATGTATGCAGGTTTGAATGTCATTGGTTTAGTTTGAACTGTTCTTGTAAAATGTCAGAAATGATTGGTTTAAAAAGTGCGGGAAAATCCTGCACTCTGATTGGCTGGCAACTGCGGCTGCTGGCTATAAGTAGCAGCCGCAGCCCAGCCAAATCGGGTCTGTTATGAGCTGTAGTCACTAATAAACTCTTCACTGAAGCACTCCGTGTCTGACTCTTCATGCAAACTTAACACTGGCGACGAAGGTGGGATCCTTCCTGAAGACGACGCGGAAAACAAGCTGAGAGAGATGGCTGCGCTGAACACCCCCCCAGCCCCGTTCGATCCGACGGCAGAAGACTGGGACTCGTACGCAGATCGTTTCCAAATGTATTTGGAGGGAAACGATCTCGCCGACATTTCCGAAGCGGAAGAGGGCGGTCTTTCTCACCACTGCGGTCCGGCAGTTTTCAAGATGGCGAAGGCATTGGCAGGAGCTGCAGACGTGAAGGTAATGGAATGGCCTGATTTAGAAAAGCTTTTAAGAGCCCATTACGCCACAAGTATCGTGCCTCATTAAGAGACACAAGTTTTACCGTCGGGATCAAGGGGAAAGCGAAAACGTTAACAACTTCGTGGCAAGTTTAAGAGACATTGGGGGTGCATGCGAGTTTAACAACTTGGAAGAGGCCATGCGTGATCGATTTGTTCTAGGCCTCAAAGACAAGGTGCTTCAGAGCAAATTATTATTAAAACCTAAGATCACATTGAAGGAAGCCATAGAAGAGGCCTCCTCAGCAGAAGCCACCAAGTCCTCAGCAGCAGCCATGAAGAAAATTAACAAGGCCTCAAGCAATCCTGATGTGGAAAAGTCCACAAAAACTCATTGCGAGCAAATAGATTCTGAGTCAGACTGTAGTGAGGTGGAGGAAGGAATTTATAGACTCAGAATGGAGAGGAAAAAGAAAGACCTGGGAAGAAAGAGGAAGATTTTTACTGCAGAGGTTGTGGGGAAGCCACCCCGCACTGAATGCAAGTTTCTTGATACCATCTGCCTCCGTTGTGAAAAAAGAGGTCACCTAGCAAGAGTCTGCAAATCATCCAGAACTCCACCCCACAGAAGAAAGTTTCCTGACAAAGAATTCAAGCCTAACAACTTCAGTGAGAAAATGGGGCGCAACACAGAAGCAAATAGGAAGAATGAAACTCATCAAACAGTCACCATTGGTCATTCTTCACCCTTAAGAAGCAGAAAAGTACATGTGAAGGTACTAATTGAAGGAAGGCCTTGCCAAATGGAAGTGGACTCAGGCTCCTATTTATCTATGGTGTCATGGGGCACTATTCACAGACTACTCCCAAACATTCAGAAGAAGCATTTGCAGAAGCAAGCACTGACTCTTAAAGACTACCAAGGGAACAAATTCCAGTAGTTGGAACAAGAGAATTCAACGTGAAGTTCAAAGGCCACACCAAACGTTTGCCCCTGACCATCGTGGACAAGGATTGCCGAAGCTTGCTGGGACTTGAGTGGTTCAATCCAGTAGGCATCGAGGTGACTGGCATCAATCACATGAGCAACACTGAATGGGAGGAGGCCTTGAAGTCTGAGTTTCCAGAGGTCTTCAGCGACGGATTGGGCAAGTATATGGGGACCCCTATCACTTTCAACCTAGATCCCAAGGTGCCCCCAATTTGTTTAAAGCCCAGAAGGGTCCCATTTGCCTTAAAGGAAAAAATTGATGCACAATTAGATAAACTAATAGCTCAAGGAGTTTTGGAGCCCGCTGACCACTCCAGATGGGAGACACCCATAGTCACACCAGTCAAGACTGATGGGTCAGTAAGAATCTGTGGAGACTATAAGGGGACATTGAACCATGCGCTTAAACAGAGCGCATATCCAGTTCCAGTGGTGCATCATTTATTACATTCACTTGGCAGGGGTACAGTCTTTGCCAAATTGGATCTGGCCCAGGCATATCAACAACTAACAGTTGATGATGCCACTGCAGAGGCCCAAACCATTGTGACTCATAGAGGTGCCTTCAAATGTAAAAGGTTAGAGTTTGGAGTAAGCGTGGCACCAGGCATCTTCCAAAGCCTTATGGAAAGGATGTTCCAAGGACTGCCAGGGGTAGTGCCTTACTTTGATGATGTGTTAATCTCTGCTGAAAATGACACTCAATTACAAGAGAGACTCAGAGAAGTCCTTACCAGATTCAAGAAAGCGGGGTTAAAAGTCAAGGAAGAAAAATGCACTCTTAGAACTGACAAGGTTGCGTTCTTGGGCTACATGATTGACAAGCATGGCATCCACCCTACAGATGCCAAGGTTCAAGCAATCAAAGAAGCCCCTAGACCAAAATGCAAAACAGATTTGCAAGCCTTCCTTGGACTTATTAACTTTTATCACATGTTCCTACCTCAGAAGGCAACCATTGCAGAACCATTACACAGACTACTGGACAAAAAATCTGCTTGGGTCTGGGGCAGGAAGGAACAATCAGCATTTAACAATATTAAAAGACTAATCACATCTGATGCTGTTCTCTGAGAATTTGCAGTTCTCTGAGAATTTGCCTGTTGTACTGACTTGTGATGCATCCCCTTTTGGAGTGTGGGGGGTTGAGCCACAGGCTTCCCAGCGGGAGGGAAGGCGCTATTGCATTTTACTCTTGCACTTTGACCAAAGCAGAGAGGAATTACAGCCAATTGGACAAGGAAGCATTGGCAATTGTTGCAGCTGTCAAGAAATTCCATGAGTATCTATATGGGAGAACATTTACCATTGTCACAGATCACAAAACTTTGTTAGGCATTGTGGCAGGAGACAAACCTACACCTTCTATCCTGTCACCAAGAATGCTGAGGTGGACTGAATTTCTTGCTGCTTATTCATACAAGCTCATCCACAAGCCTGGCAAAGACATTGGCCATGCTGATGCCTTGAGTCACTGCCCACTTTGTTTCACACTGGGGACATTGAACTTGAGGCGCACACCTTTTTCCTAGAAACTGTTGCCAAGCTTCCAGTACCTGCTGCTGAAATTGCCAGAGAGACTGCCAAAGACACTGTGTTGGCTCCTGTTATAGGCTGGATTAAGAAAGGTTGGCCTTTTCAAGATCTACCTCACCTTGCCCAACCTTTTAAATCCAGGCAAACTAAATTATCTGTATTAAGAGGACGTATTTTGTTGGATAACAGGGTGGTTATTCCTGCAAAACTGCAAAAAGAGGTTTTGGAAATGTTACATGAGGGTCATCCAGGTATTGTAAGGATGAAGAGATTGGCCAGGAGTTACGTATGGTGGCCAGGTATTGACAAAATGGTTGAAAACTGGGTTGCATCTTGTCCCAACTGTCAGGTAGTCAGGCCTGCCCCACTTCTCGCCCCCACACAGGAATGGGAATGTCCTAGGGGCCCATGGTCTAGGATTCACATTGATTTCGCTGGCCCTACCAGAGGGCACACCTTTCTTATTATGCATATTCCAAATGGCTAGAGGTAATTCCTATGGCATCCACCACAACTGATGCTGTTATCAAGCAGCTTAAAAAGCTTTTTGTAACCCACGGGTTACCTGATGTTCTTGTCTCTGACAATGGCCCTCAATTTACATCCAACCTTTTTGAATTCTATCTAGCACAACAGGGTATCAGACATGCCCTGACAGCCCCTGGGCACCCTTCGGCTAATGGTCGGGCTGAACGCATGGTACGTTTTACCAAGGAAAAGCTTCAGCAATTGGGTCCTGGGGAGATCACTGAGAAAGTTGAAAAACTTCTTAGTGTTCAGCACATCACTCCTAACCCGTAAACTAACTTATCCCCAGCAGAGTTGTTGATGGGTAGGAAACTTAGGTCTCCCCTTGACCGCCTTCATCCCACTTACGCACCCAACGCACCACTAGATTCCACTAGCAAAGTTCGCACGTTCAGTGTGGGTGATTCTGTTTATGCTAAGAACCTTATGGGTGAACCTTCATGTATTCCTACTGAAATAACTCAAATCACAGGCCCTTGTTCTTACAGGGTACAAACAGAGGATGGAGTCCTCTGGAGCAGGCACATTGATCAGCTTAGATCCAGATTACCTCAGGAACATCGCAATTGTTCCTCTCTAGTTCTCCTACCTAATGCCTTTTCTAGGGGGAGGGGGAGGAGCATGAGGATAATCAGCAAGCAAGAATCAACCCCATGTGTAATGAGCCATTACGACAGGAACCATCCCAAAACCTGTCACAATGCCAAAATCCATCCTTAGAAGTGGAAGATTGCACTTGGGTGCTGACATTGGGTTGGAGATGGGTTGGGAGGAGAAACCAGATTGTAACATCAAACAGGGTCTTCTTTCACTGGAAGCCCGAGTAGGGAAATGTCAACAGACACATTTCCTCTCTCACTGGGCGAAAACATTAAAATTTCTGAACCACGAAGGTCTCAACATACACATAAGAGCCCCACCTATTTAAAAGAATACATTAGATAGGTTGGGGTTTGAGTATGGACTGAACCTAGTGGGGAGGGGTGTTATGTATGCAGGTTTGAATGTCATTGGTTTAGTTTGAACTGTTCTTGTAAAATGTCAGAAATGATTGGTTTAAAAAGTGCGGGAAAATCCTGCACTCTGATTGGCTGGCAACTGCGGCTGCTGGCTATAAATAGCAGCCACAGCCCAGCCAAATGGAGTCTGTTATGAACTGTAGTCACTAATAAACTCTTCACTGAAGCACTCCACGTCTGACTCTTCATGCAAACTTAACATGCACCACAGTCCTTTCTGTCACCCCGGTGTGGAGAAAGTGGTGCCCGAAGGCTTTCCTCCTCCATGCTGCATCTCGCAGCCCTTGGGAGCAGCTGGGAAGCACTCAGAGCTTTGGGAGAAAGAAGGTGAATGCTCCATTTCTCCTCTGGTTTTTTGGGTGGGAGGGGCAGTGAAATGATGTGTCTTCTTCCCACACTGTCTCCACATGTGCCCAGCTTGGCTCATGTTATTCAATAGGATTGTGCAGAGGAATCCCAATTATTGGTTAGCCGAAATACCCTCCTGATCAGTATCTTGGTTTTTCCCCACCTGCTCATAAGTCCATCCTAAAAGTTATCTGCAAAGTCTGAATTAAAACTGTTCATAGCTTGTCTCTAAAAGTCTAGGGTTTGCTGTGTTATCTTACACACACCACACCTATAACCCAGAAGCCTTTACTCATTTAACTTTCCCAAGTTCAAAAGCATCCCAAATGCAAACTTTCCATAAAAAGTTGTTTGTACCATTGAAAGCTCTGTTATTGTGTTTTTCTTTTAAGACAAAAGATGTTAATGTATGAGTTGTTTTTTCTAAACTAAAACCTCAGTTTTCAGGTTAAATTGCTGTGTTGGCACTTTGCAATAAATAAGTGGGTTTTGAGTTGCAGTTTAGGGACTTGGTCTCTAAAAGGTTGGCCATCATTGAACTATTACCATCTGGCAAGTGGTACAGGATTATGAGGATAAGGACAAATAGGCTGAAAACAGCTTCTATCCCAGAGCAGTAACTATATTGAATTCTACTGTATAGTGCAACACGAATGCTATCGGGGTTTTTCAATTCAATTGCATAGAATGTGAAGGATGTGTGTTTTGTTTTATTTTTGTAGCTTTCTTATGTATAATGTACACTGAAGATGGCATTTAATTTCATTGTATGAGATGCAATGACAATAAAGTACTACTTTTTATCTGTTTTTGAGATTTCCCCAGAAATCTGGTCATGCATTGATGAAAATCAACAGCAATCATTTTCATTCTAAAAAAGGAAACTAATAAAAATAATAGTCTCACAAAAAGATGACTTAGTAATAATATTCTCACACAAAGATGATTACTGTAAAAGTAGAAGACAACAACACTCCTTTAAAATTGGAAAAATAGACAATCCTTTCTTTAAAATCCTTCACATTCTTGTGCCCAATTTGCATACTAATATCCCAGCAGCCCCAAATCTTAAATGGAACAGAAGATGCCTTCCTCTTCTTCAGGAGAGCCACAAATCTGCCAAGGAAATATCGTTTTAACATTTTCAACCATTTGGCCACAGTGAGGGCTTGTACTATGATGAAGTCTTTCTATGGCTAATATGATTCTACCCAGCAGAACATTCAACTGTGATGTGCAAATACATCATACCTCAGGAATGTTTTTAAATCCTGCCCAATGAATGCCTTCTTGCATTCTAGGCAAGCAGTATATCCTCATCATGGTTGGACTTAATCCAACACTGAGGAATCCCTCTTCCAATCTATTTTTCCTCTCCAGATCTAACCTATGCAAGGGGCTTTCTTTTCTTCTTTCCTGCTGTCATTCATAATTCCTACATAGTTTACTTCATTCGTGGCAACTAGGATGGACATGGGTGTCAAACTCGCCACATCACGTTGCCATTATATAACATTTTGTGACTTTTTCCCCTTGTGGCACTGGGGTGGGCATGGCCTGTGTGTGACGCATCCAGCCCACAGGCTGCCAGTTTGACACCCCTGATCTAAAAGGAAAAAATGTGTCCTTTTGGCATTTCTATCATTTTTGGAAAACGTATTGCATTGTTTCAACAACAACCTGTCAGTCAACAATCAAATCTTTATCACTGACCAATCCAAAAGAAAAACAGTGGCAGAACAAAAACCCATGTCAATAAGATTTAGATAAGCTCAGAACATGAATAGCTCAAAATGAACCCAATTTTTCATTGAGCAAGCTCAACAAGCCACAGCATGAAACTTGGCTACACAAAGCGTAATAACATCTATAGCTATGTTATCCAATTAAAAAAGAATCAAAATAAATCTACCTTGTCTATTCAACAAAAAAGAGTAATATAAATAGCTCAACAAAATGAGCAATGCAATAGATCATGAATCAGAATATTCTGGGTCAAAAAGGCAGAATTAGTCTCTCTTTCCAGGGGTGGGATGCTACCGTTCTGCCTGGCTCTATAGAACTGGTAGTTCTGAAGAGCAGCAGACACCGAAATGGTTCTGTGTTTGCTGCTGTTTGGCCCGCCCACCTGGGCTCTTATCTGTCTTTTATTTCCTGCTTTTTCAACCTCAGCTGCTTTGCACGACACAGCTGAGGGTGAAAAAGCAGGAAAAAAGTGGCTTTTCAAATGCTGCACACCGATGCGCAGTACTTTTCAGCTGTCTGGGCAGCACAGCTTAAGGTTATTTACATGCACGCACAGCACACACAAAGTGCATGCAAAATGTAGTTACTAAACTGGTAGTAACACCAGTTGAATCCCACCCCTGTCTTTTTCCAATATAATAAAATTTACCCTTCTCACGCACCTGATAGTAAAATGTTAACATGTCATAGTTCTACAGAAAACTGCCTCAAATTACTTAAGATTAGTAAGATATCTGGCTATTTGGAAAAAAATTAAAAATATGTCAAAATAATACCTTCATGCCAGACTGCAACACCAGGGTAAAACACATTGTCACATTTTAGAATCGAAGCAGTATATTCATTATGATAGTCCTGCAGTCTCCTGTAAGTCTAAGTTGGAATATAAATATCCCCCAGTGCAAGTCATCAACATCAATAGGATTTATGGTCGAGAAAGCATGTCCATTACAGCCTTCAATCTTAAGTTAGTTTCCTCTTCTGCACATATTCTTTATATAAGATAAACAACATATTTACACTTTAAGCATATTATGAAAAAAATAAAACATTCTCTTTAGTAGTTGTTGGCTACTTTAAAATGTACCCCAAGACTCTGGAGAGAATAATAAATTATCTTATTGGTTCAGGAAGATCCTTTAAATGGAATTGAAATATTAATGGGCATATTAAAAGAATTTAGGCAAAAACACATGGTTAAACTATTTTTTCTCTTACATTTTTTAACTTTCATGTTGATTTATATCTTTTCTTTTCCTTACTTTATATTAGTTTGTATTAGTTTATATCTTCCTAAAGTGTGTGCCTGTGTATAAGGTTCTTGCATTATTATCAAGGATGGAGATCAAACATTATGATTTATCAAGACAAGATACATGTAAGAATATGAAAAGTCTGATCCAAGCAAAAAACATGTGGCAAACAAAATGTGTGTTTTAAACCCATTATTGCAGTTGAATGAAAGTCTTAAGTGCTTTTCTTTTAACAGATTTAATGCATGTTTTTATTCTTCTGCTTTACACATTGGGGATTGAATTTCTTGCTGCTTTCCAGCTCTTCAGAACAAGCACTTTATAAGATCCAAAAAAAAGAATATGAGCAACACAAATTCATCTCATTTTGAGAAAACTGGCTGGGGGAGCAGAACAGTTACTAAGTTGAATAAACTATTTTCCCCAAACTTGGTCCTCAGGCCAAGTCTGTTACCAAATGAAATAATGCCAAGAAAACAGCATTTCCTTTTTTGCCTAAGAAAAAGAAAGGATTTTCCTCTTAGCTTGAAACTGCATTTCTACATTTTGCTACTTAGGTTCTGAAACTGGAATCATCAGAGTGAGAATAAATTCTTCAAGACAGCCATTTAAGTGCATTTGACAAGTTATAGCCATAACCCCCTCCCCACCCAGCTGCTGGTGTTTAAATTGCTCTCAAGGAACAATGTATGGGAATCCACAGATGCCCTCATAGCTATTCCATGTTAAGACTTAATGCCTCCCAGGACCTCTCGTCTTTCAAAAACAATGGCTTCTGCTTCACTTAATTTTGTTTCTAAGACACCCTTGTAATTTTGAGGGCTTTAGAAACAACTACAAATAGAACATAGTTAAAATCTGAGGTACCTGAAATAAACTTTATGAAATAAAAGAACATTGCATTTGTACAGCTCCATTTCTTTTAAATTTTCCTCCCAGACACAAAGAGAATTCCATTTAAAAAAGAACCTCAAAATTTCATAATATATATTTCTCGATGATAGGGAGGGTGTTGCTTTAATTAATTTCTTTTTAATGACCACCATCTTTATCCCGAATATATGCATTTAGAAACCACAGTTTTTAATAAATAACATTTGTTTCAATTTGTATCTAGGTGAGCATTTGCCAATTATGTAGGTTCTGCATAAATGGGGAAAGAAGAAAGGGGAATCCCTTTCTGAATCCCTGGATCACCCTTATAAGGGAAGAGAATGGCCACAAGACTTTTGTCTCTTGAATACACAAGTGGGAAAAATGCTTTGAAACTGCTTCTTTCACGAAGCCAGAAATTAAACTCCATACAAAAGTGAAAAAAACATCTTTTAAAATCAAATTTGGCAAGATCTGGGATCCCCTCTCTCCTGTCGTTTCATCAATACCTCATCCATTAATCTCGTTCAAACAGAGGCAAGCATTTCTCAGAAAAGAAACGAAGTGCCACCTCCTAGAAATTAATCATCGTCTTATAAATCAGTCTGATAATGGAAAGTGCCTAGGGTAGGGCAGGGCAGGAACACTCTCGCCTTCTGTAACAGGCATATAAACTAATCAGTGACACGCGGTTAAGCTTAGAACTAGAACAAGGTTAGTTACCTGCAGGAAGGGGCGACTGATAGGATTCGGGCTTGGAGAGTTGGACCCGAGGGAAGAGATGAATGACTAAAACCAAGACGAGAGCGAGGGGTCCAGCGGTCCTCATCGCCATGTTCAGCATTCCCATAAATCAGCCAGCAAAATCAGCGGCTGGGTCTGTCCCTTTGCTTCGCTCGCTCGTTCGCTCAAAGGGAATCCTTTCGCCTGCGTTCCCTTTTAATGCCAAGCCCGGGCGGCTGCCATCCAGATTCCCGAAAGGAAATGGTCTCGGGGAAAAGTTTCCCTGAGGGAGAGGAAGTAGGACTTGAAAATTCCACGGGTTCACTTGGAAAGAGTTGGGGAAGGAGGAGCCCCCTCCGATGAAGTTGGTCAAACGCACGGATGGAGCTATTGCGGCTACCTTCTCTGCTCCTCCCTTCGGTCCTTGGGCAGTAGGCAAAGGGCACGCGTGCGGATCGCTAGAGCTTTTATACGCCAGGCGGGAGTGGGAGGGGAGGGGCAGCAGGGAGACCTGAGCGAAGCGAAATCGGAGCTTCTGGAGAAGGAGCTGCGAGATTCAGCCATTGGCTCGCGGGGAGCGTATCTTTCTTCTTGTATTCAGCCTCTCCCCCCCCCACCCCCCATTTTTTTCTTCACTTCACAGAACCGGTGCGAAGGGAACATCCAGCGCGCTCAAATGAGCATGTGTGGAATATGTGCACATGCTCAGTGGAGAGGTGAAGCCGTCGCCCTAACTCTAAATGCTGGCTTTATAAACGTCGAGCCGCTTTGCTTATTCCAGCGGCTTTATTTTGCATTTTCAATCCAGTGCAATTGCGCGCGGAAAGGAGGAGGATTGTTGGGACTCTTGACGTGGGTAGCCGTAGGGTGATACAGCCTAGTTTTTGTTTTTGTTGCTTTTTGGCAGCTTGGCTACTGCTTTGATACAAAGAGATACAATAATGCAGAATTATAGTGTTTCTCAACCTGAACAACTTTAAGATGAATGGACTTCAACTGCCAGAATTTGCTTCCTTCTCTTAGTTAGACTAGACCTACCTAGTTCTATCAACCACTCTTCATCCAGTTTAGCCTCCAGACCCTTCTTGTTCCTCTTCTCTTGGTGTCTCAGCATCTTTTTTTGTATCATGGTGACCAGAACTGGACACAATGTTCCAAGTGTGGTATCAACCAGAGAAGTTGTTATGGCACCAAAGTAATATTTTCCACAGCACAAGAAGAAGCTGTTTGACTGCTGCCCTCATTACATTTCATGCCAGTCTGTCTACTCTACTGTCCTGTGGCAGCAACACTCCATCCTCTTCTCTTAGTGGTTATCTAGGGCAGGGGTCGGCAATCTTTTGGACCTCAGGGACCACCAAACCCATAATTTTAAATCCTGCGGACCACTAATATGAATTTTGACTGATGGTGACTTGCTGACATTGGTGGGAAAGTCGGTCCCATATTCCAGACCTGTAGTAGTCACATCCCGGAGCAGGTGCTCCTCCACCCGGATGCACTGGCCTGCCATGGACTGGAGGAGCTGCTCTGGGATGACCAAAGGGCCAGTCCTGTGACTACTGCTGCTCTGGAATATGGGACTGACTTTCCCACCACCGTCAGCAAGCCACCCTGGGGTGAATTTCCCTTGCCCGCCATTGGTCTTACCTTCCAGTTCCAGCTCACGTGGCTCTACTCAAGATAAGGTTTGCGCTCAGCTGAAGGGTGGGGACCATCAGGTGGGCAGGCCATGTGGCTGGCACAGCCTTGTGTTCCTGTGCAGCCTGGATTAATTGCTTTGGGGGAAGTGCTTTGAGGGGGACATTTCTCTGAGGACCACCAAAATTTTCTCATGAACCACCAGTGGTCCCTGGCCCACTGGTTGGCAACCACTGATCTAAGGGCCTTTTACTCTGAGCTCCCAGATTGGTAACAGGCTGGACATTTTTGAAATAAATAAATTGCCAGTGGAGGTGAAAGGCAAATTGAATCCTATAATTTAAAATACAAATGAAAATAAAGATTGTAGGGAAATGTAGAAGAAAATGGAGGGGAGAAGAAGTGTGAGGTGGGGGGTTGGACTAGACGACCTATAAGGTCCCTTCCAACTCTGATTATCTGTTATCTGAGGGTGGGGGAAGGGAAAAAAAGGCCAACAGTTCCAACATTTCTCAGCATAGCAGAATAACAATAGTAAGATACAGCCTCAATTTTTTTACTTTTACCATTTCTATGACAAAATCTAATCAACAAATCTGAAAGTCAGCTTTTTTTTCTGTCTTGAGCACAAAGTCTAGAAATAAAAACAAAACTGGATGTATTCTTTTCTTTGATTAAAGCAGTTATTTCAGCCATTTCTGCAAGCTTCACTAGTTTTTCCATCCATTATTCCATTGTAGGGATTGTTTTATCTTTCCATTTTTGTGCATAAAGAATTCTTGCTGCAGCCAGCATATACAATAATAAAATTCCAGACTATTTTCAAGATTCTTGCCCAGTAGTCCTAAAACAAAAGTCTCTGGTTTCAGTTTTATATCCATTTAAAAATCTACTGCACTAAAATATGGCCTCATTATTATTGTTGTTGTTGTTGTTATTATTATTATTATTATTATTATTTTGAGAAATGGTGAAATAGTAGGTATTTCCTTTTTTTCCCTTTTAAAACAAGGTAAAATTGGTAAGAGTTGTACCAATTCAAACTGAATGTTAGGAATTATGGTAAAAAGAAAGTCTTCTCTTCATCCTCCAGTGGTCACATCAGATGGGAATGTATCAAGTATGGAGAGGAAGGTCAACAGAAGACCACTCAGATTTTTAAAAAACAGGAACCACATATCTGGAAAGACCCATCCATGACAAGGGAAGTAGGTGGTGTTTCATTTTTGGCATGGGTGGAAGGAATAAAGAAACATGGAACTTCTTTTGGATGGAACCCCAGACCATCACCGCAGCCAAAGTGGAGGAAGGAATTGCAGTCTGTAAAAGATTACTTAAGTAAATAGCTGTATTCAGTTTACGCGTAGGAATCTGCAGAATTGTCTCTTGTCTTTCTTCCCAAGAATTACTCTCAAAAGATTAGCATCAAAATGGATAGTGTTTATGATAACTTTGTGGGTTCACAGCACAAAGTCCAACTGACAGACACAAAATGCTTCTTGTTGCTTCCTTGTTTGTTTGTTTTCTTCCTCTATTAGCACAGCAAGCAAATTTAAGCACTGCAGTTGATTTCCAGGCTTCGAAAATAATTCAGGCGCTGACATTCCTTTCCTGAGCTTCCTGATAAGCTACAGGGAAAGGCAATAAACATGCCTGATTTATGTGTGAATTAAGCCAAGTGTTTGAAAGTTAACTCTTTGTCTACTGGAAGACAAGAGAAGAAAGAAAGAAAGAAAGAAAGAAAGAAAGAAAGAAAGAAAGAAAGAAAGAAAGAGAAAGAAAGAAAAAGGCAGGGAGGAGGAAGGAAGGAAGTTATGTTCATTCAATCATGTCTAGGTCTCAGAGACTGGACAAGTCCCTGAAGTTTTCTTGTCAAGGTTTTTTAAACGTACCGTTGCTTTCTTCCTAGGGCCTAAGAAAAAGTGACTGACACAAGATCACCCAGTTGGATTAATGCCTAAGGCAGCATTAGTATTCATGGTTGCATTCATTGAACAATTTGTAGCAAACATAGAGTGCCTGGTGGACTGATAGAGAAAAATTTGACTCTTGGAGAACCAATAGAAAATTTTTTGACTGGCCCACCCTCCCACCCCTGCTCTTATCTCTCTGCTGTTTATTAGCTCAGCTGATTTGCATGGCAGAATCGGATTGCCATGCTTCATCTCAGCTAAAAAACAGCACAGCTCACCAGGGAAGGGCCGTCTGTGAGCCCCGCGCACGTGCAATTTGTGCATTTGGCATGGGCACATGATAGGCATGCCTGCAAAGCTCACCAGCCTTCATTCAGAGGGCGGACTTTGAGCACTGCACATGTGCATGCAAAGCAAGTTCTGAAACAAGCTCCAAACAAGTATGATTTTTTTAAAAAATTTTTCACTGAAACACAGTATATGCAGTGCATGTCAAAAATCCTCCATTATAGGAGTTGTGAAAATCCTTTTAAATACTCTCACCTATCCCAGATTTAGTGAAATTCACTCAAATAATGCTAGTATATAAAATTCCTCTCCTCTAAACTAATAGTTTAGTTCCAAAGAGGGGAGGTCCCCCCTCCCTTGGCATAATTGCAGCAATAGCTCTTAAGCTTTTTTAATAAAAATTTTATTATTTTCCAAAGACAAAACAAACAAACATAAAAACATAAACCAATAACAATTTCAAGTGTGTCGGTCGGTCACAAATCTCAGTGCCATCTCCTCACCATCAATACTCTCTATTACAGAAAAAAAAGCTATACAATGCAAATAAGAAGTAATAGGGAAAAAAGAAAGATACAACCACCTATTTTCTATTTGGAGAGATCTCAAAAAACTTATGCATTTTAATTCATACATTACCTAAATTATCTCCTCTATTAACCAATATAATTATTATTAACTCTCTACAGTATTACAATCTCTATATTATATTTTCATTCAACTATTTTATTTATCTCCATTATATCCATATATTACCAAGCTTTTTTTATCTAACCATTGATAAAACATAGTCCATATCTTGTAAAACTGTTTTTCTTCTTGATCTCTAATTTCAAATGTTAATCTGCTCATTTTGGCACAGTCCAAAATTTTCTTAATCACTTCCTCCTGTGCAGGTATCTTGTCTTTTCTCCAATTTTTAGCAAATACAATTCTAGCAGCTGTTAATACATTAACAATCAAATATTTCAATTCTTTGCTGAATGTCTCTGGTACAATTCCCAGTAACAATATCTCAGGTTTCAAGTCTATATGTTGTTGTGTCATTTTTTCCAACCACGTGTGGATTTTAGTCCAATATCTTTTGCATCAGCAAGTCCACCACATATGGTAATAGGAACCTGGTATCTGGTGACATTTCCAACACTTGTCCGATTTATCCTTAAACATTCTTGCAATCCTTTTCGGGGATAAGTGCCACCTGTAAAATATCTTATACAAATTTTCTTTATATGCAGTTGACATTGTCATTTTATAATTCTGATCCCATAATGTTTGCCATTTCTCTAAATCTATCCCATAACCAATTTTTTCCCCAAGCAATCATTGTTTCCTTAACCTGTTCCTCCTCCATTCTAACTTCTAATAAGTATCCATAAAGTTTTTTAATTACCTTTTCATTCATACCCATCAAAATTTTATCCAATTCAGTTTGCTTATTATAAATACCTTCAGCCCTTACATCCTCATCATGTCTAGATTGCATTTGCAAATATGAGAACCAGTTCATTTTTATTCCTTGTTCTTGCAGTGTTTGCATCAATTTGAGTTCACCCTTTTCATTTAAAATCTCTCCATACCTAATTGTTTGTTCCTTTTTATATATTATTGGATATGAAAAAGCTTCAATAGTAGATACCCATAATGGAATTCGTATATAGTGTTGTTTTTTAATTTTTCCCAGTTTAAAAACAAAGCTTCTCGAATATAATGCCTTCTAAAATATCCTTGCTTTTTAGTTCCCTTTTACCATAAAAAAGCATGCCATCCTTGTAACAAGTCATGACCTTCTAAAGTTAATAATCTATTATTTCTCAACGTTATCCATTCCTTCACCCACATCAGACTTGAAGCTTGATAATACAATTCCCAGTTGGGCAGTGCGAACCCCCCTCTTGACCTTGCATCTTGTAATAGTTTAAGTTTAATTCTTGGTTTTTTGCCATGCCATATAAATTTTGATACAATTTTATTTAAATCCTCAAAAAACTCTTTCCCAAGTCTAATTGATATCGTCTGAAATAAATATAAGATTCTAGGCAATACATTCATCTTAACTGTTGGTATTCTACCAATAAGAGATAATTGCATATTTTTCCACCTTTCCAGATAGAGAAAATAGAAGAATATGGAATGGTGGCAGGCTTAAAAATTAATAAAGATAAAACAAAGATCCTAACAAAGAATATGCTAGTAAAACGTAAGAAAGAGTTAGAAGATATATTAGAGATTCAGATCACAAATAAGGTTAAATATTTAGGAATATATATTACATCAAGATGTAGTACACTGAAAGAAGATAATTATATTAAACTTAAGCAACAGATAGCGACCGAGCTCTTAAGCTTTTATTGTATCAGATGTTAATATAATCATTCCTAATGTAAAAATGCTACCATAAGCCGCTTATTTCACAGATATTAATCTAGTATAAAATCATTTTGTAATACTAAGTAAAGTATCATGCAAATGCAGACTGTATCAAAGCTTTTCCCTTATAGTCTTTAAATTTAAACACAGAGGTTTGTTTAGTTTCCATTTGTATTTCATATGGAGCTTATTATACAATTCGATACATTAAAAAAATCATATTGAAATTTTCTACTCCAAAACAAGTGTTGATGTCATAATATATGGTGCCCAATTTCCATCTGCTGGAGTGTCTTTCCTATATAGACTTTGCCTGACATTTGCTTGGCTTTGCTTGGTTGGCTGGACTTCGAATGTACAACTTTTGTCCACTTGATTTTTAGGATAGAGTGTTCAAGCTGTTATTGCTTCCTTTCTGCATTTAAAAAAAATAGAAAAACTTCTTTGCTTTATTCTTTGGCATCTTTCCAATGTGACATTAGGTACCTTGAAGTGCTATTAAATACTTTGCTAACTCTTAACATGAATATCCACATTGGATGTCAAAAGATATCAAGATGAGAGCCTCAACCATGTGACTGATATCCCATCTCTTTTACATAATGCATGCAAAAAAGATAAGTGCTTCAATTGGTTGGCTATGACACCATCTTAATCTATTTGATGCTTCCTGTAGACACTCTGTTGAAGGCTGATTTAGAATTGCTTGCAATTCCCCTTACCCATTGCTGTATCCCTACATTGTGAAGGCAATGATGAGAAAGTGGCAGGCTGATGCAAACATCTCCCGAAACCCAACTTTGAGTTTTACAGAGGTGCGTGCCCCACGTGTTGATTGGTTGAATCAACTTCCTGTTATGTGCTTTGCTGTTTGAGAGCCCCTTAGTCAGGAATGTTAAAATGCACTGACATATAAAAGGAATGCCTATTGAACTATCCCTGAATGACAGACACATACATTTTATCATGTACAATGTCAGAGAAATCTGCTTGAGCCTTGAGTGGAAATCTTTCCCTAATCTTCTATATCAATAAATTTGGATTCGTGAAGAAAAAAAAATCAGGAAGGACACATCATTGTTTTATATTCTTTCTCAGGGTAACCATGGATTAGTGATGACTCAAATAATTTGCATGCAAAATGCCCTTGATTTAGACAGCAGTTTCTAAACAAAATATGAGGAACCGCTGAACTAGAAGTAGCAATTATAACAATTATAAGGAAGTAAGTTTAGAGAGGTACTGGAAAAAATCAAAATCATAAACTTTTTTCCCAGCAAAATTGTACAATACCAGTGGTGATACCTGTTCAAGACCCCATGCATACATACATATACATAATACATTTTTGTTTTTGTTTACACATATAACAAAACCCTTTAAATTGAAATATATTTCCTTTTATGCCATTTATCTAAGCACAAATAGCCATCATGAAACAGACTAGAAAATATTAAGATCACTGTTCTCATAAAAGGAGCTTCAAAACATATTAAAAAGCTGACAAGTTGCCAAGAAAATGACAGGATGGATTATTTAAGAGCAAGAATAATACACAGGCTATCCAACTCTATCATATACAAGTTTGTAGAAGGCTATGAAACCCATTCCTAGCTCCTCCCTCTCTCTCTCCCTCCATTCCTTCACACAAATTTACATCGCTCAAAATAAAGAGCATTTTAGAGTGAACTCAAGCAGTTGAAGTGCAACTGCTCACAGTACGAGCTCACAGGCAGGGGCTTCTCGGGGTTCCGTCGGCAAGTCAATGCCGGCTGGCGGTGCCCTGGGGATGGGCCTACTCTGTGGCGGTTTCCACCCTGTGGAACCAACTACCCCTGGGGCTCCGTCTGGTCCCTGACCTTCACACCTTCCGTCACAACTTGAAGACCTAGTTATTTGAACAGGCTGGGCTGTGCTGACCTCCTGGGGGGGCGGATTTCTTAAATTTAATTTTTTAACTTAATGTTATAAAATATTGGGCTTGAGACTAATTTTCTTTTAATTATTTATTGTTGATTGTCTGGTTTTAGTTGTGAGCCGCCCCGAGTCTTCGGAGATGGGGCGGCATACAAGTCAAATAAATAAATAAATAAATAAATAAATAAATAAATAAATAAATGCCTTCCTTCACTATGCTATATTTGAGTAAGTTGTTATGAAACTAGTTCTGGTTAAGCATCTCAAAATTCTTATCTTAAACATGTTCATTCATTCAAAAATAACTCCTTCAAATTTGAATGTGCTCAACTTCCTGTGAAGTATGCTTAGTTCTGAAGTACCAGAATAAGGAATGGCTAAGTCAGCTCTACTGTTATCTGAACCTATGATTCTAAAGAAATGTGGAGATTCTATAATAGAGACTTAGTCCACCCAAGTAGTCCACAGGAAACTAGCAGTTTAGATCAATCTAGATGATTAAGCGTTCTACAACTGTATATTTCAAATGTAACAATTCCAAGCACATTCCCTATGCACATTCATTAGGAAAAAAAATCCTAGTGAAAAACTCATTTCTATATAGATTTCATTGCTTGCAAATTTCAAGAAATTCCTCTTCTTGCAATGAAGTAAAAAAATTACACATAAAGCAAAGGCTTTCTTCTTAAAATATGCTCACTTAAGGAAGTTTACAGAGAAAAGATTGTTGTCACATCATATTCCTTGTAGTCACTGGAGAATTGATGGATGCTCTTGAATGATGGGGAAAACAATGCATGCAGGGGCCACTGGGGAAGCATTACCCTACATCAAACTTCAGTCCATTCAATTTTCTTGTATTTCTCTCTCCCAGTAAAACTTGCTTTTAACAGCTGTGTCCTCCTCTCTTACAAGATATCAGCAAAAAGCAGTATCTTCTTTCCTTTTAGAAAATAGCTTTTGTGCACTACCTAGTTTCATTGTGAGAAATAAAAAGATAAGGTGAGAATTATACTCTTTTATCTTTCCTACTGACTTTTTTATACTTTGCAGGAAGTATAGATGTAAATAATATTTTATTTCATTTTATTGATTTTGTATTGCCGTCCAACACAACCAAGTGATTATGGTTAGCTTACAATTCTAAAATTATAAAAAATTAAAAATATTAAAACAGTAAAAAAATCCACAAAATAAATAAATGCAAACAGCAGTTGTGATTATTAATCAACTAACAGTAAACCCAAGTAATGGGGCCATTAGCACATTCCAAGCCCCAGACCCGGCGACACAGCCAGATTTTTAAAGCCTTGCAAAAGACCAACAGGGTTGTGGCCATTCTAAATTCTAAGGTTAGAATATTCCAGAAGAAAGGAGCTACAGCAGAAAAAGCCCAGTTGACACCCTGTGGCTGACAGTATCTGCAATAATTGAGAAACTTATGTTGGAGAGTAGGCACTGGGAAATAGAAAATCTAGAGAAGTTCAGATAATGTGTTATCTGGAACCTTCTTAATTCTGGCAATACCATCTTGTGTATTCTATATTATAGGAAATCTATATTATAGTTACTATAATTGTAGTTAATGGCAATAAAAAGAAATAAGTCAGGAAAATCCCCATCTGATTAAAGAAGAAAATACACTGGGGAAAAGTTTGTTTGCTTCTGGAGGCATAGAAAAATAATTTAAAATACTATCTTAAGTAACAGATGACTCATTCTGACTAGAAAACATCTGTTTCAAATGCAAAATGCCATGTTTCCCAAAGTGTTTTGGGGTTCCCAATGTGAGAATCACTGTAAACAAGACTGAAACACATCTAAAACGGGTGAACCATGCAACTTCATATCTGAAACAGCTGTTCCTTATTTTACATGATTCTAATTATTAATAATTTAAATTTGACATGTGCACATCCAAATTTGCTTCCATAATTTCTGTGCTTTCTGAAATAGCAGAGAGTAATTTCTACATCCATGAAAGTTATTTTATGTAGTGGCAAACAAATAAATAAAATGAATAGGTCTCAGTGAAATGATTGCAGAAGCATATTCATTTCCCTTCACTAGAATTAGAAGGCTGCTTTCTTCCCATTTTGCCTTAAATGCAAGTGTTAAATTTATAGGTACTCCTTGACTTACAATAGTTCATTTAGTAATCATTTGAAGTTACAATTGCTCTGAAAAAAGTGATATGATCCCATTTTTCACATTTATGACTGTTGCAATATCACATGGTTACGTGATCAAAATTCAGCCGCTTGGCAACTGAGTCATATTTATGAAGTTTGCAGTGTTCCAGGATCATGTGATCCCCTTTTGCAACCTTCTGACAAAGTCAATGGGAAAGCTAGATTCATTTAACAATCGTGTTACTAACTTAACAATTGCTATAATGATCGTGGCAAGAAAGGGGCAAAAATCACTTTAGTACTTTACTTAGCAACAGAAATTTTGGAGTCAGTTGTGGTCTTAAGTCAAGGACTACCTGTAAACAGATAGGCAAAATGGGAAAAAGCAAATAACTCCTGGAGAGAAAGTTACAAAAAGAAACTGTGCATTTATAAATAATAATAATAATAAAATCTTTTAACACTTGAAAATACATTAATACAATGTAAAAAGTTGAAAAGTTAAAAGTAAGCAGACTCAGGATGGTGACTCAGATACTGGGTGACTGTGTCAATTTCGGGCTTGACAGACTGTGTCAATTTTGGACGTTGCCAATTTGATGCTTTCCTAAATAAAAGAATTTGTTTTGGAAGATGGACTTGTTCTTTTCTTTTTAAATGGATTTCATCACTTGGAAACCTGACAGACTAGATGACAAATCAATCAAGAACCATATTCCATTCTGGCATGCCATTGGCTGGGTATGAAAATTGTCCTTTTTACAGTTGGAAGTGGTGCACATTTTAAATTCATCTGATATTTACCTCCAGAGGTACTAAAGAAGTCCTCTTATGCACCTTTTGTATCAGAATATGGAACCGACAAGTGTTAATTAAAATGAGATGACTTTGAAAATTACTGGCCAGTTCCTTGCATCAATGGGTTGCTGCTTGCCATTTGGATATTATCATTCATGTTATGGAATGAATAACAGCTATCTTAGATAATGGAGCCCATAGAAGTTTAAATCTAAGGGAAAGTGTCCAAACAAAGTTTATAACATCATGTACAAGGAAATATATATGCTGATAGCCTCAGCCTTATCATTGTTTTCTTAGACTGACTGGCCAAATTTTAAGGGAGAAAATTCATTTGAGTAGAAATCTCTATTCTAGGGGCAGGACTAGTCTTGTTATTTGTCTTTCTCACAAACAAAGACTTCAATTAATAAACAAAATAAAATAATCTTGATAATTTTATTTATCAAAACATGAACTGGATTTTCAATACATGCCTAAAGTTTCTAACCAATTCATCCAAAATTGATCAATAAGATTAGTAATCACAGTGAAGCAGCAAAGTTGGAAGAGTTATGATTGTTCAGGGATTATTATCAAGATATTGCTATTTTGTTAACTAAACCATAATTTGTGTTATTCATAGAATATTAGGATATAAATTGTGGTTTCAAATCTTAATGGTTGGATTAACAAAATACACTACGCTTGATGACTAAATGTAGGCTACGTGCATTTTATGAACCAACAATTCTTTCCATTCAAATATGGGCAGAAAATTAAGGATAATTTCCATAGATGGTCCTAACTCTGTGATTTTAGACATATAACCATTCGTGCGGTAATTCAGAGATAATACCTAATCACTGTCATAGTGAATAGTTTAAAGAGAAGGAGCAAAATCACAGCACTGAAGTCACTCAAACAGCATCTGTGTAAAATTCAACATACTGAGTGAATACTGATGTCAAATTAGTAGGAATATGAAGAGAAAAAACATAGATCCACGGGAAAGCATGTCTCATGAAGTCACACTACCTCATTTTAGTGCTATGAAAATTATTTGAACAGATGGTAAATCCAACAAATCTGGAAGAAGTCAACAGGTCTGTGGTGTCTGCAGTGAATCATTCTTTACTCATGTCTACCAGTGGCATTTATAAAATAAAAGAGATCATTCTTTTCCTTCTTCATTCCATCCCAATTTTTCTACATTTGTTTATCTTTTTTTTAAACAATACCATGCATGAGTCCCATGGAGTTTATCTCCAGAAAGGATATGTAGCAGTATGTGGTCTTAATGTTCCATAGTTGATTTAATAAACTTTGGTGTTGTACTTTAGTCACATCAAAGAACCACCATTAAGAACAAACTTTTAATATAGATTGCCAGTGGGAGTGGGGAAGGCATTGGAAAAGTAAAATAGAAGGGGAGGTGAGAGGCTGGATATTTATCTGAATATCAGTTTAACATATGCTTGTTAGCTCAATTAACAAGACTTTGTTCTGGGAAAACAAAAAACAATGTACAGATATTTTAAATAAATATTAATACATGCATAAATTTATTTTTTGCATGCCAGAAGTGACACTGAGCAATATACAAGTTTTAGTTGAAATTCTAAACTACATTTCATAGAGATGTGTATTGCAATCTATTTTAATAAAAATGTGTAATTCTTCATCAGGCAACTAAAAAAAAAGAATTAAAATGATAAGAGTATTTTTTGTTTCTTCTAGATTCATTAGGACATGGAGAATTCTTCTTGAACATTATTTAAAAATATTTAATTATGGTACTTAATTTTTTTTTTCAAATAGACTGTAACAAATATTAAAAGTATCTGGTATGTGTGATATTCTCCTCACCCACCCAAAATTACAAATCCAAAGGCATATCAGAAAGAAATAGATTTAAGAGAGGAATTATAGTTTAGTAAAATAGGAGCTTTGTATAGGATCCTGAAATCTTAATATCTTAATGTTCTGTTCTTAAAATATCTAGCCTCACACATGCCAGTCTGAGTTGGAAGCCACAATATAGAAAACGCTGATTACACCTTTGATAAATCTAAACATCAAATACCGAGATTACAGACTCCATAAAAATGTAGTGCTAGACTGTTCATTTTAAAACTCAGTTATAAGCTAGCATAATTGTAACAGTAACCTTGCTTTCTAGAAATAGATTCATGTTTGTTACGTCCTTTTGATTCTAAACTTCAATTAATCTCTTCACTGATGCTGAAGGATATTAGTATAAATTATGATTTATTGAGGGGGTGTTTAAAATAATATATAGAGTGCATTCAGAATCTTTCATAGCACACTGCTGACTTTAAACATTTATGTTTCTTGCAGAGATTTAATCCTCAACCTACGATACAACCTAGGAGTTAACTTGGATTTCACTATTTAAATGTAAGCTGAAGCTGAAGGATGATTATTTGGTTTTTTCCATTTAATATTTGATTGTGTATTTTGGCAGCACAGAGCTTCTCCCCAAACACTTCTAGAAACAGTTGACTTGCAACCTGATTAGTAGCCAAATTAAATCCAAACTGCTTCAATACAAAGACGCTGTTAAAAAAGAACTTTAACTCATGGAATTCCAGCTATAATTGATATTCAGGGATCCAAAGATGAGTTGATACTCAGGGATCAAAAGATAAATAAAAAAATGATTAGCAATCACATCAATAATGCAACTGAAATACTGTTATGGCATAATCATCAGTCCTGAAATTTCATGGGCAAATTTTATTTCTTCACTGCTTTGTAGAACTAATGTCAGAGAATCCTGAAACTAAAAGAAGATAGCATGATTTTCCCCCCCCCCAATTTCAAAAATGCATCTTAAACAGTTAAGACTTTTTTCTTGACTAAAATGCACCCCACCCAGTGCAGTCTTTACATTCCTGTGGACTTGATCTACATTCTAATGAAAGAAAAATAGCATCTAAATTTATGATTGGGTAGATATATGTCTTGTTGTTGTTGATATAGCTTTATACTCTTATTACACTGTTGAATATTTTGGGGAAAACATCCATTGGCAAGTTAGAAAGTTTCAAAACTGTTGGGACAAACTGTATGGAAAGCACTGTGAGAAGTTATAGACATGACAAGAAAGCAATAGATTTGAAATTATAGAAAATACTTGTAGCTAGGGTTCTAGATACTGGCAGTGATTTGTTCTCCAAGCTTGCCATTTAGCTCCTGAATGTTTTATAGCCTAGCCTGGTAATAAAATGTTTGGGAGCTAAATGGCAAGAAATTACAAATTTGGCAAACCACTGCCAAAAATCAAAAGATTATTTATTTTTCTTATTAAATCAGTTTGAGGTGTTTATTATCCTATGAAGAAAAAAAAGAAATCCTTCAGTCTGAAGTGACTTTTTTTTAAAAAAAAAAGTCTTTCTTGTTTAGTACTGGGGTGCAGATATCGTATTTCTGCTGTTTTGCAAAACTGTACTGGAACCATTTCATTGTTCCTGACAGGAATGGCAGGGGTTAACCAAAATGCCAAGTTGGCTACTCCACAGAGTCATATGCTTTGACTTGGCTGACAGTTTAGGAAACATCTTACTGTTGTAGATTTCTGCTGACATATATCTTTACTCTTTTTCCTTTACTAATGAAAGTAAAAGCCATTGCAAAACATGAATAGTTAATCCAAATTGGACTCCCTGTCTTGAACATTCCAGGGAAGTTATAATTTTCTTTTGCCCCACAGTGCTCATAATGTCATGGCTCATGTTTATAATTACCCTAAATATGAAAACCTTTCCAAGGATGTACTGTATGTAATTTAATTTCTCTTTAATTTTCACATTCATTTTTCTAAATGGCATTTTGCTTTGCTGAAGAAAAAATATTCTAGCTTCTTCTGGCAAATTACAGTTTGCTTAAATGTCTGAAGGCCTACAGTAGTCATTAGCCCTTCTTGCCTATTAAATTTGGTATAGATAGTTGTTTAGGAGAGTAAAACTAATTATGGTCTTCCTCACTTTACTTATTCTGTATTCAAAACAGACTACCTGAACGGTTCAAGAAAAATCTGCAGTTCATGATGCACTAACCTTTAAAAGATTAGCTGGATTCTGTTTAGTAAGTTGTATGAAACCAGTTCCTGTAGTTTGTATACCTTAGTTACAATTTAGCAAAGCCTATTGAATGAATTCAGCAAAATATTTGTTCTGTTTCTCTCTCTCTCTTCAATAAACTAACATGACTTTTGTAATCCCAGTCAAGATATATGGAAAAGGTGCCAAAAATGGGGAGGAAATGTTTGTAGGTTCTACCTTTCTGGCTTAGTTCACACATTGCAGTCATAATATAGTTATGATATATAAACATGATATATAAACAAGATCAGTGTTATGAAGTTTCTGGAACATCTGGTTAATAAAAGCGCATCAAAACCGGAAAAATATTCTATCACTAGAAAAATTCAGAACAAAAATAAATGTATAAATGAATAATTACTGTGGCTACTATATAATATGAGAGCAAATTTTAAGGGCAGATTGAGTCAGTATGAGAAGGCTTTAATCTTTAAAATTAATATTTTAATAATTTGCAACTAAATAACAGTCAAAATGTCAGCCTTGGAAACTTGAAGTATTAATAAACATACATTGTGCACTGTCACTGAAACATACACTATCCAACATTTTAACCACTTTAGCTATCTTTCTTTCAACCAAGTTGCCTTGTTTCAGTGGTGGGATTCAAAAATATTTATTATCAGTTCTGTGGGCGTGGCTTATTTGGTGGGCATGGCTTGGTGGTCATGTGACTGGGTGGGTGTGCTTGGTGTCATGTGACTGGGTGGGCGTGGCCAACTTGACATCATTCACGTCAAGGGGTGCCTTGCCTAGCCTCAAAAAGATACAATTTCCCTTTCTATTTATTTTCTATTACTGAACATCCAAAATACACTATTTAATCCTATGTATATATGCCATATGTGTACATACATATTACATAGTATAGTGTGTATATAGGCACACAAAAAGATACATTATCTACTATATATACTGTATGTGTATGTACACAGAGAGAGACAGCGAGAGAGCTCTTCTAAATCTATACACATTCAACCTCACTGCGTTTGGAAAAACACAACCATAGTCCACTTTCTGTCACTCATTTTATTATGACTTCTGTACATTAGAACATTGCATATACCTTCAGATTTACTTCCCAAGCCTGCACATGACTGTTAGATCCAGGAGATATCATGGATTGAGTAAAATGTGGTGAAACTCATTTAACAATGCTCTTGCTTAGCAACCAAAATCTTGGGCTCAATTGTGGTCATAAGTGAAGGACTATTACTGCCTTCCTCTGCATGGCAGCCTTGTCCTAGTAAACTCCTCTGCCAATTTTCCTCTCTGTCAGAGGAACCAAAATAATCCAGATTCTAGATGATATAAAGTCTCCTGCTGGAGCAGGGGGTTGGACTAGATGGCCTCCAAAGTTTTTTTTATTCATATTTATATCCCGCCGTTCTCCAGAGACTCAGGGCAGCTTACAATTTTTGGGGTACAACCCAATGCACTCAGCAATAGCCTTCCTTCCATTGTATATGCCTGCTTATTACTAAGCAGCATTTTTACAAAGTCAGCTTATTGCCCCCAACAATCTTGGGTCCTCAGGTTAGTTCCTTCTAACTCTGCTATTCTATGATTCTTTAAGGATCTCCTGCTGGAGCAGTGGGTTGGACTAGAACAGGGGTCTTCAAACTTGACAGCTTTAAGACTTGTGGACTTCAACTCCCAGAATTCCTCCTCCAGTCATGTTAGCTCAGGAATTCTGGGAGTTGAAGTCCACAAGTCTTAAACTTGCCAAGTTTGAAGACCCTTGGACTAGAAGATGACCTCTGAGATCCCTTCCAGCCCTAGATTACCATGCTGTTTCAAAGAAACTTCTGAAGCCAGGGTTTGTGTCCTTCCTTCCTCTCCTTTTCTCTCTCTCTCTCCCTCCCTCCTTCCATGTATCTATCTATCCATCCATTCATCCATATATCTCATTCACTTTCCCCTCTGTCCCTCTTTCTTTCTCTCCCTTGCTTTCATCTCGTCTTTCTTTGTATATCCCTTTTCTTCCTTTCTCTCTCTTTCACCCTCTCCCTCTCTTTTTCTCTCCCTCTATTTCTCTCTCTCTTTCCCTCTCTCTTTTTCATTTTCTCTTACCCCCTCTCTCTTTCTCTGTTTCCCTCTCTCTCTTGTCCTCTATTTTTCTCTCTTTCTATCCCTTCCCTTCCTCCTTCCCTCTCTCCTTCTAAAGGTAGGATGGAGACCCACCTGAAACACACACACACACACACACACACACACACTTCCAAGCGCCCGGCAGCATTGCTCATTACAAGGGTTCTTCCCGGCCAGTCTCTGGTCCCGCATTGCCCGAAAAAGCCAGCAGGCAAGGCTTCCAGGTCTAACAAAGGGGCTGTGGGTGGGACTTCCTCCCCTCCCACTTTTGGGTCTGGGAAATTCAAGCGAGGCATGTGCTGCAGCCTCTCCCCTCCCCACCAGCAGCTCTGCACTAGGCAGCTTCAGTTTGGCTTCCCGACTGCCTGAAACCTTACCTTTCTCCCGCACCAAAAAAAAAGACACAGTGGCTATAGGCTTCTTGCAGTGGCTTTGCTCTGCTTCTCCAGTGCACTGCCACAGCCGCGTTCTAGGCACTGGCCACACAGGTCCACCCCATTGAGCCTGCTGCACCAGAAGGACTTGCCCAAGCAAGTCCAAGCAGAGTGGTGCAGTACTCTGAAAGAAGCAACTGAAGGCGATTATTTTTCCGTCTCCAGTTGCTCCTTTTTCAGAGTAACTGGCTGGCTGCTCGCCTCCTTCTCTGCCTATTTGTTCTTCTTGCGCTGTGAAAGAAGCGGCTGGAGGCAACTCTTTTTCGGTCTTCAGCCGCCTCTTTTTCAGTGCAACCAGACAGTTGCTGTCCTCCTCCTCTGCCATACAGAAAAAGGCAGAAAAGGAGGAGAGCAGCTGGGCAGTTGGGAGAGGCTTCTTGTGCTGAAAAAGGGGCAGCTGGACATGTGATCACCTGTTGGCTGGCTGGGTCAGGCCAGATTGGAAGAGGTGTGTGCTGGGAGAAGGAAGAAAGCATGCTCCGGGAGGGCAGGCAGATGGGTGGATGTCCTGGGGCCGCTGCACATGTGCACTGGATGTGTAGTGGGTGAACATGCAGTGTGCATGTGCAGCAGCCATGGGACATCCGTCCAAGCTGCACTGTGGCTGCCACATGGTAGGGAAAGCTAGGAGAGCGACCGGGGCAAGTGAGTGACCGGGCGACCAGGCGACTGGGCAACCTGGTGACTGGGTTGGGGGCGTGGCCAACCAGGGGTCGCCACTGGTTCAGGCAACCCATTCCAAATCACCGCTACCAGTTCGCCTGAACCGGTGCAAACTGGTTGAATACCACCTCTGCCTTGTTTGCTTGGAGCAGACTTGGACTGAAATTGCTTCACAGTTTAGAAAGAAAAGTGGTCTTTTACAAATCTGTGATTTTCTGCCAGGCTTCCAGAGGCTCAGATGGACCTCCTGTATTTCCCCTCTTCTACATAATCAGGCATATGACATCTGAACTAGAATAGCCTCTTTCATAACATCAAATCAATATTATTTAAAAGCTTGTGCTACTGACAGTCAGGAACAGATGTAAATTTTAGTTATAAATCACGTAGCTTTTTTGTTTTATAAATAATAATAATCCCAAAAAAGAGCTGATTATAAATTATTCATTGCACCATTAAGAGTTTAATCAGACATTACTAAAGTAGGTTAAAATACTTGCCTTAGTTTTGAAGTGAAATGTACAAAAGACATTTCCCCAATTATTTAGGAAGAAAAGATGGTTCAACATTTTTTTTTCAGTTTCCCAGTGTCACTTACAATGGTGGGACTGCTTTGTGTTTTCTATCCAAAAGCTCTGCTACTTATCCTAGAGTGCTGTCATATAATTGGACATCATTTAGTAAAAAATAATGGGTAACATTTTGATTCACCATGACACACTTTAGTAGATATAATGGGATTGCTTTTTTCACCGTCACTTGGTATATAAGAATAGCAATCTATCAGTTGCTATTGAGATGAAAATGTATCAGAACAACTATTTCAGTAGCAAACTATGACAGACTTTCTGGACTCTGGTTCTTGACAGAAGATGAAAATTTAAATTCAATTAAATTAAAATAGAAAACACCAGGCAGAGATTTTTCTGCCTGAAAAAAACAGAAAAAATAGCACTTTCTAAGCCAACTGTTACATAATGATAATCAGGAAATGGAGAAAGCTAATTTATTTAGTCAAACTTAGGCTATGCAGCTGTTGATTCTATCTCCCAAGACAATTGCCCCTGTCTTTTCACTGATTGGGATGGTCTGGATTTAATATAGTAGTACCATTCTTTGTTCTACCTTTCAGTAAGAAGTGTCTTTTATAAGGTCTTTTCATTATAAAGGGCATGTTATTCCCATGATCCCTGGAATTTGTATGATGTTTTATTAATGTATATGATTAGGGTATGAATTTTATACTATGTTTTTGTATTTCTTCCACTCTTTGCTACTGCAGTCCTCCACCTGTTTTACTTAGAAATAAAGGTGATGCAGGCCAGAAAGGTGCTAAACACATACATATTAGCTTGAAGGTTACTCACTAAATGATCTTGAAGTACACATCCTCATGACATAGCTCCACTCCATAGCCTAGGTCCAGTTTAGATCCTGTAATGATTGAGCAATTAACAAGGTCATGTGAAGTAGGATAATTGAAATTGACTAGTTGTTAGCAAACATTCTCTAACTATATGGAGAAGGGAGAAGTGACTAAAACTGAAAAAATGTGACCATTGTGCTAGACTCTGTGCTTCCAAACTGGACTACAGAGTCATCTCCATGTACACAGATAACCTGAACAACAAGAGGTCTTTATTGGACCCACAGGACTACCTGGATAAAGAGGGAAAGAAGCAGCAAAAATCTAGAAAGCATTCCTCATCACTCTTTGAACAATGCAATCAGGATATCTGGGCCCGTTGCATTTTGAGATAAAGTACACTTACAAAACTGGAAAGGATATTTTCTCTTTTTCCAAAATGTAACAATGGAACTCTGCTTTTTACCCCCTTCACCTTGTTGGAAAATTGGAAACAAGATGGTGGAAATGTGTGAAAGGAACCTAGGATGAAGTGGTGATACAGAAGGCAAAGTCTGGGAGAAAAAAACTGTACTGGAACACCTGCAACTCCAAACACACTAATCAACCCACGAAGAGTCAGCTGATAAGCTTCCAGTGCAATTAATTATAGCAGATTTTATATACATTAAGGTTGCAGTTGGATAGTTTTGGGAAAAGGAGTGATACATTTATTTTTATACAGGTACAATTAATAATGAGAGCCAGTTTGGTACAGCATTGAGCTAGAACTGGGAGACCATGAATTTTAGTCCTGCCTTAGGCACAAAGACATCTGGATGATCTTTGGCTAGTCACTCTGTCAGCTCTAGGAAGACAGAGACCACTTCCAAAATCTTGCCAAAAGAACTTGTTCCAGGCAATCACCAGGGATCAGTGTTGACTCAGTGGTGCACACAGACACACATTCTATCGTTCTCTCTCCCTCTCCTTCCCTCTCCCTCCCTCCCTCCCTCCCTCCCTCCCTCTCTCTCTCTCTCACACACACACACACATTCACACACACAAACACATACACACAGAGCTAATGGCATCTTACCTCTGTTGAATGAAGATGAGAAAAAAGTATAAGATAAGGATAAAGACAAGAGTGAATTCATACTGTTAGTGAATGTTTCAGCTGAATTTATATGCAAGTGAGAAGAAAGCTTTTGGCAGGATATAAATGTAATAATTAATCTCATAAAACTCATAATACTTTTTCATGAACTTATATAAGGTATTGCTATAAAACTCAAATTAATCAGATCATTTTATGCTGAATGGAAAGTTCTTTAATCTGAATTTTCCTGACTCTGTTTTTGAAAAGTACAACACTTTGCTTATCTACTGTATATTGTGTTTCAGCCACAATTACAAATACTGGTAATACTTCATGCAATTATTGCATTAGTGTTATTTCACATCATGTACCCAGATTTGATGTGCTAGGTTCCAGATATTATACAGCTAAATATCAATCTCATTCAAAGCACAGAGAGAATCTTTGAGAATGGTACTTTTCTCCAAAAACACAATATTCTTTATCCAGCTGCTGTAGGCTGTAACATTGGCAGTCCAACAAGTGACAAAGATTACAGCAGCAGATAAGAAGATCAGAGGAACAAAAACTTATTTTGTAGCATTGATCTAACCAAACACCTAAATTTCCTTTAATTGTTCTTTTTTGTCTCCTAAGGCAGGACTAGAGGCAGTGGTGAGATTCAGCCGATTGACACCAGTTCAGGAAAACCAGTTGTTAAATTACCCACCCACTATTGAAGTGGATCCCTGGTGCTACGCTATGCTGCAATGGAGAAATGAGCAACAGAGTGGCCTGTTCTTCCTCCTTCCCTTGTGCCAGCCGCTCACTTGCTCATTTCTCCATTGCAATGCAGTGTAGCACCCAGGATCCACTTTGACATAGGGGGCTGGGTAATTTAACACTGGTTCGTCCAGGGTCAGGTTGGGCCACACCTCCCACAACAGCCAACCTGATCCTGAGTCAACCGGTTGTTAAATTATTTGAATCCCACCACTGCGTAGAGGCCCTTGCCTATGTCACTCCTAATTTGTCAAGACACACAAAGTACATTGTCTTTTATATAATGACCCTGATTTGTGATTGGTCAGTTTTGTTAGTCCTATTGTCTGGTCTAGCCTGATAAAATTTTAGTTCTATCTTTATTGTTATGTCAAGGAAGAATCTAAGACTTTCTTTTGGTTTCCATTGCTACAATTCATCATGGAGGGAGGGAAGGAATGAATGAATGAAGGAAGGATGGAAGGAAGGAAGGAAAAGAAAGAAAGAAAGAAAGAAAGAAAGAAAGAAAGAAAGAAAGAAAGAAAGATTAAATCCAGGTAATATATCACAAGGACAGTTGATGGAAGAAAGGGCCCACTGTTTTCTATTTTGCTGCAATTCTGAGCACCATATTTTAATGAGGGTTCCAAAAAGTTGCAAAAGATTCAGCAAAGTATAGTAAATACAATCAAGGGACTAAAAATTAACAACTGGAAAAAGAGGGCGAAGGAGATGAGTATATTTACTCCTAAGAAAATACAGCTGAGAATGATGTGATAGCATTCTTCAAATATCTGAATGCATGCCACTTAGAAGAAGATCATGATCTGTTCTTTCTCATTACAACATGCAGGACATGAAATAATCAAGTTAAATTACAGAAAAATAGATACTGATTGAATGTTAGAAATAACTTCCTAACACAAAGCGTTAGTAGAAGAAATTGTCCAAAGTTGTAATAGACTTCCCTTTAGTGAATTTGTTCAAGCATGGTTTCAGCTGAAGTCTGGAATGTTTTAATTTGCATTCCTGCATTAAGCAAGGGGCTGGAGTCAGGAACCTAAGTAACCCCTTCCAGCTCTGTGGCTCTATCGGAAGTAATTAAGTAAACCTAGTTTGTTTTGTAGAAAGGATGGATTTACAAAATAGATCTATTTAAAAAAGAAGTAATACATTTATTACAATCCTTTCCTATTCAGAAAAAGCCTCATTAAACACAAAATCATGTTTTTACCATTTCAGCACATATTGGTATTTCCATCTATTTTGTGGGTGTTTATTTGAAAGGAAAGTAATCCTATTCAGAATTCTGTTACATTTATGTTCCAAAATATTTTTCTGCATCTAATTTTAATTGTCAAATTTCTCTGAAACGCAATAGGAATACATTTATTTCAGCTGCTATTCATTTTAATTACTGTTTAAAAGTCCTACTTTTAAGAAGTTTCTTTTCTTTTTTTCTTTTTTTCAATTCCCTCTGCGCATTTTAGCTCACAGCTTTCCTTGTTTTCCTATGGTTTGGTCAGTGGAAAAGATACACAGAGCACAGTGACTCCTTGTTCACTCTGAAGAGCTAGCTACTATTTCTTTCTTCACTTTGGCCAGACACACAAGGCATATAAAATGAAGTTTATAAAACCATGTATACTAGCGCTTTGAGCTGAAAGAATTATTATTTGGTCAGTTCAAAAATTTACCTCCAAGCAACACAGTGTTTGCCTATTTTATATGTCTATGTGTGTCTGAGAGATAGCTTTATGTTTTTTATTTATTTATTACATTTATATGCAACCCATCTCACTATCCAAAAGACATTCTGGCAGTGGTGCGATTCAATTTTTTTTACTACTGGTTCTGTGGCTGTGACTTGATGGGCATGGCAGGGAAAGGATACTGTAAAATCTCCAGTCAGAGGTGGTATTTGTCGATTCTCCGAACTACTCAACATTTCTGCTACTGGTTCTCCAGAACTGGTCAGAATCTGCTGAATACCACCTCTGGACTCTGGGTGGCTTACAATGCAATAAAAATATAAATGTAAGAACAATTGTAAATACAAAAATAATTTTAAATACAAAAATAATTTTAAAATAACAAGAATTAAATACAGATTAAAAGTCAATGTCTTGAGAAGAGTAGAGATGGTGTCCTCTATGTCACTGCACCGATCTGTTTTGGGGCCCCAGGTTAACTAGCAGAGCCAAGTTTTAAGGCCCTTCAGGAAGGCCAGAAGGGTGAAGAGAATCTCACCTCTGAGGAAGATGTTCCAAAGGTCAGGGACCAGGCAGAAAAGGCTTTTCTCCTAGATTCCACCAGCTGAAATTCTTTGGCTGATGGGTTCCATAAACCACCCTTTCTTCCAGAATAATCTGCCAATCCCACTAGGGCAAGATGGTCTTTCTCTCTTTTACTGAGGAGTGGCAAAAACTTTTTTCTTTTTAATTTTCTTAAATTTTTCATAGGAGAAATCCACAGAATGAAAACAGATATAATAATCATAGTACCATAAATGAAACATTAGAAGAACAAATTAAAACTTAAGGGGAAAAAAGAATATCCATACTGTTGATATAAAACTAAATTTATTTAACTTATGGAATTTCTTCAAGAAGAGTTTGTATGGAGCTTGATATAACTCATACATTATAATATTTAATGACAGATGAAGAAATTGGACTCTAACAGAGCAAATTTGTTCCTTAATTTCATCTAAACACCTGAAGAAGTTATTTCAATGAAATACCAGGAATCTTTTCAGATAGGAAGCAAAGGTTAAACAGCCATTTGTATTGGATGCTTAAATTAGAGATACTCCCAGGAGCAGGAATTTTCAGCTCAAAGACATAAATTGCTGCTTCTAATTTATATTTATTTATTTATTATTTATTTATTTAGACTTGTATGCTGCCCTACTCCCGAAGGACTCAGGGCAGCAAACATACACAAAAATATACAATAAAACAAATAAAAACAAGTCCAAATTACTAAACAACAAAAACAGTAAAATTGCAAATAGGCAAACATTGTTAAAACTACCCTCCCCATGGTTATTATGTTGGTTATTATTGTTATTATGTTAACCAGAAACAGTTAACATAAACAGCGATAAAAGAGAAATTACATTAACACTATTCACCCTGTAAAAACAATTAGTTTAAAAATATGAAATTCAAAAATAATCTGAAATTGAAGCTTTTTTGCAGAGTGGAAAAAATGAGAAACTGGAAACAGATTTTGACAATGTACTATCTGGTCTCTTATTTGTATAGACATAGGTATACCTTTCCAACAGACTGTAGAATAATTATTGTATTGATAGAGAAATATATTTAGAATATTAAATAGCATATGTATTTCTGGGAGTGGGGAAATCAGAAAAAAAAAATCAGAAAATCTTCATAAAACTATAGCAGCAGTGCCCCCTGCAGACCACATGGTGAATAGAAAGGTAAAGCAATATTTGAATGTATCTCAGTAGTAGTAGATAAGATAATAATATAATATAGTTTCTTTTATGTAATCTATTGTATATCACATAAGTTTATAAGAATCCAAGCTGCATAACTCTCTATGTTTCACATATCAAATGGAAGCTTCTTTTAGAGAAATCTGAGAAAAATAAACACAGAATTCCAGACGTTTAAGTCAGAGGTTTCCAAACTTGGCAACTTTAAGACTTGTGGACTTCAACTCCCAGAATTCTCTGGAGTTGAAGAATTCTGGGAGTTGGAAGTCCACAAGTCTTAAAGTTGCCAAGTTTGGGGACCCCTGGTTTAAGTGATATTGTTACATAGTCTTCCTTGGATGGATTGTACTGTCATGTTGAAGAAGTGAAAGTTCTGGTAAAATAAATCTGTGACTGAGATCACATATTCCTTTAAGCAGTTATTTCAAAATCATAAGTTGTTGAATGATAAAATTGGGTGACAGCTTATATCGGAATAAATTAAGAATAAACTCAGTTGCAAATCAGTTCACATTAGATGTTAATCAAAAGCCCAAAGAAATTGGACTCTATGGTTTTGAATAAAAGTAATTCATCTTTTTAGGTTTATGAATGTTTGCAACAAAAAAGATATGGACAGTCGCACATCACAGATGTGTGATTGGCCACACATTTACTAAGAAGCAAACTGTGACATTTCTCTGAACTCCTAGTTTTCTATTTGAAGTGTTACCTTCTTTGCTTGACTTTTCTTTTTCTTTTTACAGGCAGATGGACATACTTTCAAATCATATTTATTTTGTATGATTAACTTTAATTATTCAAGTTATAATCAGCAATGACTCGAAAGCATACAGTAACATTTAAAAATATCCATAAAAGACAATATGGGATAAGTGTCAGCCCCTTGTGGATTTGAGGCTGCCACAAGGGAGGATGGGTAACCATGGGAATGAAAGTAAACTGAGGAGGATAGTCACAACAACATTCTTTCACCAGAGCTCAAGGCTGAGTTGCTGGAGTTTGGAGGGAGTGACTGGACTTGGCGGGAGGTCAGAATGGAGGTGGATTGGAGAGTGTGTCTTGAGGTTCATCATGACCCCGAGGCCCCTCACTTGTGGGGTTCCTCAGGGGTCGGTGCTCTCTCCCCTCCTGTTCAGCATCTACATGAAACCGCTGGGTGAGATCATCCGTGGTTTCGGGGTGAGGTATCATCAATATGCTGATGGTACTCAGCTTTACATCTCCACCCCGGGCCACCTCAGTGATGCCCTCCCCATGCTGTCCCGGTGCCTGGAGGCGTGCGATCTTGATGGGGAGGAACAGGCTCCAGCTCAATCCAGACAAGACTGAGTGGCTGTGCATACTGGCATCTCGGATCCAGAAATTCCATCTTTGGTTATGGGGGGAGAGGTGTTGCCCCCCTGTGGATAGGGCATGCAACTTGGGTGTCCTCCTGGATGTACGGCTCAATATGGAGCAGGTGGAGCTGTCGCCGGGGGGGCCTTTGCCCAGGTTTGCCTGGTGCGCCAGTTGTGCCCCTACTTGGACCAAGATTCTCTACGCATGGTCACTCATGCACTCGTGGCCTCCCGTCTCAACTACTGCAATGCTCTCTACCTGGGGCTGCCCTTGCAGACTACGTGGAGGCTTCAACTGGTGCAAAATGCGGCAGCGCGGGCAGTGATGGGAGCGGCCCGATTCTCCCATGTGACACCCCTCCTGCACGGTTTGTATTGGTTGCCAGTTGCCCTCCGTGTAAGATTCAAGGTACTGGTGTTAACCTATAAAGCCCTGCATGGCTTGGGTCCGGGGTACTTGCAGGAGCGCCTCTTACCAGCATCGAGGTCCAATCACCTGGTACACTCCCATAGGCAGGCCCTCCTGGGGGTGCCGTTGGCCAGGCAATGTCGGTTGGTGGTCCCCCGGGGGAAGGCCTTCTCTGTTGGGGCGCTCACCCTTTCGAACCAATTACCCCTGGAGCTACGTCTGGCCCCTGACCTGCACTCCTTCTGCAGTGATCTAAAAACCTGGTTGTTTTCACAGGCCAGCCTGAATTGAGCGGGGTTGGGGTTTTTAATTTTGGGGATATTTTTAATATTTTAGAATTATTTGGATTGGATTTTGGAATAAGTTTTATACTGTATATATGTTTCTGTGTAAGCCACCCCGAGTCCCCCCGGAGGCATATAAATCCAAATATAAATAAAATAAATAAAATCAGTAAGGGGGTTAAAAATGATTAATTTAGCAGGGGGAAATGTGGGATTTCAGATTCAGGTTTTCCCAGATGTGCCAATAAGATTTCTCTAATAAATTCTTACTTGGATGGACTTCGTCTCTAAGTGCTGAATTGAGATGGAGAGTTTGGTTGGAATGCCGACATTAAGTGCATAATAATCCTTATGACTCCAGCATCTGCCAGACTATCAAAATCATACTTCCAAAGTCTCAAATAGGTTCAGAGGAATGCTGTGATCAATGGTATAAAAAATTGCCAACAAGTACCATGTTTTCCCGAAAATACGACCTACCCCAAAAGTAAGTTCTACCTTGATTTTTTACAAGCCCTAATTAAGACCCTATCTGCTCCAGAGTGAACAGATAAAAATTAAGCTATGCTGGGGATGGTGGGGTAGAGCTGTCCTACCACTTACCTTTGGACAGTAGCAGCCAGGTTTCACACCCCGACACCTGCCTTGCTAGCCCATTTCTTCTGCAGCTAGCAAGGCTTTTCTGAAGGCCTCTGCAGTTGATTGAGACAATTTCATTGAGTTCCAGATTGAGCCAATTTCATTGTACACATGTTGTGCACTGACAATAAAGGTAACAATAACACAAGGCCTTCGGGAAAGCCCTGCACGCCTTGCTAGCCACAGAAGTTCCTGAAGGTCTCTGACAGTGAAAAGGAGGCTGAGGTAATGTCCACAAGTCAGGTGGGTCAGTGGATGACATCCCCCTGAAAATAAGACCTGATGCCTTTTGGATGGCAAAAGAATATAAGACTGGGTCTTATTTTCAGGGAAACACAGTAGGAAAGTTACATCCTCCTTATCCCATCAGAAGACCTCCACTAGAAAAATCAATGCTGCTTTAAGATTATATCCAGGCCTGAAATTTAACTAAAAGGGATCCAGATAATCTGAGTAACCCTGGCCCAAACCATCATTTCTATAACTTTCCCCCCAAAACAGAAAGGTTGAAAGGCAGCCAGAAATTGTCCAACACCATTGAATCTAGCGTTGGCTTCCTGTTGGTGCATTGCATGTGCCTGTGCTCATTTCTTCTTTCCCTTTTCAGCCTTTCAAGATGGTTCAGCTGCCAGAAAAGCAGCAATAGTTGCACTTCTGTATCTGGAAGGGAAAAAACAAATTGAATTTCTTGGAACTCTGGAGCCATATGGTGATGAGCAAACCAAAGACAAAGCCCAGCACTAAAGTTGAAGAAGGCCAATGGTAAAAGCCACAGCTTGCTTCAAAGGAAACAACAGGAAAAGAGGTAGCAAATTGGATGGGATTGGCAGTGAGATAAAACACTCTTCTATGGAAGAAGAGAAAAAGCATTCCACCTGCCATAGTGAAACACTTAAAACTCTGGGCTTTCAAGAAAAGATAAAGGAGATTAGATAAAAGGCTAAACGTGGTAGGAAAAGAGTGTAACAGCAACAGGAATATATGGAGATTTGAACCAAGGATCTATTGAGTTTAGTGAAAAAGAAATATAGTGGTTAAAAATATATTGTAGAGAAATATAGTAGATTAATATGATGGATGAAAGTGGTCTTTAAACCTATAGTGAAGATAAAGAGAGTTAAGAAAATAGATAAGGAAAGTTTAGTACTACAAGCATTGCTTTAGAAGTACTGTATCTGGTGAAATGTAGTCTGTATTCCCTCCATTCCAGAGGGTTCAGAAACTGTGAAGCGTAATGTTTGGTCAAGAGGGGAAAAGGAGGATAAAAATCCTCTCTAGTGATTTCCAGAGTCTATAGTAGGGGTCTCCCAAACCCAATCCATGGACCAGCATCAGACCAAGGCATGCCAGAAACCAGCCCATGGAAAACAAGCAAATTCGCAGGATGCAGGCCACTTATAAAACCACATCCCTTCCGATGCATGGGAAAAACCTCTCTCTACAAAACCAGTCCCTAGTGCCCAAAAGATTGGGAACTGCTGATCTATAGTGATGCAAATTGTTGCTCTGATTTGGCAATATTTCTTTCCATGGATAAGGAATAATAAAGGAAACTACTCAGAAGTAATTCTCATGTTTTTTTTTCTTAGTTTGGGAGGGGAGGGCCTCACATATAGAATATTAGAATTATAGATAAGGGTAGGCATAGAAGTTAAGCAATATGCCAGGAATGATGAATTTAGAGAATACCTCAAGAAATAAAGAGTTTATAATCACATTTTATAAAATAAAAAATAATCCTCCAGTCCCAATTTCCAGGATTTTTGTGTCCATATGGATTATTCTGATGCACTGTGAATCCAAAAGAACCTGCAATAGAGCAATTTGATAGGATTCCAGGTGGCGAGTAAGTCAATCTGTCCACATAGCCTCAAGAAAATTTACAATTTCAAGGAAACAGAGTAATCTGAGAATGGACAGATATTTCAAGTGATAGACCCTCAATAACTCAGATTAGGTTCAAGGTTGTCATGGAGGCCATGGACTCCAGATTTATTTCAAATTTCACATCAAGCAAAGGCTGGCTGAAATCTCCCAGGATAAGATATGGCTGCTTTAAAGTTTTTAAATGATCAAAGTAGATTTTCAGTTAAAATAACTGTCTTAAACATTTATGGTGCTTGCTGAGCCCCCTGAACATCCCTGAGATGTTTCATTATCCAACTAGGTAGCATTATCAATGCTACCAACTCTGTTCTGAGATTAAGGAGTTTTCATCATTTCTTCTGATTGCTAATTGGTGTTAATGATGTGCTCTCTTAGTCTTTGGTCTGTCCTACTTACTCTATGTTGTAAATGACTCCTAGGTTTTTCTCCTAAGGCTACTAGGTTTTTTGGTTTCCTTAAGATGTTTGGTTTTAAAACTTTTATTGGACATAAATCTCTCAATCAATTAAGGTAATCTAGTTATTCTTGCACTCAAAAGAACTCGCACAATTAGTCTGTTTGCCACTTAATCATATATATGGTTGAGGATTCAGGAAAATAAGATTATTTTTTTATATATTGGATAGGATTGCTGGTTGGAGGACAGACCAAAGTTAGAGCTTTAGGAAGCAAGTGTATTAATGATTCCTTAAATAAATGACTCAAAAAAGAAAACATCAACTTTATTGAATTTGTCTGTTAATTGTCTGAATATTGAGATACCCACTTTGGTTCATTTTATTACTGCAACATAATACACAGGAATTGCAGTAAATAAAAAAGGAAGACATAATAGAAGGCAATTCTTAATATATAAGAGCAGGAAAAAATTGCAAATGGAATATATCTGTCTGCTGAGTGAAAATTAGCCAAATATATATACTATATATCTTTATTATTATATAAGGATATCAATATACTGCATATCAATATCTGTCAAATATTTTGAGTTATATGGAATATTCTGACATAAATGGTATAAGAAAGGCATGATTGTAAATATTGAAATAAGCAACTTTAGAAATCAATAAAATTTGTCCTGCAAGCTTAATTCAGTGTGGTGAGACTCTTAAGGTCCTGATTTGAGCTAACGTCTACGTCTATTTTGATTGTTCGCACTTCCAGCCCGTTCAAAAAACATGAAATCCTAAAATGTAAAAGAATAGGAAAAATATTAGTCAAAACTAATACCCAGACTAAAACCCTTGTTTATTCATATCTTACATCCGCTACTCCAAAGAACAGCATGTGAAGTAACCTACAAACTCTTGAATGTATGAGAAGACTGTTGGGATATCTAATAACATCTCCAAGGAAGGAGTGCAAACAGTGGCTCCTCTTCTTACCAACCTCTGAGGATGATCAAGAAGGATACCATGTCTGATAGTTTAAAAGGTTACTGACAGACTAAGTAGAACTAGAAATGTCTTGCTCTTTATCACAGTCCCACCACAGGCTATTCACAAGAGCAGAAAGTGAGGTCTTGGTACCAGCTTAGCTAGCAGCTGAACTGAAAAGACTCCAAATAATCTATTTCATCTAAGGATTCCACATAGATAAAACCATCACCTTCTCTATATTCTTCCCCCAAAAGGGGGGGTTGGAGATTAGTTGATAATTCTCAAAAAGTTGAATCCAATGATGTTTTCTTGAGGATAGGTCAACTTTTACAGTCGCCATCTTCATCCCATTTTCATCCAGCTTCCTGTTACCTTCGTGGAAATTGTAATCAACCTAAAGTATATGGAACTAACCTACATACTATATACCTACCTAATAGGTGGTGGAACTGATGTCATAAAGAGCACTCTCCATTTTTCTTAGGACAAATAGGATCATATTGTCTCACATGATGTTAAATTACACTGTCTTTGCTCCTATACCCCTGCATTCAGTGCATATTACCTATTAGCTACAATAGCTGAACAGTAAAATCTCAAGTTAAATGAATGATCTGAACTTCTAGAGCTAAACTTGCAGTAACAAGATTTCTTTCTAAATTATAATCTCACACATGCTAAGTTTCAATCTCCTGTTCTACACTTCCTGTTGGTAGTGTAGAAGGTTACTACCACTAAAGAAAGGGGACGTGTTTGTTTATAGGTCGCCAAGAGTTGTTTTGTTCTAAATTCCTTTTACTAGCTTCAGGAACCCATTGTTTCCAGAATTCACTGAAGTATAATATTTTAGGCCTAAGACTTACCATAAGAAAGCAAGCCCCTGTTATGATTGCTTTCATGTTAATATCAAGATCCATTGGAAAACGGATCTGAAAAATGCTTGCATCTGTAGCCACCTCTCTTGCTAAACCAGTCCATTTTTTAACTATGTTTCCAATTGTAGATTTCCCATCTACAGTTTTCACCTGATTTTATAAAGAACAAGAGAAAAGAGAAAATAACAGATTTTATCGTTATTTATCGTTAAACATTATATTTAAGAAATTTACATTTTTCTTCTCAGTGTTTAAATTCCCCACATTGATGGTCTCAGATAGCATGATAGTATCTCAAAGCAATATAGTTAATATTAATATTAAGTTAATATTAGAAGGTGCTGGTTTAGCCAACATATTTCATAGATATTTATGATATAAAAGAAGATAAAAACTTAGAAAGACATTTGTAAGACAGAGCTTGCTAAGAACATGGAATTCCATTAAAACAAAATTCAGTAATCTCATATTTAACCTTCAGAATTGTTAATTCTCTCCACAATAAAATATTCTGGGATAATTGTTATAAGAAACAGACACAATTACAATTTAAATGGACTATTTAGAAATGATAAAAATAAAAGTAAGAATTTATACTGTCACCCAAAATTGCTTTGCAGAGTAAAATATGCAGCATATAAAATTGATAAATCTGTGTATATAATCCAGGTCTAAGGCCTTACTAATAAATAGTAAATGGAGAGTTTGTTTACCTCAAAATTAACATCCTGATAGCATTGGCAAGGCACACAAGGTGCAGTAATTTTAAGAACATTTTCTCTGGCCTCATTCTGGATAGTAAATTTTGGTAGGCATGGATGCCAGTTTTGTTTCACATATCCAATGATGTTGCCTAGAGGTGCCTGAACTTCAAGCTAAAAGAGAAAGACAGAGGGGAAAATCCCAGTTAATACAAAAGGTAGACTTATAATTCTGTCTAGCACAAAAGTACATAAACAAGATTTCATTCATTCATTCATAGTCAAAATCAGTGTACACTAATGCTGGTTAAAATAAGAAGACTTGAGGATCTTATTTAACAAAACTAACAGATAATAAAGAGAACAGAAATATACCTGAGAAGGTAAATCACTTTCTTAGCCTTACGTACTTGCCATCCTTCCCTTCTAACCCCCAAAAAGATTCATGAGGTCTTGACTTCCTTCATTAGGAAGACGTCTGTCTTCCAGTGCAATATACAGAAGAGAGATGCTGAAACAAATTCTCAATATGCACATACCAAATGATTTAGATGTGCTTAGATGTTAATATGGAGCCATTAGACTACTTTAGAACTATTTACTATCAAACCCCCATTCATGTATTACAACTGCTATGCTGGAAGGCCAATTTCCCCATGAGAATGAATGTATCCACTTGGGTCAGTCATGTCTACAAAGAAAAAGTTGTAAGTGAAGTAAATTCATCCTACATTTTATAATTTTCTAGATCGCTGGGAACCTTTCTCTCTTCAATTCTCAGATAGGTGCTCAGGTAGGATACCCATTGTAGCCAAATCTCTTTTCAGAGCAGATCAAATCCACACTGAGTTAATAGCAATTTAAAAGAAATTACTGTGTATTTGTAATTTCTTTAAAACCCAAGAAGTCTAGGTCTATTGGGACAATGAAATTGTGACTATGCCATTGTGTAATATTTCCTTTGTTTTAGCCTGGCTTTTTTCCCTAAATCTCACAAACTTTAAATCCCAAACTAAAATCTCATAGAATCATAGGGCTGGAAGTGATCTTGAGTCCAAACTTCTGCCAAAGACAGGAGTTCTTATACACGTAGTCCTCAACTTACAACAGTTAAGCTTAGTGACCATTTGAAGTTACAACAGCCCTGAAAAAGTGACTTATGACCATTTTTCACACTTAAGACCATTGCAGCATCCCCACTGTCACATGATTTACATTTGGATGCTTGACAAGTCTCACATTCATGATAGTTGCAGTGTCATGGGGTGATGTGAATACTTTTTGCAACCTTCTGACAAGCACAGTTAATGGGGAAGCCAGTGATTCACCTAACAAATGTGGCAAGAAAAATCATAAAATGGGACAAAACTCACTTAACAAGGTACCCTTTTGCCTATCAGTTGATTAGAGAATCAAAATGGTTGCTTGGAACATGATACATTTATGTTCGGGTGGAAATAAACTTAAGAGAGCTGTAACTATCACTTGAAAATCATAATGTAACTCCAGAACAAAGAATGGTCCTGCAATAAAAGGATCTGTTTATCATGGATGCAATCATTAGTAGCTGAATTTTATTTTCCCACAATTGAAGGAATGCACTAATTATTACTTGGTAACAGAATATATTTGTTTTCCTGATACTCTGCAATGTCCTTGCCTCACAATTATCCTCACATTTGATGAAAGAGTATAACATTAGCTACACCCCCTTCCCTCTTTTCTGTAATGACTTTCTTCCTGAAATTTTAATCATGTTCCCTGATGCTAAGTTTCTGGAAATTCAAAAGCTTGCAAATGTTTTTGTAAATATTTGGTCTATCTAGTTGTTAGAAGGCTTCCCAATTGAAACAAAACTGTAAAATTAATCCTTTGAAATATTCAAAAAATATGTGGAGAAATACACAACTGACTTGCCAAGTTGTTGGAAGTTGCATTAGAAGAAATTTACAATGGCTGTTCTCTTGATGATAAAGAAACCGATTTAACAGAAAGAATCAAAAGTTGGACATGGGAAGGGAAAAGCTGTTTACCTCTTGCAGGCAACAAATACAAGGACAGCAGCAACTGGAGCAATGGAACTCTCTTGACACTTGCATTACTGGTTGGTTTGTACTGTCAAAGAGTTTTATGGTAAACGATCTCAAAGGGCCGCTACAATTCAAGTTGTAGTCATCATTTTCTTCAGCTGCAAAGTATATCCAATGCCCCATGGCATTTTTTACTTCATACTTATTACAAGTCTCATAGCCACTTATCACTGGAAAAAAAGAAACATTGATAAGTTAAAGAGCTGTGTCAAAGTCATTATATATTACTAAATGTGCAAGACAACGCATCATTTTGAACCAAGGTAACTCAAATGGGCTAACTTACAGAATGCATCCAAAATGACTTTCAAGAGAATGAAATTTGAGAAATTTCATTTTGGTGTTAATAGATGCATGCAGTAGCCCAAGAAGAAGAAAAAACAAATCTTCCATAATATACAATGTAAATAGTGTAACAACCACAATGTATGAAAACAGATAGAATGCTATCAGAGTACACTTATCACTGAAAAAGAAGCAAAAACACTACAATTAAGTGAATCTAAACACTCATCATTAATAGGAACTGAGAAAAAGAAATCAGCTTGAGAAATATTCAGTTCCATACACATGATATAGTATGTTGACATCCAATTTCACCAGCCAGTTCCATCTGGTCAGGCAGAGAAAGTATTTTGTGGATCCCATTAGTCAAAAATTCCAGCTGGTGGGGTCCAGGAAGATAGCCTTCTCTGCCATTTGTCCCAGCCCCTGGAACATTTCCCTCACCAAGGTGAGGAGGCTCCCTCTCCTGGTCTTTTGGAAAGGTGTGAAAACATGATTCTGTGGGCTTGCTTGGGACACACAGAGGAGCATGCAGTCATGGGACTGGTTAGTGCTGTGAAAGTCTTCCCCTGCCTTTTACTTAATGTTAATATTGACATTAAGTAATAATGTCAATATTACTTGTGGAGAGGGGGCATACAAGTCTAATTAATTAATTAATTAATTAATTAATTTTAATCACCCTTGCCTCTTTTAAAATTTTATATACCCTTTTTATGTTTTAATGTTTTATTTGTATACTGCTCAGAATCCCTTGATGAGCGAGATGGGCAGTTTCAAAATATGATAAATAAAAATAAATTGCCATGTAGACTGTCACATCCTTACTGCTCTTTTCCAGCCCCTAATGAGTTTTCATTAACACATTTATTTTATTCATTTATCACATTTTTATACCGTCCATCACATTTGCATGACTCTGGGATATTTATAAATAATCTCCATCTCTAAGATAACCTTAAAAACAACAAGGCCAGAGATGACCAAACAAAACAGTTTTGTCATACACTCTTCCCAATTTTATTCCCAAATAATTGTAAGACTCCAAATAATTTATTGGCTAAGTATCATTGTGGATCATGTATAGAGTGCACAGTCAATAAATTATATCTATGATAAATATTTCAGATTTACAAAACTATATCTTTTCTAATCCCCAGTAATTATTGAAATAGAAATAAAGCAACATACATACTTTCCATGAGCTCAATCTGCTGTTCAATTGTTATCTGATCAAGCTGTTGCCATCATAAAAAATAAATAAGACACAAGTATTAAAATTGGAGAAATATTTACAAGCACTAAAGGACCGATTATCCTATAACTATAAATATTTTCAAAAGCCTTAATAACTCTGCCATTTTATTGGTGTTATTTGTTCAGATTACAGCCAGGAAGAACTAAAACCTATTTTGCTTGGTGTTCTTTTTTTCCCCCAGACAAAGGATAGGATGGTAGTACATGTCAAAACATATTTCTGGATTATCTATTCTATTCAGTCTCTAGTTGCTGTTCCACATTCCTTATATTTAAATAAAATCTTGAACATATGTATCAAAAATACGCAAAACTGCAGCATACATTCACGGAAGAGAAGTCAGAACTTGGTGTCAGAATCTGGTATTTCTGACTAGCAATAGGAATTTAATACCCTGATTGGACCATTTCCAGTGCTTGGACTGAGCATAATTTAACTAATTCTCTGAATTTTCTGCAATGCATCACCTAAAGAATTCTGTGTAGCCAATTTAAAGAATAAATATTGTGCCAGGAAATAATCTACCAATCTTTTCCAAAAGAGATTGTTTTTCCAGGTCTACTGTCAATTAGAAATGCTCCTCCACTTGCACAGAGTTTTAAATTGCTAGTTGTTTTGTTGCAACTTCTATACCAGAGGTCTCCAACCTTGGCAACTTTAAGCCTGGAGGACTTCAACTCCCAGAATTCCCCAGCCAGCAAAGTCCTTCAGGCTTAAAGTTACCATGGTTGGAGACCCCTGGCCTATACAACTGTGTAGGCAAATCCTACATTGACTATGTGTATGTACTTAGAAATTGTGGTGAAATGGATAGGTTGACATTGAAGATAAAAGATAAAGAAGGTACATAATACTTTCAAACATGGGATTTATTTTATCAATGGTTGGATAATAGAAGTAGACATTAGAAATTGGAAAAATTATTATGTTTATGTTCAATATATTATTATATTAAGCAAATGCTCCCAGACAATACACTGCCCATAAAGTATTAATGTATGTTAAGGAAAATATATAAATAAATTGTTAAAAAGACATGTTAATACTCATGAATATTATTTATTTTACTGCTCAGGGTGCAAAACAAAAGTAATCCTGATTTCTTTTTAAAGTGAAGTGCCATGATCTGTCAAGCTTAAACGTGCTGTAGTCTGGAGAGACATGTTACTCACAAAATCCATTCCATTTTAAAATATTGCTTGAACCCTAGAGGATTGGGATATACTTAATGTTTAAAGGAAGTAGTTTGGCAATTTAACAATTAAAAATGTACTTTAAAAAATGAAAAGAGAACAGCAAAAATACTTGATGGAGAGAATTCTTTCAGAGAGAAGAATTGCAACCAAAATTGACTCTAAAATTTCTGTTGTTGCTAAGTGAAACATATGTCAAGTGAGTTTTGCCACATTTTACAACCTTTCTTGCCACTGTAAAGTGAATCCTCTACTTATTAATTTAGGAACATGGTTGTTAAGTGAATCTGGCTTCCATTGGCTTTGCTTGTTGGAATTTTGCAAAAGGTGATAATATCATTCCTGGACAGTGCCACTGTCATAAATGTGAGTTTGTTGCCAAGCATCTGAATTTTGAACATGTGATTATAGGGATACTGCAACAGTTGTAAATGTGAATAACAGTCATAAGTCACTTTTTCAGTGCTGTAACTTCAAATGGTCACTAAACAATCTGTTCTATGTTGAAGACTACCTATATGCTCCCTAGTTCAAAAATTAGTTTCATATTTTACTGGTGACTAAGGTATTTGTGGGATCCCATGCTTCTCCACAAAGGAGCAAGAGAATAAGCTGAAAATAAGAGTGATGTATACCTGGCTGAAATATTCCAACTAATGAGGGCAGTTGGGGATCTGGGGTGGTGGTGGCATCCAGATGATGGGTGGAGGTGGATTTGCTTGAACTAAGGAAATTAAAGAGGATTTAAGAAAAAGCAACCCTCGAAAACTATTTTGAATTTCAGACTGCTGAAAGTCTTATTCTAAAGACCTGTAGTATCTGGATATACAGGGCCATTTCATACATATCAATGAAGCACAGTATAATTCTAATTACACACTGTTGATGCCAAATTAACAATTTAAAGTAGCTGCACTTCTGGGAAAATTCCTGGGAAAACATGAAGCACCCAAACTTTTATTTCAACGAAGGACAAAATATCCACTAGAGGGTGCAAGGAGTTGGTTGATGAAATTTGAAAGAAAATTTCAACAGAAATGCAACAAATATTTTCACAAATACCTTATTGTGGTCTTATGTATTGAGATCTCCAAATGATTGAACTCTTTAAGGTTTAAATTAAATATGTACCATTAACTTGAGTTCTAGTGACTTCATAGGCATAACCATGGCATTTAGTTGACAAAATATCACAGTGGTTTTCCATTGCCTTCTTCCCTGTTGGTTTTCTTCTTTTTCTGTTTCTCCTTCCTTGTCTAGCATACAACTCTGATATTCCCATGTACAATAATGGCCCATTCACATACTAACTAGGCATGACTCTGCTCAATTTCAAGTGCAGATGAAATCAGCCAGGTAATGGCACCAGCTGGAACATTTGAAAATCACTCAGAGTTTAATTAATAGAGACATGCAATGCTTTGGCTTCAATTCCCAAAAGATGGTTTGGAGTGTGAACATAGCACCTGTCTGCAATGCCTTAAAGCAATTACATCTTTCCTAGGATCACAATTCAGCCATTTTATAGAGATGCAGACAAGTGTAGTCATCATGCCCTCTGCCTTTCAACACACCATTCTATGACCCAGTTTCAAACATTGCATAGCCTTACTGTGCACCAATTAAAATGCTCTTTGAAGCACTAAACCATCTATGCCTTGTTATGCAATTGCATCAAAACTATTCTGTGCATAACTTATCTGGAAATTACTGCATAAGTATTATCTTTGCATACACACAGAACAGCAAACAAGCAATTGCTTGAATGCTTCAAAAAAGTCAAACTAATACTTTGCATAGCCCCAATAAGTGATTATATTATTTTATTTCTGAAAGACCTTTAGTAGATTAAGGATTCTTTGAAGTGCCCTCTTTTATCACATTCTTAAAGTAGCTGTATTTTTCTTGGCTCATGCAGTAGCTGACCAATTTCAGGCAAAATGCATCTGAGATGAGGTTCTTATCATGGACCCACTTTTTTTTAAAATTATATGTCAGCCTCTCCGGAGACTAGGGCGGCTTACAATTTTGGGATGCAACCCAGTGTGCTCAGCAATAGCCTTCATTCCATTGTACATGCCTGCTTATTACTAAGTGGCATTTTACAAGGTCAGCTAATTGCCCCAACAATCTTGGGTTTACCTACCCCAAGAGGATGGGGCTGAGTCAACCTTGAGCCTGGTGGGATTCGACTTACAGCAGTTGTAGGCAGCTGGAACTTAAGTGCAGCAATTAACAGCCTGAGCCACCAAGGCTCTGAAGCACCTTCTTCCCTGTTAGTGCCTCCACTCAAACTTTTCCTAGGCTATGGCTATTGCATGAGCTCAGGAAAGACTTGGCTTCTTTAAGCAGTGTCTACCCCTGTTCCAAAGATTTGAAATGCAGTTCATTCCTATTATTTGTGACTATAAATTTTAAGCAAGGTTTATTATTTCCTGGGGTGGAGATCAATTACTCCTTATGTTTAAAATTGTAGCTTAATATGGATCTATTAGGTAAAAGTATCTTTACATTTCTGAACATATCAAGGGTCTGGCTAGGGTTTCCTAGATGTTAGAAGTTGGTGTATGGAATATGTGATGGTTACCACCTTGTTCTTTTTAATTTGTCCCAGTTTGGTTTTGTTGTTTGTTACGGTCTTATTATACTATTCCTATATGGTGGCCAGAATCAGACATATCAAACTGAATCAAATAAATGAAGTTCCCAATGCTGCAATTATACTAGGAAACATAGCTAAGTAACAAAAACATCAATTCATCTAAATCTCTTTAGAGCAAGAATTATCTCTCAGCTTATGGTCTTAAGGGATTGAAGTGAGTATAAAATGACTATAGGAAAGAACAAATCTATGCTTATTTTATATAAACTACACTCTGTATGCCATGATTATCTTCATCAATTCAATTACAATAGAAAAGACACTATATATTGTATAATTGTATAATTGGTCTTAGACTTATATACTGCTTCATGCTTTATAGCCCACTTAGCGGTTTACAGGGTCAGCCTATTGCCCCAACAATCTGGGTCTTCATTTTACCAACCTCAGAATGATGGAAGCCTGAGTCAACCTTGAACTGATCAGGATCCAACTCCTGGCTGTGGGTAGAGTCAGCCTGCAATACTGCATTCTAACCACTTCATCAACAGGGCTCCTATACAAGCTTGGTGACCTTCTTAGAATAACTCAGATCACTACAATTTTGTTTCTTTGAAATATAACTACATTCTGTAAATTTACACAGTGTAGGACAAATAATATACAATAGTACAATACCTGATTCCTTTAATGACTTACAATTTTACGGG